>JAIXMR010000002.1:0-337500 GCA_025677835.1 Sporodiniella umbellata | reverse complement strand
CAGGAGATCCTTCTGGTTGTACAGCTGTGACAGGTTTATTGACACCTGACCAAAAGAGTCTCTTTGTTGTATGAGAGAGAGAGAGAGAGAGAGAGGGCAACAAGGTGAATTGACCTTTTTGATTTTTAGGCCAATGCAGGGGATTCACGCGCCATCCTGAGTACGCATGGTAAGAGCAAGCCACTTTCCTACGATCATAAGCCTTCAGACAGTCAAGAGAGCGAACGTATCAACAAGGCGGGTGGATTTGTAGAGTTCAACCGAGTCAATGGTAAGCATAGAGGGATCAAGGCTAGCCAAGAATTAACCCAAAGAAAATGGACGTGTAGGTAATCTGGCGCTTTCACGCGCTATTGGCGATTTTGAGTTTAAACAGAACCACGATCTACCGCCTGAAGAGCAGGTTGTAACATGTCATCCTGACGTGATTGAACACACGCTGAGCGAACAAGACGAGTTTGTGGTGTTGGCATGTGACGGCATTTGGGATTGTATGACCAACCAACAGGTGGTGAACTTTGTGCGCCAGCATTTGGCAGAGAGGACAAGACTGAGTGAGATCTGTGAGCTACTGATGGATCATTGCCTTTCACCTGAAAATGACGGTGGCGGGGTTGGCTGTGATAATATGACGGTGATCATCGTCGGTCTTTTGCAGGGAAAGTCTGAGGAAGCCTGGTATCAGTGGATGGCTGAACGTGCTGCACCACCCAAAAAAGATGCCCTTGGCAATGACATAGAACAAAACTAAGCAACACCTTCCCCTCCCCCCCCTTTTTTTTTTCTACCAAAAAGATGTATACTTCTTGAATAATTTATTGATCACGATTTTTCTTATTTTGCTATTTCGGTTTTCAAAACACGGTTTGTTTTCTTTCTAGGCACAGGCGCTTTGAAAAGGGAATCAGAAAAGAAACAAGGCTTATGACAGATGGCTTACCATTTTTATTTTCTCGCACGTAAAACTTTCTGAGTAGCAGGATGGCCTCCTCATGAAAATAGCCACCTTTCGAATCATAGCCTTTCGAGTCGGTTGCATCTAAACGAGGACTGAAGAGAGAAGCGTAAGAAAAAAGAAAAGAGAAGCTAGTATGTGGCCTACTCTGAGTGAATGGAGAAAACAGAGCCGTTGCCACCAAATTTGTCGTTTCCACAACCAAAGTAAACCTGTCGGACGCCTACCTGTCTTAGGGCAGAGGCGCACATAATACAAGGTTCCACTGTCACATACAAGTCTAGGTTTTCAAACAGACTCAAGGGATGTTCCTGAAGGATCTGATCGATCGCTTCAAATTCTGCATGGCGTGTGGCCTAGGATCACATCGGGTCAACCAACGAGGGCATCCCATCCTTTGTTTTATTTACATTACACGTCTCGTTCGGTCTGTTTCTTCCCCTGGCAAGAATCGTTGAATTATTCAATACAAACACACAGCCTACAGGCACCTCCAAGTGATCGAATGCTTCTTGAGCCACTTCAAGCGCACTCTTCATAAACTGTGCATCGTAGACTGACATGACCAAAAAAAAAAAAAAAAAAAAAAAAAAAGAGGAAAAAGCGTGGTGTGACTGTCTAGGGATCGGACCCAATCAAGTGAGCGTGTGAAAGTTGAAGAGTGTCAAGAAGGCTTATCTTTTGGTGGGATGCTCATCTTCTTGCCTATTTGAGCCTTATCTTTATTACCAGGTCACATGGTCTCACCTTCTGTCCTTGGAGAGGCCAAAGGAAATCAGTCCACAGCAAGCAAAGGCTTGGCTTTGTGATAAACCAAAAAAAAAAAAAAAGAGATCCCCTTCTTTTTTGTTTATTGATTGTCGTCAGCTCAGGCGAGGGGAGAGCAGCCAAGCGGGGGATGACATAATATTCTCACGCTTACAACAAAGAGGGCATGATTTTACTAAAAGCGGAAACCGTAATAAGGGAATGCATATCACATGCGAAAATAAATGTCAAAACGTAAAAAGAAGATAGATACAAAGCCTAGCCAATGATGTTTAAAATGCTTATCATTTCCAAAAAAGGAAGGCAGATAAAAAAAAAAAAAAGAGATCTTTTTCGCCAGTTAGATTAGAGTAAAGCCAATATTCGCAATTCTCTACCCGCTTGGGAAAAAAAAAAAAAAAAAAAAAAAAAACAAAAACAAAAAATAGCCTACCACGCTTATATAAAAAAGTCACACGTGATAAGATCAGAAATAGACGCATAAAATTACAATAACAAACACCATAAAAATAATCATCCTACGATTGGACTTTCATCTTATCAGTAAAACCTTTTTTAGACCAGGTTACACCCCATTTTCCCCTTCCCTGTTTCCCTTTATAAATAGAGTAGATTTCACCCTATTTTTTTTTTTTTTTTTTTTTTTTCTAATAAATATATATATTTTTTTTTTTTTTTTTTTTTTTTTTTTTCATTTATTATTATTGTGTGTGTGTGTGTGTGTAATTGTGTGTGTACGTGTATATATCAACCTATTGACGATGTCTTCGATGGAATCCCTTTTGAACGCTATTGACCGTGCTAGTCCGATTGAACTTCCTATACCCAAGAAACGTAGACTGAGCATGTCGATTGACGCTATGGTAGAGCAAAGACAGTTTAGCTCACCTCCACTCTCACCCAAACAGACAAACAAGGTGATATGTTACCATGCTTCGGTGGCGCAAAAATCGTACGGAACAGAAAAGCGATTTTTGTGTCCGCCTCCGATTGTGATGACCAGCGGAAGACAACCATCGTCGGTAGTGTCTGTGAGTGTGGTCAATGACAGTAACCAGGCTACACTGGAACAACGCACCCCACTTGACGAGCAATGCAAGAGCTACTTTAAATACCTTTACGTCTCTGGCGCAGCAAAGTCGAAACAGTTTCGATTGAAAGTGAACCTACAGGACACCCAGCTGTATTCCAACCCAATCTCGATTATATCCAAGCCTTCCAAAAAGATAGCCAAGACGCGCAACGCCTCGAGCTGCTTCTTTCACCGGTCAACGGTCTCACTCTTTAACCGGATCAATTCACAAACGGTGCGGACAAAATACATGTCGACTGACCATCACCAGCTGTGTGCAAAGCATGCCACTTGGTCCCCTTTTGAAATCATCGTTTTACGTGCCAACACGGCTTCTGACAGTGGCCATGAACACGCCGTATCAGCGCCGATCACTTACGGTACCGAAATCTTGCTGAGGGATGTTCAGACAGGCGTGACCTCACCTCCATTTATTCTACGCAAGGTAGAGAAAGGACGGGTGGTGTATGAAGCCAATGGGTTGCTTTCTCAGATGCAAAAGGTGGCCCTACAGGTGAGCAACAGCAAACAGCTGCTCTACCTGAATTCGAATGGCAAAACCATCCAGAACGATCATGCCCAGAACGTCTATATTGATTACACGCTTCTGCCCAATTCAGAGGCTGCGGTGGATGACTATCTCTGCTGGACCTTGGTCGGCGTCTCCAAGTTTGAACAAGAATTACAAGAGCCACCTCGCCTGGCCTCGTCTTCCCCACCTCCCCTTCACCCTCATTCACCCCCTCCCTCACCTCGCTCTATCGTACCCTTGCCTAGGCTCGCCCGTATCGATTATCTTGCCCAGTCACATACGCTCCGTGTCGTACCTCAGCCTGCCACCCCGCTAGAATACTGGCTGGGCCGTCAGGGTCCCCTCAAGAAACGCTCCGACCTCGAAATCGAACTGCCCAGCATTCAGGATATCCTCATTCATAACCACGACCTGCTCTCCATTCATCCCGATGGCTCTCGCTCTCTCGAACTCCCGCTTCTCCTCTCGCCACAAGACGGCTTTATGTACCACTCTTCTAAATTACTCTCCTATCATTTCACCCAGCCCGAACTGGGTCGTTGGTCTATTTTGGATGCCATGTCGCACAAAAGATAAGAAAACTTAAATAACCGTCATCTGATATACAAAATCTTGGGTGTGGGAATTCTCATACCAAGTCTATTGATTTACTTTATACTTAATAAATACCCTCCCCTCCCTATCGACCTGTGGGAAATTTTTTTTTTGATTTTTTTATTTTTTTTTTTTATTTTTTTTTATTTTTTGATTTTTAATTCTTTTGATTTTTTCCGGTCACAGAGGGTCCGTGCCGGACATGGCTACCGTACCGTGTTCAATGAGAAGCTGTTTTACTGAGTATGATCTACCTCCGTCACTGTGCCTTGGGGGTTATGAAAGTATTCGTTGCAGGTACTATCACGTACGCTTGGGCTCGATGTCCCTGTCACCCGTGAGGGCTCTGCCGTCTGTAGGCTGGCAATCGAAGGCAAAGCATGCTCTTTGCTTGGCTCAAATGTCTCCACTGTATGTTTTGGCGTATCGTGAATGATTTGAATCGGATTGCCATATCGAAGCGAAAACCCTTCGTCTTCCATAATTGGATCTCTTTCTTCGTGATGGTGCTTTGCTTGGCTCATAAAAAATAAATAAAAACAAAAAAAACAAAAACAAAAAACCGATTAGAAAAACAGCCGGCTTTTTATATACCTTGCCAGTCTGCAGTAACGTTGGTGTTTGAATATCGTGCCATTCTTTTTATAGCTCAGAATAACCTCTTTGACGGGTGAGGGTACTTTTTACGTCATAAACCCTTTTTTTTTTTTTTTTTTTTTTTCTTCTTTTTCATCTTTTCACCCTCTCTTTATTTTGATTTTGATTTTTTTTTTTTTGGGGGGGATCTTCAAATGAACACAAACAATACATACACAAAAAGAGATCAAAAATACCCTGCAGACTCTCTCAAAGACAAAAAGCGTTGTTATTATAATCACCTTTCACTTCAAGCTTAATTCTGTAGGTCACTTGTTTCTTGGCTCCCCATTGGTCAGCTGCTTATCCTTTTTTATTTTTCCGAAAAAAAGGTAGAAACATCCACACATATCCACATCCACACACACACACATCCACACACACACACTTATTGGCACTTTTTCTTTTTTTTTTTTTTTTTTTTTTTTTCCCTTTGTTTTTCATTATCCATTCTTATCCAACATACCCTTTTCTTTGAAATAGCAATCCACCTGGAATAGAAAAAATGAGTAAGTGTTTGGATGACTCTTGCTTGATCTCTTTTTACTAAGAAAAAACTTTTTTTCCTTTGAATAATGTAATTCAGCTCTCAACAAAAGAAATGGTAGAAAAAGCCGAAAGAAAACACAGAGTTCAGACGAAGAGAGTTCAGAATCAGATTCAGTGACTCGTTGTGTTTGTGGAAAGTCTCGTAAGTCATCCGGAATGGTTTAAAGATCGCATGGCCTTATCTGTTTTTTTTTTTTATATGTATATAGATAGTGTAGGCCTTATGGTACAATGTGACGACTGCGAGGTATGGCAGCATTGTAGTTGTATGGGACTGGATGAACCAGATATTCCAGATCAATACTTTTGTGAGGTTTGCAAACCAGAAAACCATTTTACCACTCGGTTAGCCAATGGCAAGTAAGTAGATAGACTTTGCTTTCGATGCCCCAAGACATAATCCATCCCTACTTTTAGGACCAAACAGGAGTATAGTTCAGATGGGCAGGAGAAAAGAGTACCCAAGAAACGAATGACACTCAACAGCAGAGAGGCTTCCATGTCGCTGGAAGACGTTTTAGCCGTCAGGAGTGCACTCGAACTTTATGAGACTGGAAAGCCATCACCTACGACTTCCCCTCCCTCGCCCCTCACCACCCATCATCACCCCAACCTATCCCCCGCATTACCCACCCTGGAAGAAGAAGCCCTGCCTGCCACCCAAGAACGACCCGAAGCATCGGATTCAGAAGTCATCACGATCAAAGCCCCAAAGCCGAAAAAGAAAAAAGAGGACAAAAGGCGGACCGCAGTCACCGCCGGTCGAGGGAAAGTGGCCAAACGAGGCAAGCCACGATCACGCACATCTACACCACAACTCGCTGACGACGCGCCTGCCCTAGACGAACATGCTTCCCCCAACAGTAGTCTGGAAGAAACCACGAATATCGGCACCGCCATCTTTGATTACTTTACACCCCAATCCAGAGCGTCTTCACCACCTGCTAAAACACGCCAACCCCATGCCAGAATGACCCTGTATGAAATGAACCGTCGTGCAAAACAAATCCTTGAATACATTAGTTCCATACAGATCCAAATGGCTTCCAAAGGCTCTAAAGAGGACGATCTTTGCTCTCTCAGTAGCGCAAGTACCCTCCCACTCGAACCAGAGGACGATGACTTTTTTTTTCATCAGAAAATCAAAAGTGAACAATCCTCAATGGAAATCATGGATATTCTCACCAGGAAGCTTATCAAATTTCAAGATAAATTTGGTACCAAAGAAGAAGAAGGTCGTATCACACGAAGTAGGGAAATACTCTAATGTTTTCTTCAGTTCATACCCCCTCCCCTCCCCTCTACTTGTAAACTACCTTTTATTGTTATGTTTTGTACATATCTACATATATGTATGTTTTCTATATAAACCTTTTTCTTTTCTCTCTCTCTTTTTTTTTTTTTTTTTTTTTTATTATTAGTAGTGTTATTATTGATCTTTTTCTACACTGGTTTCTACTGGTTTCGTATCGTCTTGAGGTTCACTTGTACTTTTAGAAACCGTCTTTTGTTTTTTCGTAGGCGCTTCTTCCGCTAACGCTCGTTTTCTTTTCTCTACAGCGGCCTTGAGGGTCATGGTGGTAGGAATCACATCACTCAGAAATTCAAAAGAAGCATTATCCTGTACCACATCGGCCATGTCACGATAGAATACTGTCTTTCGCTTATCTTTCTTGACATTCATGTGCGATTCTTTGATGAAATGTTCCAAAAAGAGTTCCTTTCCATCATAAAAAAAAAAACATTAGAAACAATCAGAGACTTCTAAACTTACTGTAGCCACAGCAATGCAAAAGGTAGCCTCGCTACTAATCATGGCAATCTCTTTATCCTCTTTAATCAACCGTTTGATCCTGGCTACTGGAAAAGCAGTGGATCCCGGTGCCCGTTCTGCCATGGGTTTCGAGACCGTTGTACCATTGTTTTCTGTACACTCTTCAGTCTCTGGAAATAGACGACTGTCGGAGGAAACTGTTTCGGTTGAATCCTTTTCTTGACTTGCCATCACTTCCAATGCGCTCATGGTCGGAATAAATGGAAACAAAAAAACATATCTCTAGCCGTGTTTTTTTTTTTTTTTTTTTTTTTGGAGGGAGAGCGAGACATGCTCACGTGTTTTACGCGGTAGAGTCCAGCAAATCACCGTCCGGCGACCTCCACCGTCTGTGACAGCGAAATCACCGCAGCCCGGCAACCTACCCCGTTTGGAAAATCCTGTTCAATACCAATGTCTTCTTTTTGACGCTGCCTTGGGTCTATCGCAGAAAGCTATCAAGGCGTGTTTCGATCTTGGCTAGGTTCAAAGACGCAATCTAAAGTGTGGACAGCTTACCTTGGCTGGTGTAACACGTGACTTGGTTTCAAGTCGGTATAAATACGGATTCTTTTTGGCTGTTTTTATGCACTCTCTTCTCTATCCATCTCTATTTTTTTTTTTTTTTTTTTTGGAGGGGAAAATGGAGGTCGTTCACAAGAGTAATACTTTACCCCAAAGCGATTTTGTGGACGCTGTACGCAGTTCGTGCCGGTCTTTTGTTGAGTCCAGCCAAGTCAAGGTATCGAAGGAAGGTATCGGCCGTTTCTTACAGGCATTAGATCCAGAGCAATATAAAGAACTTGCTTACGATAGCACCATCCATTTGCCTGTAAAGTTTACGAGCGTTGAGGAAGAGCTCAACTTTGTAGCTTTGATCGACCTGTTAAATTTCGGTAGCGGATACCGTATGGAACTTCACCAGGCTGTTGAACGCGGTGCTTTTGATACGATTCGCTATGGTGTGATGGCAATGCATATTGGCGGTATGCCCATGGACGCCAAAACCTGGAAAGAAATCGATGTGTTCAAAGTGGCCGAGACATTCCAGTTTCCTATCGAACAAGAAAAGCGTCACGAAACCCTTGATTTTGTCACTCTGACTGAGCCCACACCACTCAAACCATTGGCTGTCGGCATCGTCAACGTCTTGAACACCACCGGTGATTATCTCTCTTTGCATGGTTATCCTGATCTGGCCACCTTTATCCTTCGTCAAACCCGAGAACATCCTCTGAGCGCTAAAGCGCTGACTGAAGCCTTGGTACGAGCCCTGCCCGGATTACACGATCATTATTCACTCGATGGAAAATCTGTCTGTCTGTTCAAGAAGGCTCAGATCTTGGTCTATCATCTCTGGTTTACCATGCGCCATAAACTACCCGAATTTGATTTTACAGATATCGATGAACTCACTATTTTTGCTGACAACGTCATTCCTACTATGTTGGCACATCTAGGCGTGCTGGAAATGCCTCAGTCATGGCTGGATACCATTCATAATAACCAAGACCTTTCTGAGTCTATGGCTACTACCTTAAGAGCCGCAAGTGTAGTTGCATGCGATGACCTTGTCAAGGCTTCTAACGGACTTTTGACAACCGGCGGTTTGGATGTTTATCTTTGGCGTTTAGGAAAAGTTGGGGACTATAGAAAAGTACCTCGTTTTCAATTAAAAGACACGGTCATGTTTTGATAAAAAAATAAAGTAATAAAATAATAAAACAATGCTTGTTTTTTTTTTTTTTTTTTGGGGGGGCTTGTTTATTTGGGTGAACACCCTACTTTAAATGAAAAGCTCTTTCGTTGTCTTTGGGTGTAATAGGTGAGTCCGTCATTGGGTTGATAGTACATTTTAAACCTTGAGTGGCTAACTTGAGTCCACGATCACTAAAATCCCATGGGGACTCATCTTCACTGCAGGAATCCATATCCAACCAGAGGTCTTTTTTGGTAAGATAGTTCTTGTTCAACAGAGGGTGGTTCTGAGCCAGATATTTTCTGATCAAGTCAGGGGAAGAGGCTTTTTTTAAGAATGGTAGCTCCAGCAAGTCCGATACTGTCTCTCGCATAAAGGGGTCTTTTTGAAGACAACGGTGAATAAAATCCTGTAGACATGCTGAGGCATTTGAATCTAGAGTAGGCGGCGGGTTATCAATGATCATCGTGAATGCCTATTGGATGATAAATAAATAACCATTCGTCTTCAGGGCCAGAGGCACTTACAGTAAAAGGGTCATAATCTGCCAAAGGGGGCTTGCCAGAAGCCAGTTCAATGGCGGTAATTCCTAAAGACCATACATCTACTTTTGAGTCATAGTCATGGCTTAAAAGTATCTCTGGAGCCATCCAGCATGGTGTGCCTACAAACGAATGCCTTGCTTTCTTTGGGTACGATTTCTGAGGCACATTGAAAACAGAAAAATTATCTTTCTTCTTTGGTAGCTCCGATAGACTCAGCAGATAGTCACTCACGCCAAAATCGGCTAATTTGACTACTCCTGTGTCCCAATCGAGTAAAAGATTGGCTGATTTTATGTCTCGATGGACTAGGTCGTTCGTATGAAGGTATTCTAGACCCTGAGCTACTTGCCTTAGAATACTAATAAAATCACAAGTCAACAGGGGAAAGAGGAGAGAGAAAGAGAGAGAGGGGGGCAAGACAGAAGTATCCGTCAAATCCTTTACTTACCATCCAACAATGTTCTCTTTTAAGCCCGTATACAAATTACTTGACAGTAAATCACTACAAGAACCTATCATTAAAAAAGAAAAGAAATACAATTAGACTATATTATCTTTCTTTTCGACTCGTTTTTTTTTTTGTATGTGTACTTTACCGGCAGTCATTAAAGGCGTGATAATAAAAAGTTCCGAGGCATGAACAAAGCTTTGATAAACTTCCAAAAGATTTGGGTGCTTGCAAAAGTTCATGATCTGTATTTCTTTCCTTAGCTCGTCTACTTTGGAGTCACGGTCCGAGTGAGAACAATCTAGATTACACGTCTTGATAGCCACGAGCTCTGATGTGGGCTTATACATTGCTGAATAAACAAAAGCTGTCGACCCTGAGCCTATTGTTTTCATGATATCGTAGTCTTTAATTTTAGAAGAATAGTCATACATTTCTTCTTTGATGGCAGGTCGTAGTGAAAGTTTAGTGACTCGACTGACTAACTCTGAAATAGACCTTTGACGCGAAACAGGCTTTCGACTTATTTCTGCTGTAGAATTAGATCTTGGGCGGTGATTGGGGCCTTTAGAAAACAACTGATAGTTGCGGTTAGCTATATGATGTTCAGAAAATGACAATTTATCCATAAGGAGTTTACAACCATTCTATTCAAGCCTATTTATATACAAAAAAAAAAAAAAAAAAAAAAAAACAAAAAAAAAAAAAAAGGAATTGCTAATTAAAAACGATTTTACACTATCAATGGATGAATACTGTTATTAGGGAGAATATGTTAAAAGCATCTCAATTAGCAATAGAGTTTACCTGAGGAGTCGGGAAGCTTTAGGCTGTTCTAATTGCTTTTGTTTTTAATTCCCGAAATATAAGGAGTCTTTTGTTTGTTACAATGTATATATCTATCTATCTATCTATCTATCTATATATATATATATATTTAGTCACCTAAAGTAATTTACAATCTTTTATGTTTTACTCGGTTTACGTTTCTCGACTCTGGTAATTGTTTTAATTGCTTGTTTACTTGACTAATATTTAAACAGGTATCGTTTTATTTCTATTTTTGTATAGTTTCCAGGTCCAACACATTCCGCTTCAAATAGCGACGCAAATACAAACGTCAAAATAAACAACAGAAAATTGACCGTTCATTGTAAAGTATTTGGCGTTTTCTAAATTTGTTTGACGGACAAGGCTTTAAAGTCGAATAATTTTCTTTATAGCTAGCACAATTTCAATTGAATAAAGTTCATAGTATTGAATTGAAGACTTCTCAAAGTTTTGTATTGAGCATGTCTTCAAAAAAAAAAAGAGACCTTTTATCTATATCTTTAATCGTTCTTAAAAACAGATTTTTTCTGTTTTTTTTTTCATTTCTTTTTGCTGTTTTGGTTTTTATTTATTTTATTTTACAAGTCAATTATTGACCACCCATTTCCTTAGCGAGTTCTTCAGCACGCTTTTGAACATCGCTGATATCACCTTGCATATAGAAAGCAGTTTCGGGCAAAGCGTCGTGCTTACCGGCCAAGATTTCCTTGAAAGAACGGATGGTTTCTTGGAGCTTGACAAGACGACCTTCGTAACCAGTGAAGACTTGGGCAACAGCGAAAGGTTGAGACAAGAAACGCTGGATCTTACGGGCACGTTCGACAACGAGTTTATCTTCTTCAGACAATTCATCCATACCCAAGATAGCAATGATATCTTGGAGAGACTTGTAGTTTTGAAGGATTTGTTGGACTTCGGTAGCAACCTTGTAGTGTTCATCACCGACAATACGGGGATCCAAGATACGAGACTTGGAATCAAGAGGATCGACAGCAGGGTAGATACCCAATTCAGCAATGGAACGAGACAACACAGTGGTGGCGTCCAAGTGAGCGAAAGTGGTAGCAGGAGCAGGATCGGTCAAATCATCAGCAGGGACATAGACAGCTTGGACGGAGGTGATAGAACCGTTCTTGGTGGTAGTAATACGTTCTTGCATACCACCCATATCAGTGGAAAGGGTGGGTTGGTAACCTACAGCAGAAGGAATACGACCCAAAAGAGCGGACACTTCAGAACCAGCTTGAGTGAAACGGAAAATGTTATCAATGAAGAGCAACACATCTTGACCTTCGTCATCACGGAAGTATTCAGCAATGGTCAAACCAGTCAAAGCAACACGGGCACGGGCTCCTGGGGGTTCGTTCATTTGGCCGAAAACAAGAGCACACTTGGAGTCACCTTCGAGCTTGATAACACCGGTTTCCATCATTTCATGGTAAAGATCGTTACCTTCACGCGTACGTTCACCAACACCACAGAAAATGGAGTAACCACCGTGAGCCTTAGCGATGTTATTGATCAATTCTTGAATCAACACAGTCTTACCGACACCAGCACCACCGAAAAGACCAATCTTACCACCACGGGCATAGGGAGCTAACAAGTCAACAACCTTGATACCAGTTTCAAGGATTTCGGGGGTAGGAGATTGATCAACAAAGGCGGGAGCTTCAGCGTGAATGGGGCGTTCAGTCTTGGCGTTAATAGGACCGCGTTCATCAATAGGTTCACCAATAACGTTGATAATACGACCAAGCACTTCCTTACCAACAGGGATGGTAATGGGAGCGCCGGTGTCAACAACTTTTTGACCACGGACAAGACCTAGTAAAAGAAAATTAGAAAACAAAACACGTAAAATTTTGACAGCGTGTTACCTTCAGTACCGTCCATAGCAATGGTACGAACAGTGTTTTCTCCCAAGTGTTGAGCAACTTCAAGAACAAGACGTCCACCAGAGTGACCTTGAACTTCAAGGGCGTTCAAAATAGCGGGCAAGTTATCTTGTTCGAATTGAACATCAACAACAGCACCAATGACGGAACTATGTTGTGGCCGAATTAATAAACGCAAAAACTAAAACGTCTTGCTTCATTTGTTTTTTTCTTTACCGAATTTGACCAGCAGTGGCGGCTTCAGTTGCATAGTGACGAGCTAGCAAAGAGTAAAATTAGCTTTAAAATAACTTGGATGTGTCATTCTGCTTAGTACCTTTGACAGCAAGGGGTTTCATAGCAGCTTCGGCGGCAGAGGTGGCAGTCACCTTCTGGGAACGAAGAGCATTGCGAGATCCTGAAGCAAGAGCACGGATAAAAGTCATGTTTCTTATTGAGGGGAAAGAGAAAGGAAGGTTTAAACAAAATTTTTCGAAATAAGCTCAGTCCCTGCCCAAAAGTTTTGCGTCACTTCATCACTTAAAATTAAAGTACCGAATTTGTTTTTTTTTTTTTTATTATTATTAGCTCCAAGAGTTGATATCGTTACTTCCCCAGCGCAATACTTCCATCGTATATTTATTGGGCTTGATATTATCGTTTTTCATTTCCTTGTAAACAGATTTTACCATTTCGCGGTTTCCTGATTTAGCCCAAGCCCTCATCAAAATGGTATAAATCGCAACGTTAACCTCAATCCCACCTTTTTTCAATTCATTAAAGATGTTCTGACAAGACACGGGATCAGGAACATACGCATGAGCCAGCATTAAAGTGGAATATGTTACAATCGTTGGTTGTATGTTTCTTTTTTTCATGTCTTCATATACTTGGCCAACCATAAAGAGATCGTTGTGTCGTAAGAAAGCGCGCATGAAGGTGGTATATGTAAGTATGTTGGCACCCACAAAATATAACGACTCTGTTTGTTTCGGGTTTTCTAGTGTGTGAATGTACTGGTTATAAACCTTTTTGATGGTTTCTAAATCAGTAGATGATATTGTTGCATTCAACAGCACATTGCGTGTATGTGGTGTAGGTACTAGCTTTAGCTCTGTCTTTGACTCAAAAAAGTCCTTGAACAATTGTACTGCATACTCATTGTCTTTATGCTTGACATGCATTCCCATCAATGTTGTGATCACAACTTCATTAGCAACAATTCCTTCTTCTTTCATCAATCCGAATAAATTCCAAGCTTCATCAATTCGGCTCTCTTCTCCTAATCCATGAAGAATAATAGCATAGGTATAAGCATCCGCCTTCAGCCCAGCTTGTAGTAAATTTCCCCAAAACTTTAGAGCAGATTCTATATCGAGTTGTCTTATTGAGTTGTGCATTAGGACATTGTAAGTGACCAATGATGGTTGGATATTTCTTTTCATCATCAGTCTAAACATATCTTCTGCTTTAGAAATATTTGCAGAACGCATAAATCCGTCAATCAAACTAGTGTACACAAAAACATTAGGCTTGATAGATCGTCGGAGCATACGATCCAGCCATTTTCGTGCCCTGAATAGGTCCAGTTGCTTGCAAAATCCATGAACGATTATCGAGTATGTTTGTACATTAGTCTTTATGTTGCTTTCCTCCACTTCCCGTAGTATCTTGGTTGCTTTGTTTATTTTATTGTCCTTTACAGCGAACATAATTCTCCGGTTGTATTCTTCTATGTTGGTTGGCTTTTCTTTTTTTTTTTTAAGAGTATAACCGTTGACTGTAATCTTCTCTCCGTTTGTCCCTTTTTTTACTACTGGAATGTATGGAACACTCCTTTTCTTTCCAGTACTTTTACTCTTGCCATTATCGTACGCTTTTAGAATGTCTTCCTCAAGAGAATTTCCTAAGGTAGAATATGATCTGCTTGTTGATTCAATTCGATGTGATGTGAAGATTCTTGGTGAGAGACGGCCAGTAAATATCGCATGACTTGTTGGTCGCGAAACAATGGCTCTCAGTACGTCAAAGATGAGCGACTTTGGTGAGGAGAAGTGTGTAAACATGTATTTTTTTTTTTTTTTTTCAAAAAAAATCTCAGTAGCCCTGTCAGCGAGAAAAAAAAAAAGGTGTGATTTGACAAAACAAAAAATTTCTTTCCGCACTTTACTGCTCGCCAATAATGGCGTGTCTATGGGCATCGCATTAAATCACCACAACTGACTGCTAAGTGATGACGTATATTTCAAAAAAACAAAAATAAGTGACTGTAGATATTTTGTTGAAGCGCATGTACTAGAGACATTGTATTGTTTGTTATATGCGTTCAATTTGCCAATTTATGTTCAGTTTCATAGTTTTAAGGTTTTGCGTTTGTTAAAAGTATCAGCCTTGTAAAGAAAATAACTGCCAACGTTTTGGAAAATGATAGTGGCAATCAAAAACTGTTACACTCAACGCGCATAATTCATTTCTCCGTAAAATAGCATAGAATGTCTTTATTCCTTTCTTTTTGTTTTTAAAAAAAAAACAATGGGCAGAGATTGCGACTTTTGGAAAAACAAACTAGTTGGAAAGATAATTTTAGAAGATGACAAAGAAATTACTTTAAGTGAGGAAAAGGTAACGGTGAGGGTCTCTATAACAAAAAATTTACATTTCCTTGTAATCAGTATATTCGTATGAAAGAACTGCCACAGCCCAACAGAGTATTGAAAAGAGATTCTATATGTACCCGAGACTATAGAGAAGATCGTTTAAACATTCATGTAACTGACGAAATGGAAGTCACTAGAGTGAATTACGGATAAGACCAACAAACTATAAAAAAAACTGCAATACCGAACCTAATTTTTTAATGTCCCTTATACTTTTCTTCCTGGTATATTGTTAAATCATGCGTATCGTACATCTATATGCAGTTTGTATCGTAAAACGCGGTATTGATTTTGTGTAGACATCAAAATACTATTTGAGTTAGATAGTGTTTATTAAATCGTTATATCGCTCTTTTTTGACAAATTTTTATAACTCATATAAAGCGCTTATTTCTTTGCTTTATCTACAAGAATGCTTCATTTTGGGTGAAACAGAGTCTCAAATCGTCTTCTTGAACATACTCCCCACCTCCCTCTGATTGATTTGCCAATTTTAAGTTGTCTTCAGATAGAGCGCTACTATTTTGTCTTGCACTGAAAATAGAGTGAATACGCTCCTCGATTGTGTCTTGAATTACATAATAGAATACATTTGTCTTACAAGCGTTAGTATTATTTTTTTTAATAACATCCATACATTCTTTGTTTGACCAATACGATGGATTCGGTTAACCGCCTGTTTTTCTAAAGACTGATTCAAAAGAGGTTCTACTATAAACACTGTATGTGCAGCCACCAATGTAAGTCCACTATACGTATATATAAGTTTAGCGTTGAATTATATATACATGCATATTCCGCACCTCGAGTGGCTTCTTGAATGTAATAAAATCACAGAAAGATTTGGGTCGTTTTGAAATTGTGTTGCATCTACTTTCTTTTTACTATAGTTAGTCAGTGCCATACATTGAATGCCATTGTTTTCTAAACCCATTTTAAGCATATCTATGACTTTAGGAAACTGGGAGAATACCACGCATTTTGATTCGCCTGTTTGCTTCAAGTACTTTATATGCCTAATGATACTATCTAGCTTTGCACCATATTCTCCCATGATATTCTGACTATTTGTTTGCTTTAAAAGATTTGAAAGATACTCTGGATGGCTACTGTTGCCTTCCTCTGTGGATTTACTAGTATCCCCATCGTCTTCAGTTATTTCCAACTGTTTATAAGCTTTTTTTAAAAAAGAAAAAAGAATTTCCTGTTAATTTTTGAAAATTCATAAAGAAATTAGGTAATGTTATACATTCGACTTACACACTGTATACCACTCATTGGGCAACACTTTTCCAGCACATGTATGACACTTTTGTCTACTTTTGATCCAAAAAGAACCACAGTTAAAGCAAGACTACAAAATGTTAATTTCCCCCTCAATTTTACTCATTTATACTTACAACATGGCCACTATACTTTAAGCATTAGTATTATACAACATTGTAAAAACACTATATTGGCCTACCAATAAGTAATCATTCCTTTCTCAATAGGTTCTTGACAAATCATACAGTCTTTCTGGGCTGTATTGTTTTTTGATGACAGCTCTTCTGTGAGGACTTTAAAGTATTGGCTTTTGGATTTAGCCTGAGCGATAAGCTCTATCAGTCTTTCCTGTTTTTTTTCCAAGGCTTCGATCTCGTTTTGTGGTTTTGTGTGGGACCACTCCTATACATCGATGTTTACCAATCAAATTATTGAGCAGAGATTTTCTTACCAACAGAGAGTCTGATATTTTTTGGAGTCTCTTATAATAAGCTGTGCGGAAGTTAAGAAGGTTTGATAGTCTATGCGCATCACTATAATGGACTGTGTTAGAAACGTATAGATTGTCCGCAAACCTACCCTTCTAAAAACTCGATTAACTTTATCTGAGATGGAAGGATTTTTCTGATTCTCTGAGATTCCTCTACAATGGAGATAACGGCTGATTTAAAGTTCGGTTTATCGATTAAAGAGTTTTTGATAGATTTCAGGTTTTGTTCGGTATCCTTCAAGCATTCAATACGGAACCCTATCGCTGGACCAGACAAATGCTTTCTAAATTGGAATTCAGTCCTTTGGACCATCATAGCCTCTTTGCTCATAAATTCTCCATTGTCTCTTATTGGTTTCACTGGCTCAAATAGAACATTGGTGGTACCATTTACGATAAACTTTCGATCTTTTAATAATTGTTGATATGCATCCAAATAAATCTGACATATTTCTTGCTCTCTCAAAGAATTGGCATATTCATCACCCGTTGCCGCATCATCGTCTTCTTCAAAGCTTTTGGTTAAAACTTCAAGTAGTTTGTTTCTCAAATATTTCAGCTTTTCTAATTGTTGATCCATGATTGCTCCAATGTGGTTTACATTGTTAACAGTATTTATGTTGTGTTCTTTCATTTCTAAGTAATCTTCATTGTCTTCAAAAAACTCAAAGTCGACTTCAAGTGCTCGGGTTCCCAATTGATGTTTTTCAGGATTTAATAACATATTATTTGTTGATATTTGCATATCTTTAATTGAAGATCTAACACGGTCTGCTTCTTTTTCAAGTAGAACCCTGCGCAAGCGACTTGCTTTGGTATAATACTCTGTTTCATCTACTTCACATTTTAGAACATGAAAAACACCTGCAGTATAAAAATAGAACTGGTGTAGTAACAAAGTCCATTTTTGATGTGTCGCCTTTAGCGCAGTCATGTGTTTTTCTTCATCCTCGGTTATATGTCCCTCAAGCTTTTCAATACGCGCACAATAAAGTTGTTCAAATTCAGCCACAGGCAAGATATTGGAGGTGTATATCTTTAAAGCTTCATTCCAAGAGTGTAAAACTTCATGCATACCTGCAACTTTGAGCTTAGATTTATAATATGCGTACTGATGGTCGTCCAGCGAGTCTTGAGCCTTATGATTCATTTCTGACAACACTTCAGAAAGAGGCTGGACACGGCTTTGATTGTTTTGGTTTAAACGATTGTTAGTGATAACAGAAGGATGTATACAGTTTTGCCTCAATGCGAGAAGCTAAAAAAATCAAAATCAAGAAAAAATAATTAGGACATTAAAACGCCACAGCAAAAACGTACCCATAGCCTTAGACGTAATTTAGTCTCGTTGAATAACTCCATTTGCTCCTCAGGGGGTTTCCATTGATTACTTTCAAGCCAAGAAAAGTCTATTTCTTCTCTACACTTTCGCCAGAGGTCATCATAATAATGTTGTTCAATAGTCGAAAAAGGAACACGAACTACATGTCGGTATTGTTGCGGTATTAAAACTTGAGTGTTTAGATGTTTTTTAGTATTTCTTCTGATAGTTTCTTTTGAAAATCTATAGAATAATTGGTTTTTGGCTACGAGCTTTGAAAACGAGTTTAAACTTGACACAGTTCGCTCCAGACTTAAGAAGTCATAAACACCATAAAGATCTACGTACGCTCTTTTCATAGGAGTTCCTGAAATAGCCCAGGAATACCATCTAGGAATCCGCTTAGCCATTACTGTTACATTGGATGTATTGGATTCAATCATTTGTGCCTGGATTACATTTAAATATGTTCTAACTAACCCAAGAACTTACCTCATCAAGTACACACCTAAACCATAATACAGTGACTAAAGGGCTTTGAGGGTACTCGTACTTAATAGCTGTGCAAGGTAATTACTTTTTAAATATTTTTTTAAAAAAAAGAAGATTGTCACCTTTTCTACGCGGTCTATCTGGAGGTGGCAAAGAATGATTTATCTCCGTTTTGAAAGTCTATAGTTTTGTCCTGATCCAAAATTAAAGAGAAATATAAACAAACTTAGAGAATTATTTGAGATAGCTACAGCTCATTTGAATAATTCACTAAAATTGTTTATACTTTTCTTCAAATCGGATCAAAACTAGTAAGTAAAAGCGTTTTTTTTTTTTTTAAAAAAATTGTATTGCTTTTACCTGATAATCACATAATACGACGTCGTATCTGGCAAGATCCTTTGCATCAACATAATCTCCTTTACTTCGGCCCTTATATACATAATATGTCAGACTAGGGGAGTGTTTTTCAAACTCTAAAATCCATTGTTTGATTATCGCTTCTGGAGTAATAATCAGTGTAGACTTCAAAAAAAATAGCCCTTTAGCTTTTGGCTTTGGATGAAGTGTGTCATTTGAATTGAAAGAATGCCGTGTAATAAGTCCGATCACGCTAATTGAATTGTTTAGTTGACTATGCCTTTCTCTTTCTTTTTACCAAACTGTT
This sequence comes from Sporodiniella umbellata, assembly GCA_025677835.1. Classification (NCBI taxonomy): domain Eukaryota; kingdom Fungi; phylum Mucoromycota; class Mucoromycetes; order Mucorales; family Rhizopodaceae; genus Sporodiniella; species Sporodiniella umbellata. The sequence continues at coordinate 318,288 of JAIXMR010000002.1, read as the reverse complement.
TTTCCAAGTCCCATTTCATCTGCCAGAATGCCACCTCTATAGGACAGTTCCTGAAGGTTTCTAATTATTTTTTTGTCGCTTATTTTCTCTTTGGTAATTTGGTTAACTATGGAATCACCGCTTCCTTTGCATAAAAGCGGAGCTCTTTCATACATGGTCGGAAGTGGACTTATCTTCCCTTCACTATTTACCACATGTCCTTCTCTTTCCATCTGAAAAATTATTAAATCATTAGTTTGTATAAGTGACTAACAAAAACTAACCATCCAGCTAATGTTTTGTGTTTGGAAAGGTTTCAAGGTACATTTTACTTTTTCAGATACATAATGGTTCAAACATGTATCTGATACTGGAGGCTGCAACATTTCAAAAAACTCGCTAACTGATGACCATTTGTATTGCTCTGACTGCGCAAAATCCATAATATGATCCGTATTTTTTAAGCCCTCTAGAGAAAGTTCCATGAATAAACCGTTATTGCTCTCTAACTGAAAGCCTCTATTTTCCATTCCGCTATTTTTTATCTCCAAGGCAATTGCAATCCATAATTCGCGATCGTTATCAATTGTGTGTTGACATTTTTCTATTTCTTCCATTGTTCCTACTAGCTCGTTCGCCCAAAGATAACCCAGTGGGCAAATAGCTGTCATACTTATAAAAAATCCCTCTGCAATGTTTTTAAATTCCCAATTTATGTTGATATCATTGTAATCCAGTTCTGTCAGTTTTTGTAGAAAAGATTGGTGGTAAGATTCGAGCTCACGAAATTGAATAGGGAGCTGTACTTCGAAACTACCAGTAGCATGTCTCCTTTTCTGACTCTCGCAGTTGTTTTTGCATTTGAATTCTATGTACTTTAGTAGAACTGGTAGATTTCCGGTAGTTCCCTTCACAACAAGCATAAAAAAAGAAATAAAGAAAGAAAGGGCGATGTATTTTCAGTTTGTTTTTATTTTATTTTATTTTTTGACATATATAAACATAACCAATCAGCAGAAAGGCCGTTCACATTGTTAAGAAATAAGACTCCTGTAGTGGTGTAACAGCGAAAAGGAATTAAGCCGTCTTTTTTTCAATAGTATTCGCAAATATATATGACCAGCGCCCTAATGCACTATATTCTAAAAGAAGACTCTCCTAATAATATAGGATACCGTTTGGACATGTAAAGCTAGAAAGAAAAATAATACGCCACCGAAAAAATAAAACCAAGTAACGCAAATACAGTCAGAAGTATAATGTCTACAATTGCTTCTGTAGCGATATAAAAGAAATATTTTTTTTTGTTAGAAAGGCAAAACGTTTTTAGTAAAAGAACTTAAAGAAATTTTTTTTGTGGTAATTGTATATTTTATCACGAAACTAGGTTATACATCCTGGCTTATATTATTAAAGAACATAGAGAGTTTTATAGCTTGAGCCACATATTTTTCCATTCTCTTATTTGTTTGTGCCTCTCTTTTATTATTTTTCTTTTTTTTTTCACATAAAAATAATTATACACACATTCGCCTAATGGACAACCTAAAAGCAAACAGCCGCGTTATCTCTCATAAGCAAAAGACTATGTACAATACTATTTTTTCTCAATTAGATTCATTTTATGAGCTTCTAAAAACAACAAAAGAAACAATTTCTGACGGTAATTTTACAAAAGGAAGCAACTACAATGACTAAATTAAAGGACAGAAAACAAAACGTTCAAAATTGAAGCATTAAAAGAGCAGGCAAAAAAACTTAGTTTTCACAAACCCCAAAAAGAATATCAAAACTCTCTTACAAAAATGGGGAAAGAAATGGAAAAGGTACGTTTTCTTCTTTTCGAATCAACTAAACAGTGTGGTTTTTTTTTTTTTTTTTTTTTTTTTTTTTTGGAATACAGAAGTTTAGACAAGACGTGGTTGAAGTATATCAGCCAGAGGCTTTTGTCGACAAACAAAAAGTGATACAAAGCACTTTGGCAATTCACTTTGTTCGACAGGGACAGTTTCAATTATGCGAGAATTTCTTGCATGAGGCAGGAATACCTATTGATAGTGAACTCCGCGACACTGTTGAAAAATTGAAAGGCGATATTCAGCAAATGCATACCATACTGCAGCAGATAGAAAAAGAAAATGATTTGACGCTAGCTATAGAGTATATAAATATTTCTGATATAGGCTTCCTTTTTTTTAACAAAAAATACATTTACTTTAGATGGGCCCAAGCCAACCGTGAAGGGTTAGGACGAATGCAAAGTAGCCTAGAATTCAGTCTACACCGAATGAAATATATCCAAATGCTCTTATTTAGTACTAGATTGGAAGCTGTACGATATGGGATGGATCATTTCAAAGCTTTCTGCGGAAAACGAGATATGGGTATGTCGTCGAATAAAAAAGTAAAAGAAGAAAAAGGTCAAACGTGTTGCTAAAACTGAATTTACAACAGAGGTCAGTAGATTGCTTACTGCAAGTTTATACATTGATAAGCCAGAGGTCCAACTATACAACGATCTCTTTGCACAATCTAACTGGACTGAAATTCAACAAGAATTTCAAAAAGATTTTTGTTCTTTATTACAGATAAGCATGCAAAGCCCCTTGCAAACAAGGTACGTCTCATGCAAAAAGCGAAAAAGACATTGACTTTTTTTCTTGTACTCACAATACATGCTCAGCTCTTACGTTGGAATAATTGCGCTACCTGTAATAATGAAAATGTATAAAATCATGACTATTAACAAAGCAGAATGGAGTGCTCAAGATGAATTACCCGTTGAGGTTCCGTTGGATGAAAGCCTGAGATTCCATTCTGTCTTTGCTTGCCCTGTGTCCAAAGAGCAAGCAACAGATGAAAACCCTCCTATGATGCTCACCTGCGGGCATGTTATATGTAAAGAAAGTCTAAAGCGACTCGCAAAAAGTAGTCGATCCTCGTCCAAATTCAAATGTCCCTATTGCCCGCATGAGTCTACTTTTGATCAGGCCACTCAGGTTTATTTTTAGTAATTAAATAAAAACTACGATTAAAGGCAGGCTCAGTTTGTTTATTCAAGCTGCTTGGCTCTGTATAAAACGATATAGGCCGTATGCCAGTCTCCACCACCATCAAGACGCTCTATATCAGCGTCGCGCAGAGACGACACTTTATCATCGTCAAACTTGTACCATTCGTCTGCTTTTTGTTTCACCCAAGCAATGTAGTGACCCGAATCGGCTGATCTTCCAACATGAGTCAAAACAGCACATAATTCGTATTGCCCAGTAGGGTTACATCCAGCATCTTTCACCAGCTCAGGATCCAAAAATTCTTTCCAATCTATTTTGTCTTCAGTTGTATCCATAGACTGACTAGTTTCACCATCCAGCTTTCTGCGTTTCTCTTCTCTTTCCCTTTGGATCTTTTTCTCCTCAACTTCCTTCAACTTTAGCTTGGCCTTACTAAATTTGTTTTGGAGTTCGGGTGTACATAACTCAGTAGCATCAAATTCTAAAGGGAATTTCACCTTGCGCAATATTTTGGCTCTAACACCCTCTTGAGGCTTCCAAAAGAAACGAATAAACTGAACCGGTAGATAATGAGGCAATCGACTTACACGATTTTTGCGTTGGTATTTAGCTGTACGATTTAAGGTGGGAGAGGCCTTTTCAATGGTTTCGTTCATTGACTCTACAATACCATGAATCATGTAGTTGGTGTTAATAGAAATGTGACAGCTCAACTTATTGAATTCATCATTTGAAACGGTCTTTTCTTCTTCTGGTGCTTCTTCGCATGATGTAACTGACTCCAGTTGACCTGTCATATATCGCTCAATAAAGTTTTTTGAGTCTGTTTGAGGTAATTTGTTCTTCAAAACAGTGACTAACTCACTCCAACACTCTTCTGCATCCTGTTGCATAGGTACACCTCCTTGGCCAGTTTGGCTAAACTGAGGAAAAGTTTGTCGCAGCATTTGCCAAAAAACGAGTGGCGGGAAGCCTTCCGATGTTTTTGAGAGGCTTTTAAAAAGATCTCTGAGACTTGCCACTAAATTTGCACGATTGTCGCCGGAAGAAATAGTGTGTTCATATTTCTCTAACGATGTCTGGAGTTCGGGCATAACTTTCATACATTGTAGAGTGGCATTCTTTTTCACCACAAAAACTTTTTAGTTTCTGTGCGTATATATATATGAACATATCAACATCGTACATACCATATAACATGTATTGCCGAGATTCTCCAAACCTGCAGGAATGTCCAAAGCTTCCATAAGTTCGGCCTCAGTCAAATCGTCCAAAAATTGAATAGGTTTAGGGGGTGCTTTAGGAAGTTCGCCAGCAGTACCCATTACCATAAAAGTGTGCCCGTTCTTCAAGTTTAGTTGGTTCAAATCCGTCGTATCCTGTCATAGTCGTAAGAGTCAACTCGAAAATAAAACATATAAGTTGCTTTACCTTTAAAATACCTCCCTTGACCATAATTTTTTGGCGCTCAGGTGGAACGCCTGTTTGCGAGTAGACTTGGGTTTTGAAAAGCTCAGGAGATTCATCCGTGTCTAGATGTTTAAATAAAAATATTTGGTCAGAAGTCTGAAGTTTGTGAATTCATTCACTTCGAATAAACCCAAAGAATTTATTTACCAAGCTCCATGTTTTCGAACTTCTTTCCACTCCATTTAATGTTTACACTTATTTTTGGCATCTTTATGAACTAAAGTAAATAAAAAGAAACTGTAATTATTAATAGTTCTGGACGCGCGTCAAATAAATTAAAGGGCAGTTTTTTTCCTTTTTTTTTGTTTTTTTGTTTTTGTTTTCGTTTTTTTTAGTTAGATAACGCTAACAGATAAAGAAAACTATAGATTGGACTGGAGTAGCTAAAAGAAAAGCACCGCATCTTAATAATATGCACTATCAAGTGAATTTCTTAAAAGTTGGCCTTGAACCCCAACACCTCAGATAGAATTTGGCTTAAGTTTTGGTTCGTGCATCCAAAGAGAGAAACATGTTTCAATATTTTCTAAGATCGTACATTTGGAATCAAATCTGACTACCTTGCAGCTTTTGACGACAGTATTGAGATTAATGCTGTTATGTCAAAAAGCTATATAGTAGCAAATAGATGTGTTTCCGCTTTAGGAAAGTTTGGTCCCCCTAAATTGTTTTGATATTTAATTATTTTCAACTCTCAGTCTACTGAAAGGTCTACCCATTTTTTTTTTTTTTTGTTATGTTTGTTATTTTCGATATTTGCGTGAGATCAAATTGTCTATAATAATGAGATTGGCTTGACCAAGTGTTTGAAGCAGGCCAGCCCAACTTTTTGAGAATAAATTTACCACCTTAAGTTGGCCAATTTCTGTCTGGGTACGCATTATACCACCTAGCCAATCTGAATGATGTCCAGAGATAAATACCCTATTGTCGTCGCAGTTGATGGAGCCAAACAATTTTTAATCTTTAAATTAAAAATTTTAGCTTTATCATACACTGTATAACGCACACATTCTCGTTTAGTACTACTTTCTTCATACGAGTAGCTTCATTTTTTGACTTTTTAACAGCATTGGGTAAGTTTTAAAAAAAACTAAGAGTGCCTGCTTCAAATAATTGGTTAAATTAAATTTATTATTGTGAGCAAATTGATCATACAAATATCCAAAAAAAAAAAGGACTTTTCAAAAATTCAGTAAATTGTGACCAGAGACAGTATATCATTAGATGTTATTACTGATTTTTAAAATACGGAATCATGTTAAAATTAATATAGACAACCTTTAAATGACAGTAGTATATGTAATTTAAAAACGAGCTACAAAGTCATTGTACTTTTGTTTTACGAAATCCGAGGCAATATAGTAGTGTTCCGACTGCTGTCAGATATCTAAAATTTATGCAAAAATGCGTAGTCCTTTTTTTTTTTTTTCAACACAAGAATGAAGAAAGGCTCTTTGAAAAGAAAAATAACTGAGGGTCTGGAAAAGCTTCCAAACGAAAACAAAAAGCCCAAAACGGGCTCTGACGACGACCAAAAAGACTCGACATACTCAGCAGCATTTGAAGCAAACTCTGATTGTGAGAGCATTGAGAGTGAAAAGAATAGAACAGACCTACTTTATACAGAATCAGATAGTGAAGAAGAGATTAATTGGGAGACTGTTGAACTCCCAGAAGCAAATGAGGATTATGCAGACAGTAAACAACGTTATAATGATGTCGAAATTGTTTTTGAAGCTCCAAAAACTACCAAACAGTAAAGAAAAGAACATGCGCGGTTTTTATCTAAACAACTATTAGTCTGTCAAAAAGCTCAAAACTTTCAAGGCAAGAAGCTGAATTTCAAAGAAATCTTCGCGAATGGACACATAACTGCCACATTCTGACACTAGTTGCACATTTCAAAATGCGCAACAACTGGTGCTCTAATGAAAAAATCAGAGTAATTTTTGAAAACAATCATTCAACAAAATGTTAACTGTTTCGATATAAAATTCAGTCTTACTGTATAAATTCTATACCTGGCAACATCAAAAGACTGAAAAACAAAAGATCCCAGCTGCAGGCGCTTTTGAAATGGTGGCAAGAATATTTTTGTATTATAAAGCTAGGCCAGGTCACTCGGAACTTTCATGAATGCATCGGCATAGATTGTGCTTCAATTCAGAAACTCATAGATGAAAGCCCAGATAGAATAGTCAATATCGAAGATTTTCTTTCTTTCTTTGTAAAAAAGGAAGGGGATAGTGATACCTATTCTGAGCTTTTTGTAGCCCTATTGAGATCATTGGATTTCAATGCGCGCTTAGTATGCTCCCTTCAACCTCTACCTTATAAAGTGCTACAAGAGAGCAAAAAAAACAGAAAGGCGGATACAGAGGAGAAAGAGGGGTCCAAGCCGCTCTTTCAGTATCGTACACCGAGACGAACATATGTTAACTTAGATAAAACGGTCAAACAAAAAGATGCAAAACCTCCCACTTTATGGACCGAAATCTACTGTGATGAAAAAAAGCGATGGCTTACTATAGACCCAGTACGAGCACTCATAGACCAGCCTGGTTTGATGGAGCCAGCTGCAATGGATCATAATAATCAGCTTTCATTTGTTTTAGCTTTCGATGGTCAAAAGACGCATTATGTAACTGATGTTACCAGAAGATACACCTCCAATATGGATAAGGCAATCCGCCAAAGAGGACGTCCTGTAACAAAACGCGATCAAGCTGTTGGAATAAAACCTTGGTTTGAGATTTTTATGGATATAATATGTCACAAGCCAAATCCTGATGAGACAGAAGAACTGGAGCAAAACGATCTTAGACAACTAGAAACAAAAGAAAAAATGCCGACAAGTATTGGCGCTTTTAAGAACCATCCATCATTTGTCCTTGAGAGACATCTGAAAAAGTTTGAAATTCTTCACCCAAAAGGTCCTGTACTAGGAAGTGTACGAGGAGAAAAAGTATACTCTAGAGAATGTGTAAAAACACTATGTTCTGCAAACGACTTTAGAAAACAGGGGAGGGAGATTGTTAAAGGCGAACAGCCATTAAAAATGGTGAAATCGGTCGCAACAACCCTCGAAAAAAAAAGAATGGCTGAGATGGCAAAGCAAAGTGGACAAGAAGGCCTGACACCCTGTTATGGCGAGTGGCAAACACAAAAAATTATACCAGACCCTGTTATTAACGTAAGCTTATTCATCTATATGTTTTTATGTCTCTAATCTTTTGTCGGTCGATTTTAAGGGAAAGGTTCCTAAAAACACTTACGGAAATATCGATTTATTTACTCCAGAAATGCTTCCCGACGGCGCTGTACATATTCCAAGTAAAACAAAAACACTTGTGTCCTGTTTTTATCTAACTAGATTCAAAAAAATTTATGCTATAGCTAAAGGTGCTGGAAAAATTGCGAAAGATCTTGGCGTAGATTATGCTGAGGCTTTGGTATGTTCATGTTCACTTTTTTTTCTTTATAAAGAAAAGATATAACAATAATCAAAGACAGGTTTTGAGTTCGTCAAAATGCGTTCAGTGCCAATCATTACAGGTATTGTTGTCGCAAAGGAATTTCGCGATGTGATCTTGGATGTATGTATATTCTTTTTTTTTTTTTTTTTTTTTTGTGCGAAAACTAATTATACTATTTTCAATAGGCTTTAGAAGAGCGGGAGCAGACTGAGGCTATGAAGGATATTGAAAGGCGAGAAAAAGATGTATGCTTGAGATGGAGGAAACTTTTCAAGTCGCTCCTTATTAGGGCAAGAGTAGAAAGCGAATATGGAAAAAGCAAGACAGAAGACAGTTCGGAAAACGTATGGAGCGCATTTAATTATGAAGAAAATAATGAAGGTGGAGGCTTTTTGCCAGAAGATGATATGTAAATAGACAATAAAAGTAGAAAACTATTCTATGACGACGCAGAAATTGTTTCGCGCACCACCTTCTTTCCCAGGCAAAGCTTTTTTCTTCCAATTCAGATTGTTGGTAGCAGGGCGTTCTACTAGCTCAAATAGATAGTATGCCAACTTGTGAGAAAAATGGTGGCTTATACATTTGGTGTATCCAATTGAAGCCATCATAGCCAACATATGCTCATGTGTCATGTACCGGGAGTTCGTAACGCATGGTAAAGGCACCACCAAAAACAGATAGCGCATGCGGCTGCTTGACTTAACAGAGGAAAGAAAATTGCGTGTATGTATCAACATCTGTCCTAGTGTCTGTGAAATTAGCATATTCGTTTAGTTTGACAACACATAAATACCCCCGAATTACCTCGATCTTTTGGATCGCCCACAAAATTGATAACCAAGCTTAGACATACAATGTCGAATTTATCTGTTTCTGAAGGGGGAACCATCTTCAGAAAGTCTTGCTGTTGTATATCCGGATGTTGGGGGTTTAGGTCAATAGGCTTGGCTGTGATCCAAGAGTATGATCTATAATTATCAGGCGCCACAGCTCCTACATCTAAAACTCGGATTGGCTTTTCCACGGACTCAGTAGCTTCTTTACAGTGTGCTTTGAGGGTTTGTATCAACCATTTAGACGAATCCCCCCCTCTTGCCTTGCTTTGACCTAATTGGGAAGCTTTTTGATACCAATCCAATCCACCAAGCGATTCCATTTCTTTCAGGATTTCAATTTCTTTTTGTTTTGATGTCTCTGGGCTAGCTTTACATTTGGCAAGTTCCTTATTTAATACATGGAATCGGCGAATTAAACGTGCTGTCTCAGTGCGAGAGTGCTTGAATTTTGATTCTGTTTTGTGTAGTGTAATGGGCTGTTTCTTTTTTAACTTTCTTGCCATTGATGCAGCTAGTAGATGCACGGTTTTGACATTAGATTTTTCTCTACTTGGTAACATTGACGTGACTGCCTTATTTTGTAGGTTATTGAAGTATTGAGAGGTTTTGATTTTTAAAGCAAAAGCCACCGCTTTACACTTGTCGATAAACTAGCTTTCTCTTCGATAGTTGTTTGGAGAAATACTTTTTCTTCATATGTGTTTTGTGCATGCGTGGTATCACTAATGCTGTATACCTCACAGCCAAAGTAAGAATGCGGTGAGCGTTCGGAAGTCTATTGGTCTACTGGTCATCTGTTTTAGTAGTTGTTTGAGCACAGAAAGAAGTCACATCAGCCTTTGGAAAAGGCTACACCGCTACTGTTTATTTTGCATGAATACAATTCGGCATATTATTGCATCAATATACATTTGTTGTCAAAAATTAATCGCCTTTATTCTTGGTCGATCCAATTACAGAAATCTGTGAAAAAAAACTATATAAACCTTTTGCTTTATGCTCATTTGTCGGTGGCGGAATCTAATTTTATATCACTTTTTTAGTTCTACAAAGTAGTGTAAAATATATTACATCTTATGAACTTTTAAGATATACAATAGGTTGAAGTTATAAACATAAACGGAAAATAACAAATATATAGATGTAGGGTATTTAATGCATCATAGGGACTTCCACCATGTCAAAAAGGATATGAAGAGAATAAAAATCAATACCAAGACGATTGACCAAGAGCCTCTTTGCTTGGTTTGGCCATGAGTGGCATATAATTTGATTTCAGGACAAAGTCATTGAGTCCTTCTTGAGGGGCGGTGATAGTAGTAGCAGTTAAGAGATATCAGTAAGTTATTGGTGTACAAATTTTTTTGCCCATCCTAGAGCCACTTGTTGGTCTTGGTCCGTAAAGCTAAAACTGTAGGTACAGTGGAAAATGAGATAATGCATTTTGCCATACTAACCATTTCTTTGGGTAGTTAACCAGTAAGCGTTCGATTTTTTCATTATAGAGGTGACACATATGGAGCAATGAAATAGTTTTTGTATCATGAAGCTAGGTATGAATTTGAGTATGGTTTGTCATGTGTCAGCCAATACCATAGAATGCGAACTTACGGGAGGATTCTGGGGCGCCAGAATTGTTTACATGGTATATTTGTACACTTTTTGAAGGACAAAGATAGTATCTCATCATTAAATAAAACTGAAAAATAGTTTAGAAGAGAAATGAATTTATGCCGGCCACTGTTTAAACCATTTGACGTGCGGTGAGTCGTCTAGTTGGCCTACTCATTAAGAACGAGGGACCGCTTCAGTTTGAACAGCGAGATAATGTGATTGTTAATATCCCAAAAGTTTCGAGTAGACATATGAATGTTTATTGTCCGGTTAGGTTTAATCATCAGGTTTACTCTTCCGACTTGGGCATCGAGCGCGACTTGTATACTGTCCTTTGCTGGCAGAGATCTAACTATTTTGCAGTAAAAGGGTATTGAAAGCCCGCTATCTCACTGCAACCATCATCTATAGGCACTGTAAACAAATTCAAATATAAGACAATTACAAAAAAAGTTCAACTGTAATGCCATTTAGCTACTAAAAAAACCTTTCGTTTCTTATTTTAAAACGAGTTTCACGCTTTTTTCAGCTATGTTTTTTTTTTAAAAAAAAACCTTATTCAAAAAAATCAACCTGTGTTAAAAATGTACATACGAACTGGTCAATATTGACTTTTATCATGAGAAGAAACCATAGTTCACTTCGTTTTTCCGCAGCAGTCCATTAAGTCTTTATTCTACCATAAAAAACTCAATCGAAAGCATATATATGTGTATGCTTTGGTCGTACTTATTTAATAGACATGGTAATATGACCTAAGGATTTGATAGCGAGTACCACACACTTTGAAATATGCGTTCACTGGTTAACATCAAAAGGTTTGATAGAATACAATCAGGCAGTCCGCAAATGTCTTTTCCGGATCAATCATTATTTACCAAAAACAATGGCTCTCTATTTATTCATGAGTATTTTATTTACGTTAACTCGTTCAATAAAGGCTTATCTTTAAATCCAAGAAAACTCACTCAAAAGCAACTTGGCCTTTCCCCACAGATGCCGTTTGAAAGCCTGCTATTTGTTCGCTTGTTTACTAGTTGTACATATAAATACTATACGATTGTATGAAATCATTATAAACTTCTGTTATGAAAATTTTTGTCGTGTTTTTTTTTTCGTTTTCGTTTTTCCAAAAAAAAATAGCTGACATGTTAGGTATCGATAGAGCTATGAGCACACTCAAAAAATTTCAGGAATAAGCCTGAGTCGCAGTACTTGCTTTCAGTCAGATCCCTTTTATTCCTTGACTTACCAAGCAGTTTTTTTTTAGATAAAAGCAAGACGCGATATATTTGTACCACAAAAAAAGAACGCTTAAGTGCGACTTTTTCTTTCTTTTTTTCTTTTTTCTTTTCTACACATATTTACATATATTTGTATAAACCTTTCTCCCTTTCAAAACGGCTTAAGATATCAAGAAACCAAACAAACAAAAACTTCGTATCACAGAAAAGAAACTCTAAAAATGCTCAACACTACTGCAGCAGACATGCCAGACCCCATCACGCTTAACTGCGTCCCAATTGCAGCTACTGATTATCAAACCAATGTCTATGAGGAGTTCATAGTGCGTTGCAATCTAAACGCTGACTACATAGGAACTGCTGTTAGCTATTTTGTTCATCCCATGATTGCTCTACCTCAAACTGAAACAATTGGTAACATCAGCGAAAAGGACTTAACCCAGTCTGGAAAGCTGATGTTCATAAAAGATTTTTTGAAGTTTTTGAAAGCTGCCGCTACTACTAAAGTAAAAAAAAAAAAAAAATTATGAGCAAAAATGCGTGTAACAAACATCTAACTTGTGTTGCTATAAAAGCCTTTAGAGGTGGCTTTTGTGTGTAGCAACGAAGTGACTGAAACAGTATTGAGACAAATGATAAAAGGCAGAGGATATAAAACTACCGACCTAGTAACGAGAGGATTTTTTAAAGGCGCTTTTGGTTTAGTTGCTTCGACCGCAAACCCCGGAAAGAAAGATAAACAGAGCAGTGTAACGTCTTTTTCTCCTTTTTTTTTTTCTAAGAAAAAAACAAACAAACACATCGATACATTTATGTATATGCAAGCATATACATAAGTAACTCATTTCCAACTTGTAAAAACATAGAACCAAGGGAACACCATTGGTCTTATTATGGTCGCAGATAGTGGGATATCGATTGAGGACGTGATTCCCAATCAAAATGTATGCAGAGAACTGCATACTAAAAAAACACTCTATTTAAATTGTATCGATACACCTGAAATGAAGCTCCATAATTATCGTGCTATCAATCCTCGTTCGCTTACGCCCTTTGACTATTTAAGCAAGCTAAAAAAAGAGGATTTTGAAGCCTTGTTTAAAAAGTCATCGCGGCGAACCCCTCCAGAAAAAGTCGTAATGTGGAATAATTATGTGGCTACGGATATTGTTAATTGGACAATCGATTACCCTTCTGTGAAAGACTATCGATTTAATTTTTGTAATAGCAATAGAGAGATGATTGAATTTTATTTTAATTTCAAAAGTTCTCCTGTTGTGCCTTCAAAGCATTTGGACCCCAAAAGCCGTGCTCGCTTAGCCTCAACTGTGCGTGCAGCTTCTCAGTATGCCCCTCCTGCACGCTCAGCTTCTCATTTATCAAAACGTAGCCCTACAGATTCGTGTCCCTCTTCGAGCACAAAATACACCTCTTCAAATACTAGATATTCTGCCCCTTTGGCAAACTATACATCTACCCATCATGATGTTAAAGGGATTAAATCTAGAGAGCTTGAATCGTCCACATATAAAGCTTCCGCTTCAAGCTCTAAACGCCCTGATTCTGATCCCCCATACGACTGCAAACCAGCAGTGACAGAGAGAGGGGAGATAGACAATACCAGGGGCGACGCTAAACGGCTCAAAGTAAGCCTTTTTTTATGAAGAAAAATATTTAATATTGTCTATAGACTGAGCCTCTGGATGAAATGTCGCGTGCTCCTACAATGCCTCCTGTTTTAGAAAAACAGACTACAGAAATACACTGTCGTGATCCCAAAGTTCGAGAATATAATAACAAAGTGAATGAGGATAACCCGCCAACTCAAATAAGTAATCAGGCAACCAGAGTCGCGGAGGCTAAACAGGTAGGGACAGTAGAGCCGTTAGGAGTTCTTTCTCCGCAGCCCTTGGATAAATCCGAGAGTACCTCTACTGCTACCCCTAGTCCTATGCCATCTCATACATCACTTAGTAAAATTATCGTACAAGATGATTACTCTTTAGCATTGGAAAAAGCTTTGAAAAAATTTCAAAGCGATATCCAAGGTTTATTGTAATAAAAGGGATACGCGCTTTATTGCAAATCATTTTCGTAAGGTACCCTAGGTGTCCATTTACTGTTTCTTTGTATGGACTTAAAAAAGAAAGAGGTAGTCACGCCTGTTATAGATATGATTTGACCTGTGTCGTGTTCCGACTCACCTTTGAATACACTTTGAATAATTCAACTGAAGAATAATGAGTTACATATAAGCAAACCTGACATCTTGAAGTGCACATCAAGTATGGAAGTAATCTTGTATTCTCTAATCGGTCGTAACTACATGTATCACTTACCTTACTTAGTCAACTACCCATATTAAGATATGTCCATATAAGATTTATAACACAGACGTAGTACATACCTTATTAAGCGTTCCCCTTTGTACTTTGAGATCTAGGCAGTCCACCCATAATAAGTCTGTACCGAACGTACCACGTCTAATTAACAAAGAGAAAACATCCTCATCAGATTTACAGGGATAATCCACTTTTAGCTATAAAGAACGACTACGGTAAAGATCCAGATCTTTTTCTCAAACAGTATAAATACACTCGATATTTTGAACTAAATAAAAACCATCTTTATTCAGTCTCGTTAAACTTGTCTTTTTCTTGCCTGATTTCTCAACCTGATAAAAAAAGTCCTTGTCTTTAAAACGCACATCTTCAAAACAATACCACAATTGTTATGAAGAGTTAAAGACTGTCTTATGGTAATTGTGAACGTAAAGTTTGATCAGCAAGATTTAAGAATGCGGTTTCGCCAAAGCCCTAAAGTCAAGTGCAAAACCTGTAATTGATTTCTGATTTTTGAGCTTAATTATAAACTATGAACCTTTCAAAGTCTCATTTCTATCAAAACTGAAACCACACGGTGCTTTTATAGAAATTGAACTCTAGTACTTAAAATCCACAGTTTTTAACTCCTCCCGTTTTTTAAAGTTTATTTAATTTACTTAATACAAAAAAAGACTTGGGTCGTCACTATTGAATATATTACAGATTTTCTTAGACATGACTTTATTGACGGTTCTGTCTCTAGCTTGCAAAGCGCTTCTTTGAACCTTAAAAAAATGAGCTTCAGCTGTAATCTCAAAACACTTACTTCCAAATGTGAGAGGAGTAGGTTTCTTTGTGAACTTTCAGTTTTTTCGTATTTTCTATGTAGCAGTTGTAATGTTGGGTATTCCTTCATAATGCTTTTTGCAATAGCAGGCGTGCACAATCGGATTTCCTGTAGCATTTTAAAATAAGCATCAGTTGGATTTGAGCCACTCTTTATTCCTTTGTAAGCGTTGTTCAAGTTTTTTTCTCTAGTACAAATATTTCAGTAAACACAAAACGTAATAAATATTTACTTGTATCTTCCTAAAGCCAAATCTGTTGTTAAACTTTCTATCCAGCTTACAGTATCATCATCGCTCTTTGTTGGTACCAGCATGATATCGTGCATAAACTGAAGCTCATTTAAATACTCTTCTACAGATTCTTGACTTGGCAAGTCGTCTACGCTCACTACTTGTTTTTTTTTTTTACTGGTTTTAGGAGTGGCGGATGCTGGGTCGTTTATTGTTTTCCTAACTTCATTTTCAAATAATCTTTTTTGCAATAGAGCTCTTTTTTTGTAGTAAGCCTCTACCCCTTCAACAAGCAATAAAACTTGATATTTCTTCTTTGCGTTTTGGATTTTCTCGATATGTCTATAAACTGTGTTGTTTTGAATACGGTCGATCAACTCTTCCACATGCATATACACCAGGACAAATGGCTCTTCGATAATTTCTGTCTTTTGTAGTGGTATAAAACTTTGCGAATCCGTATTCCACTCTGCAGTGCATTTTCTACGCCAAGATATAGCATACTGTTCAGTATCAAGGAGTTCTGTCACTTCTGCCATTTTAGATTGTAGTACGGATTCTAGTAGTTTGCCAACTTTTTGTGAACTAAAAGCGGGATGAATAGCCACTATCATTTCTTTTAGTATCTCTTCCCGATTGTTCTTCAGTCGGTTTTCTTTCTCAAATAGCATATTCTTTTCTTTCTCTTTCTAATAAAAGTATAAACCATCTACCAGGGCTAAAAACAATGACAATACCTGTTTCTCTTCTTTTTCTCTTCTTTTAATTTCTAAAAGTGCTTCTCTTTCTAATTTCTTTTTCTGGCTTTGTTGCTTTCTCTTCTCCTTTATGAAAATACATGTAAATAGTCTTGGTTTATAAATTGATACAAAAATAACTTTACCTTTAAAGATACTTCCTCGGCTACAATTGGCTCCAAAGTCTCAAACGACGTCTCAGAAAAAGATCTTTCGAAAGCAGGTGGTGTATGCTTGTAGATTTCATTTTCTTTCCTGTTTCCTTTAAGCTTAATTCCATTATCGTTCTCCGTAGGACTGATTTTTGTTTTTAGATTAAGCAGATCGTTGAGGAATTCATCATGTGATGGTACATAGATCATATCCTTATCTTTGTGTTTATCAATAATTGGGGGAAGAGGTTCATATGTGATTTGATTGTCTTTTGATGGTAGATCGTCAATACGTATAGGCAAATCGTGTGGAATCTCCAAGACTGGGGAATCTATCTCAACTGTATTTTGAAAATCAAGAACTTCGGTTGGAGATAAGCTCCCTTTTCTTCTTAAAGTATAGTTGTCTACAGATTTGCTTTTTTTTTTACTATCAAAATTCAGATCGTTCTTGGCTAATTCCAAAGGCCTCTTCTTATGAAGTTGGGGTATGGAAGTTTCAGGTGTATCACTTGGTCTGTAGGTGAAGCACGGGTTATATTAATGAAAAAGACATTATTGCTATTCTTATTTTACGAAGGGTCGATTGTTAAATTATCTGGACTGATCTCCTCTTCATCAGAGTCAAGAATAACCAGGACATCGCCTGTACTGTTGTTGTTATCTATTCCTTGAAGAAACTTTTTTGATTAATGAGATGTTGGTTTGAACCTTTGTTAAAAGGAAATTGCTTTACTTCCCCATCAAGCAGTCTGTTTAATGTAAGTTCTGCGCTTTTTGTGTACTCAATGTCTCTACGAATATCCGAGGCACTCTGAGAGCTATCAATAGAAATCACTTGTTCAACTAGACGATCAATGTTGGCCATATATTTAATACAGAAAAAAACTAGAAGGTGACAGCGAAAGAAAAATGACATTTTGGGACAAATTTAATGTTTTTTACTTGGATTTACACACATTGTATTAAAATATGGCATTAGGAGCTTTTTATTTGAGAGTTTGTAAGCTCTATGTTCTGTGGTCTTTTAAAACTATTCTTAATTACTATGAGTATCCAGCAAAATCGATATTCACTTCAATAGCAGTATTATCGTATGTTCTTTGAGCAAAAAAAAAAAAGAACAGTGTTTGGTTGAAGGGTAAGCGGTTTTCTGTGGGTGTGTCACAAGCGAAAGTTGAAACGAAAAAAAGGTAGAGTTAATACCGTAAAAATGTGCGTTTGCATAGATACACAAGATCTCACAAAATTGAAAAAAAAGAAGAGCAAACAAACTAAAGATTCACTATATAAAATAGAAAAAGGACAACTGTTTTAAAAAAAAAAAAAAAAAAAAAAAACGAATTTTTAAGATTCTTTTGATGATATGCAGAATTAAACGCGAGCAAGTGAGAACACATCTGACAGTACCGAGGGTCCAGGTTGCAAGACATGTTCCGAGATTAGAAATAATACCTTAAACCTTAAGAGTCCTACGATTACTTCAAAACCAAACAACCAAAAGACCTTCAAAACTACCCATAAACTAGTAAATAGGGATACAATCCTTTAAATTCTGTCTATCATTGTTTGGGGTACAGTGGAGATTAACTTGAGTTATGCAATTTATTCCTACAAAAAGACCTATTGACTATACTCTTTTCGCTTTGTGAGTAAATAAAAGAAGAACTGGGAACTTGTTTTACACGTTCACTAGCTCCCCTTTAGTTTTTGCCAAATACTAAAAGCTGTAGATCAAACTCATGACTATTCATAAAAATATGTCGTGTCTGTTCGCTTTTTTTTTATGACGCGCTTAAAAGCAGCTTTCGTATAACAACTGATCTATGCTATGTGATATATGGAAATCGCCTCCTTCATGAGCTCTTTTTAACACAAGCAAAGCAAAGCTAAAAGTGTATATAATACTATTTTAGTGAAAGATATTATAACAATGGTTAATAAAAAGTTTCTTTTGTAAGATTAATATCAGCCTGTAAACTAACGGTACTATAAGTGCATACAACTATATTTTTTGAAATATGTGTAAGCTCTAACAAGTAGCACGGCTGACTTGCCATGTAGTTGAATTTGAAAAATACATTTTCTAGAATTGACGTGCCTGTCTTTTTTTTCTTTTTTCGCATTTTTCTCTATAAGCTTATAACAATGTCTATTGTTTGCACGATTTGTATAGGCGATGTCCGTTCCGAAACTTCTTCCCTAATACCCTGTGGTCATTTGTTTCATAAGCACTGGTATTTTTTTTTCTTATAAAATGTTTATCATTAACACATATTACTACGATTAACAGTATTGACACATGGATTGATGCAGATCCAAACTTACTACAAAAATTTTCGTGCCCCATTTGTAAATCTCGCATACCTCGCGAAGAAGTAATATCTCCAGTTTATTTTTCAAGTAATAGCGACATCTCAGAATCATCAAATAAAGATCTTGAAGAAATTTGTAAATTGAAAAATGAAGTTGCAAGTTTGATGGATAAACGTAATAGGCTAGAATTGAAAGCTACACATGCAGCTATCAGCGAAGAAATTTGGAAAAAAAAATCAGAAGAATGTGAAGAGAAACTTCAAAGCTTAAAATACTTTAAGCAACTCAAACGGTACTTGAGATGTTTGTATTGAACCAGCACTTACTTTGTTTTGTAGTATATCTGACTTGGATAGCCATATGGCCTTGCCTACAACACAGAGCTACCTGGATGCTCTCTTGCGTCGACCGCGATCTGAGTTGGTGTTGGCCATTGGTGGAATCAAAGGCCGGTGTGCCACCTTGACAGAGTATGCGCTATATTATTTATATGTGTATATTGAAAGGAGACAATAATAATACAAATTGCTGTAGAGAAAACGATAGAGCTATACATCGAGTCAGAGTATTAACGGCTCAATTAAAAAAAAAAAGGCTAGGACTGAGACCTTAAAGAAAAGAATTTTGGAGCTTCGCTCAAGCGATGGTAAGGGCGGACCGTTAAGCCCAAACCATTCTATTAAGCGTGAAGAGGCTTCCAAACCACAGAATGTCGTTGTCATTGATCTAGACGATAATAGCGATGTTGAAGAGCTTCCTTATACTGAAGCAGTTAGGAATAAGCAAGTGACAAAAGAAAGCTCTGGCCAAGAAAATTCAAGCAGGACCCCCTTAGAAGTCGACAGTGACTTTCACTCTGAGAGCTCCTACCTTTCTAATAGCGATACATCCCAAGGGAGCTTTCAATTGACAACTAATTTTGGACAAGTTAGTGGGCAGAGATTATCTCGCAAACGCCTACACAGAGAAGAAGAAACTAATAGTCACTGATAAGATTAGCTCTACAACCTATCAGAAAGGGTAAACAAAAAAATAGAATAAAAAGAACCTGATATTCTTTGATCAGACCTTTTTAAACTATTAAGCAAGACAAAAATGAGGAAAGCCTTGACAGTCGCCGTTCAAGTAAGTTCCAGTAAAATTTTACCCACAAACAAAAAGCTGTAGACAACAACAAGAAAGTCAAAAAGACCACACATTGTTTTTTTTTTTTTTGAAAAAAAAATTAGTTTTTTATTTATTAAACACATTTATGGTTCTGTTTATTTTCAAATCGCTAAAAAAATTGGTTCGCTACTTTTTTTTTATGATTTTCAGTGAAATCTGATACATTTTTTCACTTAGAATGGTTAGTGTAATCTAAAATATGACAAACGGTTTTGCTGGGCTGGATTCCTAATTGAAACCATTGAATTCATGTAAGCAACAGATAGTTGTATTAGGGTTTAGAGTGTGGGTTCGCATGTATAGTTTTGAATCAATAGTATCAAAAAGATAATATATTTGTATAATCTAGCAATTCGACTGTATCAAGGGCAAACAACGGTCACAATCGAACAGCTAATAGTCCTACATGAAATAACACTCTTTATTTTCTAAGGTTCTTCATGTTGAAAATGCTTTCTTTTTTAAGACCACAACTTAATGAATTTAAGCTAGAGTCTTCACAATACTGTATATTGTTAAGACGAGTTTAAAATCAACACTCTTTATTCTTATGGAAGATGTCTTTTGAAAGTCAGCTACATGTATTCAAATATCTTTTAAGTTTCAAACTAATTTACTAATGATTTCTGTATTGAGACGTTTTTCTATGCGAATATCAATTTAAATCCCTATTCAACGGTTACTACTTACCTTTTTTGCTTTAATAACAAAAAATACTCACGATAAACAGTATTGAATAATAGTAGATAAAAAAAGCCGTGTTAGAGTCTGATCAAATATGTTTGTTTAGACTCTTAAAGGCCGCCAAAGTTCTAGAAAGTGTTTCCAAAGTATAGAAAAGCTTAAAAAGCAAATAGATTATGACTTCATTAAACTGCTCGATTATAGATTGTTTATGTTCTTATACAATGTACTTATAGCCAAACTTTGGTTTGTTTTATGAAAGTGTTTAAAGGATATCTTTTAAACCTTTTCGCAGCTTTTCACTTGTCTACTTGTTTAATAATATGGAACTTTAAAATTTATTCGGCAAAGTATTTTTTGCAATAAATGCCTTAAACGTAGCTTCGGCTACAGTTTCTTAGATTTAATTTTATATCAATGATTGTATGTACAAAACCCTGTTTGCTTTTGTTGTATGTGCGCGTATTTTTTTTTTTTTTTTTTTTTTTTGTAAGCAAAAGCTGAAATAAAGTACATATAAACTCATATATGTCAAGTATTGGTAAAGGAATTACTGCTATAGCATCTTGAGTTTTTTTTTTGACATTGCTAGACTATTCTAGCTAATGGTCGAGTAATTCAATCAAAATTTGATTAAAAATGTTGGCCACTCTCTTGAAAAAAGAAACGGTTGCAGATTTTAAATAAAAACGATCTTTTGAAAAGATCTGACAATCAAGAAACGCAAAGTGACTCTAAATCATCTTACTTAAAGCTGAGGTTCCTTTAGTTTGAAGTTTTAACGGGAGGCTTTATTTGTCTTGGTTTTGCTCAAAAAGAGCCTATCAACAAAACAGTCGAAACCTGTCGGAATTGAATGGAAAATTCAGGAACCGTTCATACCCGTCCTCTTTAATGTAGCGATATTGCTCTTTCATTTTATTTCCACTAATGTCGTTCTTTTCTAATTTTGCGGGATCTGTTCAGGCCATTGCACATCAAAGTAATGATCCCTTGATTCAATCAGTCTTGAAGATCAATGGCAATTCTTTTAGACTGACCAGATTATTGGGAGAAGGGTAGAGTAAACTAAAAAATATACGCAAATAAGCTCAACTGGAGTTAGAGGCTTTTCTTATATTTATTTGGCACAAAACCAGCGCAATGCAGAGTACGCAGTGAAGGTGATAAAATGCAACAATAGAGAAACAACGGATAGAGCTATAAGAGAAGGCATTTTACTAAGTCGATTCAATCATAAAAATATTATCAAAGTCGAGGTAGTCTTCATAATCAAAATTTTCAGAAATACTTAAACCAAAAAAAAAAAAAGGATGTATGTATCATTAAAGAAGAAAGCGGACTACGGCTACTTTACATGGTGCTACCTTATTACAAAGTAAGACACCATTTTCAAGAAGAAAATCACCAAACAAAAATTGAGCTTGAGTTATTTAGAAAGGGAGTCTGCAGGATTGGATTAGTGGTGACAGAGAAAATCAGCTTCAACTTGAAGATGCAATGTCAATCTTTAAGCAGATTTGCTTAGCGGTCAAGGCTTTGACGGAGCATGAAGAAAGAGGAGAAATTGTACCATGGGCTCACCGAGATATCAAACCTGCGTAAAGTACAATACAGTAAATGAATAAACAAAAGATGCAGACTAATGCTGTTACAAACAAAAAGGAATATACTGCTATCAGACGATGGAAAGGATATTGTTTTGATGGACTTTGGCTCTGCCCAAAAGGCTAGAATAGAGATAAAAAGTAAGAAGATGGCCCAGCAAATACAAGATGAAGCAGCTGAGCACTGCTCCATGCCTTATCGTGCTCCTGAACTCTTTGATGTGTGTGCGCACCCTAGAATTGATGAAAAAGTAGATATCTGGTCATTAGGATGTACGCTTTATACAATGATATATGGAGAAAACCCCTTTGAAAGGACCATACGTTCCGGTGGGTCTATTGCATTAGCAATCATGAATGGACAGTATAGCTTTCCAGGCCACACTAATTTATTAATACAACGCTTAATTTCCAGTATGCTTGAAGTCCAACCTCAACGAAGGCCAAACATTCAGTCCGTTCTACAATGTATCTCAGAACTCGGCTTCAAATAAAACCTCCCGTTCCCCCTGAACTTGTCCAGCAGGGACGAGGTCCCATAGCTGGTTGTGTCTATCGTTTCCAAACTTTCGATGGTACAATATCATCCGTGTACCGTCAGCTGTACTATTGCCACGTACATCTAAAACCATATGCGGATCAGAAAGTACATAGATATATCCCTCATTATAGCCCCATCTTTGGTTTTCCGCATCACGAATTGGCTTTCGGTCATATTGACATATCCAAGCACTATCCACTAAGGGACCTCCCCTCACATCTAAGACTTTTGCTGATGTTTTGTTAATTAGAAAGCCATCCTATTTCCACTGTTTTAGAGGTTTGTCTACACAAAAGTTTGCGCCTACTTGATGATACCATAACTGGTTGTCTCTATCTTCATTATGCTTAGGTGTCCAAATCAAAATTTTGCCATCGTTCTTTTGAATAGTGTTACTTTAAAGCTCATGTTTACTTCAAGCAGTCTTACTTTTGTAGATGCACCATCCACTAATGACTTTTGTAAATGGAAGTAAAGAAAATTTCATTTTCTTACCATCGATGACTTTGCCCGAACAGCGAGATTTGATATAGAAATAGCCAGGCGGAAAGTCTTCCATTTTCTTCTAAACTAAAACCAGAACAAATACAAAACTGCCTTGAGTTGAAAAAAAAAAAAAAAAAAAAAGTGTACCTGAGTTACTCCAAAAATGACGCAAGTGTGTGTACAGTGAACGACAATAGTTCCGATAGAAAGGCAGTACGCAGTCTTGTCTTGGCTGTATTGGCATTAAGGGCAGATGCCACAAGACTCTCAGGGCATATACGTTAGTTTTGACATACGTTCTAGATCGTTCTAGAGTTTGGAAATTTAAGAATTTAGCTATTTTGTTTTCACTTTTATTTTAACGTTACCAGCTTGATGCCTATAAGGGGATTCATGAAGCTGAGTACCTAGTAATTGTATCATCAGTGCAGTCTTATACAATCAAGTACACTTGGTAGAGTTGAATTTTGAAAACCTGATTAACTTTTAGTGACTAAAGTTTAAACCCAACCCTGATATAAATTAGCATGTATTCAATTAGGGATTCTACGCTTTGAATGAATTTTTATTGCTTATAGTTACATTTGGTGTCTTTTTCTAACACTGTTTTCAAAAATAACAATCACAAGTATAGCCTTCTTTGGTCTCGTCCAATCATGCATCCATTTCTTCTATGTTTTTGATATTAAAGTAGTTGTTCTTTTTTGTGACGTTTCTATTGGCCGGTGGGGATAGTGTATTCACTTTGTGTACACCTCTTGCTTCTGTTATCAAAACGGTTTTTTTATTAAGATGAATATTCGATCCATATGTTGTATTTTTTTACATATCCAGCAAGTTTTTCCTACATACAATTTTTGTTTTTGCAATTTATACAATTATAAAAACCCTGTTTCTTGCACTTATACGACTCAATTTTTGTCAACTTTTAGGGGCTTCCATAGAAATACATAATAAACATGATTGGCTGATAAAAGAAACTAAACATTACTGCAAAATCCTCATACACACAATCTGATTGTACATAATACTGTGACCCAACCTGGGATTCAATAAGTTCTAATCAGATTTTATTTCAAAGTGTAATCGCCGCCAACTGCAGTTCAATTTTCTCAATCGGCACTCGAACAATCGACAGCACCCCCCCTCCCCTAAAATTTTTTTAAGTTTTTCTTTGATTGAGGAATACAGGAAAAGATGCTTCAGAATTGCTTCATCAAAAGGGCTCCGAACCTCTTGGCTCAGAACCGGATCCGCCGTTTACATCATGGTTATTCCGATTCTCTTCAACTCAAACCTGTAACGTTAGAGCAAGTATCAAACAGATTACTATCGGCCATCCGCCGTTGTCGCGCGCCAACAGTTTGGAAATCTTATGTTGACCTTCATACATCGAATCAAATCAGCAAACTACCTATTCAGTACCACTCTATGGCGATTCAAACATTTGCTATCAAAGACGATCATCATTACCAGTACCAATACCTCAAACACCACAAAAAGTGTGTTGAAGAGATTATGGAGATCGCTAAAGCAAACCACTACAAATTGGCAGCTCGAGACTACAATTTGATTTTAAACATTTGCCAACGACTACGCGACTGGGAATCTGCTAAGATTCACTGGAGCAAGATGACTGCAAAGAACGAAGAAAGCTATAATTTATATATGAAGACGGCTCTTAGTGCACATAAATATGAACAGGTTTTTAAAATATTTGACGAACTCCTAGAAAGCCAAGTTCGCCCTAATGTGGAGACTTACAATATCTTGATAAAAACCAACGGACGTATGGGAAATGCTACTGAGGCGGATCGATTATTTAAAGAGAACTTTATGTCGTTGAAAGAACAACCCAATTTTATTACCCAATGGTTCCAGACCCCGGAAATAGCTGTCTACACTCCACTATCTGCACCTCTTTTTCATAAATCGCCACCTCCAAGCAAAATACTTACACCCACACAGGACACCTTTGAAGCGCTTTTGGAAGCTCATGGCAAAGCAAAGAATGTCACTGGTGTTTATTATGTTCACAAGACACTGATACCTCAATATGGTATTTACAAAAACGTCAAGATTTACGATGCGCTGATCAAAGCCTACTGCGTGTGCGATGATATAGAAGGAGCCAAGAACGCGTTTACAGAAATGCAACAAGCAAACATTAAACCCAATCTATATATTTTTGAGCATCTATTTAAACACCAAGCTATAAAAATGAAAAGACCCCAGGTGGCAGAAGCTCTTATTGATTATATGATAGAAAGTTACAACATCCAACCCATCAAAAGCATGTACACAACCCTAATCAAGCTGCATATCAAAAGTAATCGTACAGAAGAAGCAGATAGACTGGTTGCCCGATCACTGGCTTTGGAAGCGTCAAGGGCAGAGAAATAAAGCCAAATAATTTTTTGTGTAAATAATCTTTTAAAAAAAAAAGTGACATCATTTTCTTTTCTTTATTTTTTTTTTTTTTTCTATTTTATTAACAATGGGCAACGTTGATTTCAAAATCAAGTTGGCAAACACTTTAGCTACTATTTTCTTGATAGCTTCCCAAGGCTTTAGCTTTTCTGGGTGGTAAGCTTTCTTTCTTTTTTTTTTTTTTTTTTTTGTAAAGGCAAAGTTCGTGTTCTGACTGTTACTTTCCCCCTTTTTTTTTTTTTTTTGTAAAGGTTCCTGAGTCATTCCTATGACTTTGGACCAAGAGATTTTGCCATCATTTTAGCTGGTACCTTACACTTTTTACTTGTTGGATTTACTATCTATCAATATCTTCCAAGCTCGCCTAAAGGTTTGAAACAGAGGAGAGCGTAAAGATTACTTACTTGCATAAATACATCAGATGTCTATGAGGCTATTGGTTACTGGTATTTGTTAGTTACAGTTTTAAACGGAGGCGTTTCATTTTTATGGGTAAAAAAATTTGCAAAAGTACGATGACAAAACTAACTTGTTTCAGTATTCTAAACTGAACATCTTTGCTTTTGTTGGACTTTTATGGCAATTGGCTACACTTGTGTTTATTTATCACCGCTTTTTTGATTACCCACCCCGTAACGGAGTAGACCATGCATTTATCAATGCTCCTTTCTCAATCTACACTGCCTATTCACTTTTCCTTGTGCTTTGGCAAGTATTCCAGCTAAGCGACCATACAAAACACAGTCAACTGGTAATATCTGTTGAGTGTTTTCAAATGTATTAACACGCTATAGGCTCACGTTTTGGTTTTGTCAGTTATTGGCTTCATTGCCCTTCATCTTGTAGACTATTCCCACAGAAAGGACTGGGTCTACTCCTTGACTACTGCCTGGTAAAGCTTGATTGTATAAAATAAGGAAAGAAACTTATGTTTTCTGTGCTATTAGGATCCTTTTAGGTGCTGCTGTCTTCTTGGAAGGAGCACCTCACACGGTTGCACTTATTGTCGTCGGCGTTTTAGTAAGTGCCGTTGCAAGAACCCTTATTCCAAACTGGCTGGAACGCTTGAACAGAAGATTCAGTCACTGGCTAAATGGTATAGGCGAAAGAACACCCTTGCTGTCTACGTAATACAGTAGATCATAGGTTTCGTTTTGAAAGTCAATGATAAAAATAAAAAAAGACTTTTCATCTAGACTTGAGATGTTTTACATTGCTAAGTTTCAAGCCATATTGAACATCAGCAACCCAGTCAAAGAAAACGGTAGAGAGCACCATCGTATGCCAAACTGACCTCTCTTCTTTTTATCTATGATTGAAAGCAAACTATTTGCACGCGTTTTGAGAAAGGAAAAACGTACTAAAAATTTGCCAGGTACGATTTTAAACATCCCTCGAAAACAACTCTACAGCAAGCAAAAGATACTGTAAATGTCGAAATGTATAGAGTCAAAGCTTGCCACTGTGAGCAGTGGGTTCTGTAGTGGCTCAATAGCCATCATTTCCCTCCCCAAGACACTATCTGTACTACGATAGCATCGAGTTCTATGTCCACAGATTTTCGCTCTATCAAAACCCAAGTCAATCTTGGTGAGCGCTTTGACGTCATGGTATTCAAAATTGCCGGTCCGGAACTAAGCCGTGAGTTTTGAATGACTCTTTTATGATTGGCTGAATGGAAGCAAAAAGACACGTCCAATTGTATAAAATCAATTTCAATTGTCTTGAAAAAGCGAAATAGACCAGACGATCATTGATAAGTGATAAGTCATAAGGTGAGCTCACCCGATATAAAACGCGGCCAGTTGCTTGTCGGAGAGAATCGGATGAAGTCGTGGGCACACAGAAGACACTTTGATTTAAAGACATGAATAGTGCTTGTTAAGTGAAAAATAAAAATAAAAGTAAAAAAAATAAAAGTAAAAAAACGTACGGCTGTCTAACCATAGTGTTTCAGACAGTCAGCGTCTTATTAAGGAAAAACGCGGTATAGCATAATCGCTGTTGCTTTTTCCTTTTTTAAAATAAGCAACTATTTTTGGGATGTGGATCATTAATGTGGGCATTGAAATTAAGAGTCTAGAAGACATCACGTGAGCCCATTCTCTTCCTCTTTCATTTCTCTCGTTTCTTTTTTCTTTTTTTTCTTTTACTCTTTCCAAAAATAAAGAACATAAACAAGATGGGACAAACTTTATCTGAACCTGACACTAACAAAACATCCACTTACGATGCCAATAACAAATACTTCTATGGATGTTCTCACATGCAAGGCTGGAGATTGAGTAATTAGTTATTGTTTTTTTTTTTTTTTTTCTTTGTTTGAACTAAAAGCTAATGTTTTGTCTTTAGCTATGGAAGATGCCCATACCACGCTCTTAAAATTAGGCGATACCGAGCTCAGTTTTTTTGGTGTTTTTGATGGCCACGGAGGTAAGAGCGCCAGCCTATTTTGTAGGCGTTTGTATTTATGCAGAGTAAATAGGCTCTACTATTGCGCAATACACAGGCGAGTCTTTGTATCGAAAATTACTCGAAAGCGAACACTTTAAAAAGAAGGAGTATAAGGAAGCGTTTAAGGATGCGTTCCTTTCTTTGGATAAAGATTTACTGGCGGGTAAAAAAAAAAAAAAAAAAAAAAAAAACAATACCAATGTCAATAATACAAAAAGGCGTTAGAGACTTACACCTAGTGTTTAGATAGCAAGTATGCTACGGACCCTTCAGGCTGTACAGCTGTTACTGCATTAATAACACAGGACAATCATATTATTGTGGTAGGTTATATAAAGATTCATAGCAGCTTTTTTTTTTTTTTTGCTAACCATTCCCCAGGCCAATGCAGGTGATTCTAGAGCTATCATCAGTACTTCTGGAAAGGCAAAGCCTCTTTCTTATGATCACAAACCTACAGATCAAACAGAAATGGACAGAATTCAAAAGGCTGGAGGATTTGTAGAATTCGGACGTGTAAATGGTAGGTCAATACTCTTTTATGAAAAGCAAGTCTAAAAAAAAAAAAAAAGGAAACCTGGCCTTGTCTCGAGCTATTGGCGATTTCGAATTTAAGCAAAGCGAGCATCTCCCAGCAGAAGAGCAGGTGGTAACATGTACGTATACAAAAAAAAACACAAAATAACAAAAGACTGACTCAAAAAATGTACAGCCAACCCTGATTTAATTGATCACCAAATCACTAAAGACGATGAGTTTATTGTATTGGCATGTGACGGTATATGGGACTGCATGTCAAACCAAGAAGTTGTTGAGTTTGTACACAAGGGCATTAAACTTGGCAAGAGACTGGAAGAAATTTGTGAAGACATGATGGATCACTGTCTTGCTGATGAGCAAACAAGCAACGGCCTCGGCTATGACAATATGTCTGTCATTATCGTTGCTATTTTAAACGGAAAAACAAAACAACAATGGTACGACGCCATTACTGAGAGCTCTACAGTATCCACACCCACCTCACCTTGTTCAACTTCGCCATCATCCCCTGAAGTAAAAAATGCTACTGTAAATGAAGTGGAAGAAAAGAAGGAAGAAGCAAAAAAAGATGGAAAGGACACACAGAAAGATTTACAGGGAAAAGCCGAGAATAATACACAAAAAGACGTGCAAAAGAACGTACAGAACGATATACAAAGCAAAAAGAGCTCATAGTTTAGAAAACGATTTCTAGAATAAAAGGCCATCCAGTTTTTAATTTTTTTTTTGAAAATTTCTCAACGGCTTCTGACCTCTCTTTTGTTTTAATCATCAATGTTACAAAAAGATCTTGTCGAGAACGGGTACAAAGCTTGCGAAGCTAAACACACGTCAATATGACTGACTTTCTCATGAAGTCTAACTTTGGAAATACCTTTTCAATGATAGCGATTGGCTAGTAAAGAACAGACCCTTTCCTTCTTGTGTTAACCACATGTATCGTTGTATTCTAAAAAAAGAGATTCATCCTACACCGTTCCACAAAACTAACAGTCAGAACGAACGGCTGGAAAGAGTAGATTTCTTTTTTTTTATCCACAAGTGGTTTAATCAACACCCTCAAAAGAGCTTTAGCCAAAGCTAGACCAAGAACAAAGACAAAGGAAGTCTTTGATCTCTGCCCTTAAAACCTGGCGCATCATAGATACTGAGTTACGAACCGAAGGTGTCATGTGCTTTGCAAAAAGGAACAATCCAACGAGTGCCTATGGCTAACTTGCAAAAAACACTTTGTGTGTGCACATCATAAAACATAAAGGAAGCCTTCTTTCACTCTGCAACTTTACTGATAAAGTGTTTGGATAGGCTAGCTGAATTCATCTACTAAAACTCTCATAAGAGTATTCTAAAAGGTGAATTAGCCAAACAGAATTAAAGCTTGGTGTACACTAGCTAGAGGAATCAATAAAAGAACATTTGTAATAGTAATAGGCATTGGGGGAAAACAAAACAAAAATAAATCAAAGACCATGTCTTGCTAAAGAAACATTTGTCTCAAACAACACTAGAGTAAAGAGTATGATAGAAACATGGATTTTGTATATCAATGGACTGCATTGTTAAGCTAGAATTCAGAGGAATATGAACTCGTTTCTCTACACGTTTTGGATTAAGGGTAATAATAAAGAATTTATTACAGTCGCTGTAACCCGGTTGACTGATAGTATTTCTACGAAAAATGTACAACAAGTACTTGTGTTTACTATTGTACATAAATGCTCAGTCAAACCAAGGTTTTTTTTTTTTTTTTTTTTTTTTTTTTTTTGGAAATCGAAAACACTGTCTTTAGGCAAACTCTTGAGCTATTAAATAGACAACTTGTTTGAGCCTCACAGTTTTTTCAGAAAACGAAGCGCAGTTTGTTATTCAAAGAGGCTGAACGCTTTTTTTTTTTTTTTTTCAGGGATATTCTACAAAATTAAATAAAGTGAATACTAAGCGTACCTTACTTCTTGTGCCTAAAGCAAATCAAAACATGTAAGATACTTAGACGGGGAAGCTACTTTTAGGGGGGTTTTTTTTTATCGCGTCTGTACTCCCACCAAGATAGATACAGACAGCTTTACGTCATGAAAGTCTAGTAGGATTAGTGGTATTTACTGCGTTAATAGATGGCCTTGTACCAAGATAAGAAGGAGTCACAAAGACTGTTGTAAAGTCTTTTCAGAACCAATATCACAAAGCGTTCTTTTACTCTTCCTCTTTTTTTTTTTAAAAAAAAAATAGGCTGCTGTTTATAGAATTTAGTGCAAAGCTTTTGCTCCGTTTCCGAATCACAAAATGAAAAACAGAGTCCGTCTATCTTTTTCTTTTTCTTTTCTTTCTTTTTTGTTCTTACTAATATCCCCAAATGATGAACTATTCAGAAGAAGCATACGACTATCTTTTCAAAATAATCATAATCGGTGATTCTGGTGTTGGGAAGTCCAATCTCTTATTAAGATACACAGTAAACACTTTATAAACTTTGTTTTACACATATCGAAAAAAGGGGCTGATAAAAAAAAAAAATAGTCAAACGAGTTTCTTCAGGACTCAAGAAGCACTATTGGTGAGTTGGCTCAGCAGTATTGAAACTGAATATATATATATATATGTGTGTGTGTGTTTTGCTTACAGGGTTTTTCTAGGTGTCGAATTTGCCACCAAGACTATAAAGATTGTAATTGTTTTAAGAAAGCCTTAATATTTGGAGTTAACCAAGGTTTTAGGAAAACAGTGTGATTAAAGCCCAGCTATGGGATACTAGCGGACAGGAACGGTATAAGGCTATCACTAGTGCGTTTTATAGAGGGGCTGTTGGGGCTTTATTAGTTTATGGTAAGCTTTGATGGGGGTTTTTTTTTTAAAGGTCAAAAGGTGTGCTTTTTGCTTACATTTATATTGACAGATATAACACGAAAATCATCATTTGATCATATTTCGCAATGGCTTGAAGAGCTACGTGAATATACTGAAGACAACATCCCACTTTTGATGATAGGAAACAAATTAGACTTGTCAGAGAAAAGTAGAGCAATTAGTACAGAGGAAGCCAAATCGTATGCTCTTGACAACAGTATGTTGTTTTTTGAAGCTAGCGCTTATGATGCAACCAACGTCAGCTCTGCGTTTGAGTCAATGTTTAGTCAAATACATCAAGAATTATCCAGAAACAAGCTACTAAAGAAAAATTCATCTAGAGATGTCCATGCCCTTTCAGTAAACTCAGCTAACACAGTAAGATTGCGCCCGCCTTCTGTTTATAACAAAAACAATGAGATAAATGATAGTAAAAAATCCGAAAAATGCTGCTCATGAAAAATGTATTGGATCCTGAAAAAAAAAGGGGGAAAAGTTTTTCTTTCTCTTGAGCTGAGTCTATGCTGGCATCGAATAATAAACAAGACGTGAAAAACCAAAAAGCTTGATCTTTTTTGCCTTTTTTTTTTTTTTTTTTTTTTTACTTATCCATGTCTACCTCAGGCTATTCTTCTATTCCTCAACGGGACGAAGAAGGATCTAGTAATAGCCCTTTGTTAAACGATAGGCGCTCGGCATTGTGGAAACAATGGTTACGTAAACAATCAGCAGTTATTGCCATCATACTATTAGTGATTGTTGCTATGATTATTGGTATATGCGCTTTCTTTTTACCCGAGAGTTCATTATTACCGAGTCAAAGGAATTCTTTTTCAATCAATTCGGGAGTTTCCCAATTGACTATGGAGGCCGGGAAAACCAAATGTCAAGCGATTTCAAGAAATTGGCAGCGAGCAGATAATAAAGCTGATGAAGCTCGTGAGAACCCGAGATCGGATCCTAATCAAAAACCCATATTATTAAAGAACGCTGTGGTATGGGATGGTCAAGGAAATATACTAAACGAGATGGACATCTATATTGAAAAGGGGATTGTTCGCCAAGTGGAGAAAGACATTGTTAAAAGCGATGAAGTTGAAGTTATTGATGTTAAGGGTCACGTTGTAAGTCCCGGTTTGGTAGATATGCATAGGTAAAAGGACTTTGTTGTGTATATATACACATACAACTTATCTTACATGACCTTTAGTCACGCAGGTGTTTCTTCATGGCCAGCATTCCGTGGTACGGACGACACCAATGAAGAGACATCGCCTATCACACCCTATGTTCGCTCTCTTGATGCCTTTAACCCTTCTGATAACGCCATTCGAATTGTGTCATCAGGTGGTGTTACAACTGCCCTAGTACTACCAGGCTCTGGTAACTTGATGGGCGGTGAAGCGTTTGCTTTCAAGTACCGTCGTGTGTCTACTCTCAGTAACGAGGATATGCTTGTACAATATAATTTAAGTGAATCTGATAAGAAATGGAGATGGATGAAAATGGCTTGTGGCGAAAACCCAAAGGTAAAAATAGATAGTACTAGAGTCTTTTCACTAACTCTATGAGTTAGAAAGTATATGGCAACAAAGGTCAAATGCCATCTACACGTAAGTACTTTTCTTTCTTATTTTAAAAGTAAAGTTAATAGCCGGTACGCTTCCGATTAGGTCTTGGGGAGGCTTATCTTTTCCGTAAAGAGTTTGCTAGAGCACAAAAGTTGATGCAACAGCAAGACGATTGGTGTTTAGCAGCAGAAAAAACAAGCTCTCGATTCGACACGCCATTTCCCGAAGATTTAAGCTTAGAGTCATTAGTAGCTTTGTTAAGAGGCGATGTACTTTTGAACATTCATTGTTACGAAACCCACGATATTGAGGCTATGATTCGACACTCTTTAGAATTTAATTTTAATATTAGTGCTTTTCACCATGCTTTAGATGCCTACCGTATTCCTGATATAATTAAACGCGCTCAAAACAACATCACAGTTGCTACCTTCGCAGACAATTGGGGCTACAAAAAAGAAGCTTTCCAGGCTATCCCTCAAGCACCCAAGATTCTTTTCGACTCTGGCATACCTGTTGCACTCAAAAGCGATCACCCAGTTATTAACTCACAACATCTCATTTTTGAGGCTGCCAAGTCTACTCACTATGGCTTGCCTGCACAGGAAGCTTTCAAGGCAGTTACATCTGTTCCAGCTCATGCCATCGGCTTGGGTCACCGTGTAGGCTCGCTTAAGGTAGGTTATGATGCAGACATTGTTATTTGGGACCGCGAGCCTCTTGAATTGGGAGCCTCGCCTCTACAAGTTTTTATCGATGGTATTCCTCAGTTCGATCAACGCCCTATCAAGTCTATACCTTCAAAAAAAACAACTGTAGAATCACAGATAAAGAAGCAAAACGCTAAAGCTATGGAAGGCGCTAAAAATTTTGTTTTGAAAAATGTGGGATACTCCTTCTTGAATCAGGAACCAAAAGAGGGTCCCATAGACCTTGTGTTTCAAAATGGCTCTCTTCTTTGCTCCGAGTTGGATTGCAGCCGTACAGCGTCTTTAGAGAAAGCATTTGAATATGACCTTCAGGGTGGATATGTTCTTCCTGTAAGTTTATTTGCAAATCAATGTTTTAGTTGAAAACGCCTTTTTTGTTTTTATTTGTTTTTTAGGGTCTCATTGGCGTTGGATCGAGCCTTGGATTGGTGGAAATACCTAGTGAACAAAGTACAGGTGATGGACGGATTCGCCCTAGTGCATCACAAGACGCCAAAGATATCGTGTTTGCAGTAGACGGCCTCAAGCTGGGTACTCGCCACCTTGAAGAAGCATACAAAGGAGGCGTGTTGACTTCTATAACAGCCCCTGTGTCTGGCAATGTGGTTGTTGGTATTTCTACTGCTTTCAAAACAAGTGCAGATTCAGGTATACATGACTCATAAAACAAAAGCGATTTATTGACTTGACTTTAGTTCTTACTGAGGGTGCTATTATTTCGCCTGTAGTAGCTCTTCATCTTCAAGTAGGAGACAGTGTAAAGTCAGATGTTTTTCCCACTATCTCTAGTCAAATTGGTTTCATCCGTCAATTGCTGACGGGAAACTTGGAAAACAAAAATCATTATGGCCAAGCGGCGCGTGGAGAAATCCCGACTATTATCTCTGCTGTGAACAAAGATGAGATTGCGTCTTTGATTATCTTAAAGCGCGATCATCTTCCTCAGGCTAAATTTGTAATCTCTGGAGGAACCGAAGCCCACTTGGTAGCACCTCATTTAGCTGAGGTTAATATTCCTGTTATACTACGCCCTACACTGTGCACCCCCTCTACTTTCGATACCCTACACTGCCTCTCTGGGGCCCCTTTAACGAATGGTACTGTGGCTCATGTTCTTCATCGTTATGGAGTTAAAATAGGCGTAGGTATATCTGGAGACGGTTTCGCCCGTAACCTGGCTTGGGACGCAGGATGGTTGTCTGCCACTTCTCCTCAAGAAAACAGCATTAGTGAAGCTCAAGCTGTTCAATTCGTGACTTCCAACATTCGCGATATATACGGCCTAGGCTCCTCTTTGCAGGAGCAAGAATTTTTGGTTTATTCAGGTAGTCCCTTCGATTTACAAAGCCGTCTTGTCTTTACTCATACTAAGGATGGTCTTACTGCTCATTAAAAATATTATCCAATAAAGTTCCAACAAATATACATTTTTTTTTTAAAAAAAAAAAAGACACGAAGATTTTTCGTAAGCGATAAAGCCCTTTTTTTTTTTTTTTACGTGCACAGATAAAAAGATGCGTTCTTTAACTTTGGCCCTGTTGGCTGTATTTTTATTTACGGCTCTTGTATGTGCAAAAGACTATTACGAGGTTTTAGACGTTCCTAGAGATGCACAAAAAGCACAGATCAAACGACATTACAAAAAACTTTCCAGAGTTTATCACCCTGACAAAAATCCAAACGATAAAAGCGCAGAACAAAAATTTATGGAAATTGCAAACGGTATAGCTAAAGAATGCAGATATACAGCTGTCACCTATCATAACACTCATCATATATTGTAGCTTATGAGGTGCTGATGGATGACGAAAAAAGGAGCATCTATGATCGTTATGGCGAAGATGGACTTAAACAAAATCAAGGAGGTGGAGGTGGAAGCCCTTTCCACGATCCTTTCGACATCTTTTCGCATTTCTTTGGCGGTGGAAGTAGACAAAGACAACAACAAGAGAATCGCGGGCCTGATGTCACAGTTCCTTTAGAAGTATCTTTGGAAGATTTATATAATGGGGCTAATGTTGAAATGGATATCGCCAAACAAGTTTTATGCGAAAAATGTCAAGGAAGCGGAGCACGTCGACCTGAAGATATAGAGACCTGCGGCACTTGCGACGGACACGGTATGGTAATCAAGCGTATCCAAATGGGTCCTGGTATGGTTCAACAATTCCAGCAGCACTGTCATGATTGTGGAGGCAAAGGAAAGAAGATTAAACATGTTTGTCCTGTATGCTCTGGAAAAAAGGTTGCCAGAGGAAATGAAAACTATACAGTTCGTATTGAAAAGGGCATGCAGAACGGGAAAAGCATTGTAAGTAGACAGAAACACTTTCAGTTTTGATACTAACTAGTTGCGCCTAGACACTGGAAGAAGAATCAGATGAATATCCTGACACAATTCCTGGAAATGTTGTATTTGTGGTCAATACCGCACCTCACCCTACATTTGAAAGAAGAGGCGATAACTTGTATACAATTCAACACATTACACTTATTGAAGCATTGGTTGGGTTTAGTAAGTCCCTTACACATTTGGATCATTCGAAAGTAGAGCTTAAAAGAGATGGGATTACTCAGTATGGGTTTGTGCAAACAATCAAAGGACAAGGAATGCCTTTAGAGGACAACGAGCACAGACATGGTGATCTGTTTGTTGAATATCAAGTTGTTTTTCCCACTGAAATCAATCAAGAGGCCATCGAATGTATAGTACATAGGATATTTAATATCAATCCATTCATCTTTGTTTCGTAGGTTTAAGCCAAGGAACTAAATACCCCAGTGACATGCCCAAACTAGTACACCAAGAACTTTAGATAAAACGATTCATATTTAGAATATAAACATTAAATAAAGTAACTCTTTTCTGCAACAATACTGTTTTAGTCAATAGTACGTTATGTTATGCTTAGATTAGCAAGCAAAGTTCGTATTCAGCTTGAAGTTTTATACCCGCATAGAAGAACTAGCAAAGTATTCACACTTGACATTTTTTAGCACAAGACTATCCGTGTATACAACGTAACATACTACATACGACTTCACAGCTAAGAGCAGCCCTGATTGATATCACGCGATGGGTCTGATAAGGTACATACAGTCTAGTGAGACAAACAAAACTTTGAACCTTACACTGCCTCGAATTAGTTAATGGTTTCGTAAAAATCAGTGAAACTTTTCTTGCTCTCAACTACCATATACAAGTTATAAATACTTGGCTCATTTTCTAGAAACTACTGAAACTGTCAATAGATAATATCATTGTGTTTAGCGGAGTACCTGACATGATTCGCAAGTTGATTATATTACTTCAGTTACAGACCCGCTCTCTATTAAAATCACAAACTTTAACTATATTTTTCAAAAAAAGAATAAAAACAAAACACGTTGCACTAATATTGCAAAATAACATACAGTTTAGTAAAAGAGACATGTACATGCATGGAACTTAAAGAGTTATCTTTAAATAAGTCTAAAGGGGTCTTGTTGCAATACGTCGAGGTCAAACGCCAAAAACACTGAGGGCTTGGTTCTTTTGCTAAAAACAAGAGAAAGGCTTTTTTTTTAACTTAAATTTTATGTTGTGATCAAATTTATTCTTTTTATTTGTAAGCTCATACAAGCTTTTTCATTGCACTAAGTTTTTATTATTGTTATTCCTTACAATCATTCGATCTACATTATTTCATTTCCTAATTGTCTGCTAGTAAAAAGGAACAAAACAAAGAATCAATCAAGGAATCCCCCCTCCCTATTTTAACCATGCAACGTCAGGCATTTAATTTACAAAAGGAGTAGTAAATAAAGAATAACGCTTTAGCGTATTACATTGATAAGTGTTACATCTCCCAAAGATAGCCAAAACACAGACACAGATCGGAGAATAATGAAATTCATGCTGTTCCCCTGGGGCTTTTTTTAGCTTTTCTTTGTCTTGAATAACCACAAATAAACTACAATGAAATAGAGGCACGATCGCACACACACACACATATATATATATATATATAAATGAGTGTGTGTATATTCGTATAACTTTAATCACGTATAAAAAGAGTAAAGTGCCAAATAGAGTACTTTTCGACGTTCTTGTGTTTTTACTTTACCTTTTCCAACCAAAGCAAACAATGATCACGCTCGCTCAAGATAACCCAAACCAAGAAAAACTTATAGCAGCCCCATCCCCTGTTGGATTTAAGAATGTACCTTCTTGTGAAATACCTATTCAGCTTAAAATTGAGGGCAAAATCCCCAGTTGGGTGAATGGGTCTATGTATAGATCGGGTTAGAAAAATAAAACAAGATAAAATAGATATAGTTCTGACTTCAAACGATAGGTGCTGGTCGTTACAATATACTATTAGACAACGGTGACACGTATCATATAGGGCATCCGTTTGACGGACTGGCCATGCTTCATCGATTTGAAATATCTGGAGAGAAACAGACTGTTGAATATAATTCACGACATACTTCACATGGTGTAGAGAGAAGAATAGGCGAGCGCGACCCTACTCTTTTAACGTTTGGCCCTGATCCATGCAAAACCATATTTGGTCGAATCCAATCTGTTTATCATCACATATCCAAGTTTGGTTCGAATGCAGCTATACAAGAGCATGACCCAGAATTTGATATGGTTAATGTCACTATCACTCCTAACTTTCCCTTGGGTGAGCGCCTTGAAAAAGAGACTGGAATTAAGCGAGGCGAAGCTTTGGTGGTCAAGAGAGATGCAAATACGTTACAGGCAGTTGATAGCAAAACATTAGGTACATTCTGTGCTATGAAACATAAAACTAACTTCATAATAGAGCCAATCAAAATGTTTACCTATGGTCACGTTAGCGAGCAACTGGACGGTCAGCTCTGTGCTTCTCATCACCAATATGATGAAGAGAGAGACGAGTATGTTAATTTTATGGTCAAACTTGGCCCCTTTCCTGCTTTCCAGACATTTGCTCTTGGACCATATTTGCCTTCGGATACAGAAGAAAAAGAGGCTCCAGTACCAAGACTCCACGAACCTATTCGACGCCACTTGGGGGCTTGGAAGACGATGGAAGCGTTGAAGCCTTCCTACATTCATTCCTTTAGTATGACGCAAAATTATATTATTATACCAAACTTCCCTTACTACTATTCATTTGGTGGTCTTTCTGCTATCTATTACTCATCAGCTTATCAAACCTTCTACTGGGATAAAACTCGGCATACTTTGTTTCATGTTGTAGACAGACATACAGGTGAACATGTAGCTACCTATGATGCTGACCCTTGCTTCTCCTTTCACTCTGCTAATGCATGGGATGAAGAAATTGATTTGCCTGGTGGCCGTAAAGAGCGCGTGATCTTCATGGACTACTGTATGTACGAGAATACGGATATTGTCGATGCCAGCTTTGAACTAGGAAAGCTCCCCTCGGGCAAAATG
Organism: Sporodiniella umbellata; assembly: GCA_025677835.1. NCBI lineage: Eukaryota > Fungi > Mucoromycota > Mucoromycetes > Mucorales > Rhizopodaceae > Sporodiniella > Sporodiniella umbellata. Next base: position 279,576 of record JAIXMR010000002.1, on the reverse strand, counting down.
GATTTGGACCGTGTCCAGCCTGCCCGTTTTGTCAAGAATACAGACAACCGAGAGTCTCAAATCGCACCTTCACAGTTTCGTCGCTATCGTTTAGGTCAAGTTCCCATACCGCCAAAAAAAGCGACGTCTTGGTCATCCTCCTGGTCAAACTTCCTCCCGTCTCACTTTACTACATACAACAAGCGTCGTGTAGCCTCGTATACAGTCATTGGCCACGATATCGAAATGCCTCGGTTCAATCCAAAATACAATCTTAAAAAGTACCGCTATTGTTGGGGAGTCTGTGAGTCTCGATTTGCCCCCTCTTACTCTTCTGGAGCTGTAGTCAATGGCTTAATCAAACTTGATTTAGAACAAACTTATTTGGGTCCAAACACCGATAAAGCCAGTCCAGCTAAAATTTGGGACGAGCCTGGCTGTTCATGTGCTGAGCCTATCTTTGTCCCACATCCGGATAGTCAGCAGGAAGATGAAGGTGTTATCATGTCCATTGTCAACACTAGCCAAAACGGATCAGACTCCTGCTTCTTGCTCATTTTGGATGCTCAGAGTATGGCTGAAATTGCTAGGACAACAATAGGTGATTTCAACGCGGTTACTTTGCACTCAAGTTTTACAAATAAACACGGTCGTGGTGTAGCTGTCAATTAAAGAAAATAGAAAATTATTGTGTTTGATCATAAATATAAATATAAAACTAGACAATAAATGTAGACTATGTTTTTTTTTTATTAAGAGCAGCTTTGTTTTGGTCGTTTAGAAAACGAGAGCAGCACCCTTGGTCTTCTTGTCACCACCCAATTCGAAGTGCTTACATCTCTTGAGAGCAAGTTGCATCTTGTACTTGCAAGCTATTACAAAACAATGAATAATCACATATCAACACATTCTAAAATGCATGACTTACAGGTACATTCGAGACGAAGGACAACCTTCTTGGTGGTCTTAGCCTTCTTGTGGAACACGGGCTTGGTTTGACCACCATAACCGGATTGCTTACGGTCATAACGTCTCTTACCTTGAGCGAAAAGGGAAGCTTTACCGGCCTTGTATTGAGTGACCTTGTGAGCAGTGTGCTTTCTGCACTTAACGCCCTTACAGAAGGTGTTTCTGGTCTTGGGAATGTTGACCTATAACGTAAAAATTGGTTTTTAATTTTTGCTCTTTCTATATTCCATCCAGAAATCCTTTTTTATCGTGCGCTTTTGTGGACTCTGCTTTGCTCCATTCCTTTCTGCAGTCGCTTTTGTTGTTGGATGTACAGATGGATGGATGTGTTATGTATTTAGGGGTGGGATCTTTACCATTTTTCTTAGTTCACGTAAAAGAGGAGAAAGTATACCCCAACGAGGTTCTCTTCCAACCTTTGATTGATACATTCAAATTCCGATTCTGCATGGTCCGGGAGAAATTATTTTTTATTCTTTAATTTTGATCAAAAAATGCGGGCTGTCGAGCGGCTAGTTCTTCATCAGAAGCCATCATAGCTGCATCCCAATAATTTTCGACCTGCCATTTACTCAGCTCTTCTCTTGCCATCTTCTCGCTTTCAAAAGTGCGCCATGTAAACTTCTTGAAAGATTTGCTTTTCACTTGCCCTGCCCACACTAAATAACAACTGTTCTGCTCTCCTTCCTGAAGACCATAGCTATTAGTAGGTTGATCGACTTCCATGGCTGTTTCATCACTTTCAAGGTTCTTGGGTGCAGGCATGTCATTCCAGTCAATACGCCTCAACATCAGCTTTTTGTAAGCCTTGATACCTTTAGGCCCTCCTTCTACAATTACGATATTACATTTAGGATTGTTGATCACCATGCCTGTAAGCTGGTGCTGTTGAGCGTTCACTTCAATTTTATAGCGATGCTTAGGGTGTGAGCATGACTTGATTCTATAAAGGCATGTTAGTACTTCTTGTTTTGAGAGTGGCCTTTTTAGTTGCAGCTTTTAAACTTACTTAAAAACAGCAATCTCATTACTGATTCTTTGATCTTCTTTTATTTTGTTGGAAATTTTAGCTCTTCTTTCTTCTGGTGTTAGTTTGCGCTGTTCATTAGCTTTTTCATGCAACTTTTGACGTTGCTGCATTTCTCTGCGTACTCTTGCCTCTACTTTAGTGGGATCTTGTATTGCTTCTTCTCCCAAAACGCGCATAAGGTTACTAATCTTCACCTTAGGTAAGTCAGGCTCAATCAGACCCAGTCGAATCTTATCTCGTTTGTCTTTCTGCTCCTCAGCTCTCTTTTGTCTTCTCAGTTTTTTACGCTCTTTAGTTGTCAGCATAACTGACTTGATTACAGGAACTGCATTTACTTCACTTGGAGGTCGTGTTGGTACTGGATGGTGTACATACATAGTAACTAAGTTATCGTACTTTTCAGGGTAAATCTCATCCAGATCGTCATATGTTTTGTTGGCAGTAAAAGGCGCGTCCCACCACTCAACTGCTGGAGGTGCATCTCTCTTTACTGTTTTGTTAGGTGTTTTCAATCATAAAAATCAATCTCTACTTACCTTAATAGCTTTATCGGAAACGTCAAATTCAGTCTGCATACCGGCTCTCTTAACACTTTCAGTAATCTCCTGTTTCAGTTTGTCCAACTGTATACGCCCTCTCTCTTTTTCCGCAATGGCTATGAATTTACCAGGCTGTACAAACTTCAACTGACGGCTCCGGCGTTCTACTGGTGCTACTTTGACTTCCATGGAGGGATCAAAATAAGGGTTTTTGGAAGGATTGGAGTAATCAGATGGTACTTCACTAATGGGCAGTGTTTTTTTAACTGCCTTCTTTTGTTTAGCCTAAGAGAACAACACAAAATACATTAGGCAGTGATCTTCAAGCTTTTCTAGTGTATACCAATGAATTGGGTGTTTCTCTTCTGGGTATGATGCCTTTGTCCATCATCGCTTTGAGGTCAATTTGGCCAGATTCATCTAAAGGAATTGCAGGTGGCTTTAAATCGTTTACTCTATATGGGCCGCCAGGTGTTGTTCTAGACTAAAATGTACTTTAAGTACCTTTGGATAGTAACAGAAGTTAAATTTAATATTTTTTACAGCATTATTTGTTTGCAACAATCTGTTCTTGGTATCTGCAATGCGTCGTTGAAGCTCAATTAAATTTAACCCTGAAGGGCCGCCAGACGCTACTGGAGGTTTAGGTGTAAATGATTGAGACTTCTGAGTTACAGGTTTTGGCTGTTGAGGTTTTTTGGGAGCTTCCGGTTCTGGCTCTGATTCTCTTTGAAACATTCGCTGTGTTGCCGCATCTCTGTTTTGAAACCTTGCTAGCCTAGCTCGCATTTCGGCTTTTTTCGCATCAATAAGAGCCCTCTATCACCAACTTTTAGTCAAGTAAAAGCAATGTTTGTGTCTTTTTTACCCCAGGATCGGACATGCTAAAGGAAAATGTATAAAAGAGAAAGAGCAATTTTATAAAGTCACATCAAGAAACATTTTAAGCAACTACCCGACGTCGGATTTTGTTAAAATTACACAAATTCGGGAGACTGACTACATGCAATACTTCTCTTTGATACCCAAAGCCGATATACGTAGAGATATTACTGCTAATATGTAGCAGCTGTTATTATATAACAGAAAAAAAAAAATGAAACAAACGAAGCCTTTTTTTGCGATTGTTGCTTAACCGAAGCAACAACTATGAGAAGAGAAAATGTATTAATATATTCTTTGTTTTCTACCTCTTTAGAGAAAAAAAGCTTGAAACCGCTTACAGTGGGATAAGAAATAAGTATAATAAAATAAAAGCGTTAAAACCTCAATTTTACAGCACTTTTAATTGTCAATTCTTGACATATCCTCGTGTTTACTTTTTATTAAAAACTGAACATAGACTTCAAGCTCCTGTATTTACTGGTAGTATACAAGACATTAATACAGGAACTGTTTCGGTTTTTGACAAAGCAACTTGATTAAATAACATGCTTCTAGTGCGTTTTTTTTTGTTCGAAAATGTTACCAAGACTTGAACCCTAAACTTGTCATAAACTAGCGCCCATATATTTCATTGAAGATTCTTTACTTGTTTTGTTTATCTTTTTGAATGTATATAAAGAGTTTGCAGTCTTTGTTTCTTAGGCTTAGGTTATTATTAACTTTAGATGATATTTCTCGGCTTTTTAAAAATCTGCTTTTGTTTTGCCATAAAGCAAATGAAGCTTGTTTATATATTCTCTATCTATTATTTTGTTGGCGCATTTCGTATATATACTAGAATATAAGCCCAATTTTTTTTTTGTTCTTTGATAGTATAGATCCATTTATTTTAGGATTGGAGTTTGATGCTTTATAGCTTTTTTTTACTATATCTATTACACACAACCCGACTTCTGTTTTTTTTTTTTTTTTTTTTTTTTTTGATAAACTTCCCTCGTATTATTTACAGTTGCTAACTTAATACTATTAATCTATTTTTGTTACAGTCGATATTTTTTTCTAATGTCGCTTTTAAAAAATAACAATCGTAAGTATAGCCTTCTTTGATCTCGTTTACTTGTGCATTTATTTCTTTTTAATATTAAAGTAGTTGTTCTCTTTTGCGAATTTTCTATTAGCTAGCGAGCTTGGTGTATTTATTTTTTGTACAAGTATTTTTTTATTTCTAGAAATGGCATTCTATTAGGGTAAATACTTGCTTCATATATTACTTATTATACGTGTCCAGCAAACTTCTCATACAATCTCTATAAGCCATGTTTTCTTAATTAAGCAATCTAGTTTATTATTTAAGAAAAAATAGGGGTTTTGATAGAAACTTGCGATTAAAAAGAACCCAACAGTATGCTATACGATGTAACTGCCGTTTTCAAAAAATGGAATGGCAACGAAAACGATTACGCCTAAAAAAACTTGATTGGCCAGAAAAAAGCTTGAGCGCGCTAAGAAATTCTTGATTGGTCGAATAAAAACTTCAATTTCTATTTTAGAAAATGCTAATTTTTAAAAGCAAATCACTGTAGTCATTCGAGAAGTTTAAAATTGATCAAGTGCCCTTCATATTGGACTATATGCATATTTATGTATATTTATATAAGCTTTTATACCCTGAGAGATACCTCATCATAGAATTTCTCCTGGATGAAAAGCGAACTGTAGATACTGTTTGAGGCCTGTATTTAAAAAAAGGACCCTTATTTTATTGACCCCAGGGTTTAGAGCTTGATTAAAAATAAACTGTAATTGATATTTCTACTTCGTATTTGAAAGCTTGTGATTTCCTGAATCAAAATGAAGCATTTTACATGATATGACAGTTCTCACCATTTCCAACCCTGTCAGCGAACCTATCAAGCCAAGAGAGGTCACCTGTACCTTTACCAAATTCGATAAAGAGGCAACCAGGGTTAGGAATATTGGGTTGACAACTGACATTGTGTTTTTTAACTAAATCAATAATGGCGGGCTTTAATTTGGCGATTTGTCCTATCATGGTATTTGTGAGTTTATTAAACGATACCAGTCAAAACTTACCAGGGCTATGAAGACCCTTTCCAACAATAATGACTAAGTTCTCTTGTCCAGAAGATTTGCATCGCTTGATCGCTTCTTCTACCTTTTCTTTGGCTTCGGCAACAAATAGACCGTGTAAATCAATTTCGTTGACAGGTCGTCCTTCGTTCTTTCCTATATTGTTTTTTTAGGCTTTTTCTACTTTGTATCTGACTTTTCTTTTTACTTGAATATATATATTCAGCTGCTTGTCTATTATAGTCTTTCATTTTTTCATCGTGCTCGTGTCCTTGCACAGAGAGGTCTTTGGCTATAAAAATAAATAGATATCAATGGCTTTGTGTTACAATTGCCCAATATTAATTTTACCAAGACCGCCATCTCCTTCTTGATAGGCAGCTTGGCTACGAGAATACAGATCGTTTCTCTTCTCTGCTTCCACATGGGCCTTCTGACGCAAAGAGGAATAATGCTCATCGTCGTCTACATCGACCGAAGGATGATATGAGTTGTTCTGATGGTGCTCCTGATGCTGATATTGCTGATGGCTTCCTTGTTGATGGTTGCCCTGTTGGTGACCGCCTTGTTGATATTGATGATTGTCTTGCTGGTAGTTGTTTTGCTGATTACCGTTCTGTTGATCCTGCTCTCTCTTTATCTCTTTGTAAATCTTGACAACTTCTTTGAAGACTTTCTTGATTTTGTTTCTAGATTGCGAATTACCCATTTTGTAGGAGAGAAAAAAAAAGAAAAACCAAAAAAAATTTTAATCCCCCCTTTTTTATTTAAAGAAAAAGAGAGGTAAATTGCTTATTTTAGTCTTCCATTTCATCATCAGACGAGGACTCCTTTGCTAATCTTTCAGCTTCTGCCTTTAACTCATTCGGGACAAACTGATGTTTATATTTCGACTCTGCACAGATCCAACTCACTTCCAATTCAAACTCTTTATCTTTTGCATCGTCATGACATGTATAAATACTAGAATATCATAACAGTGTAAGTGTCCATATATATATAATATAGTATTCTCTCTAATTACATTCTGGCGATTTCGTTCACAGCTTCACGAGCTGTCATATTGTCTAAGTCCAGTTTTTCGATCTCTGTTTTTGCGACTGATTTTCCTTTTCCAATGGCGCAGCCTCTATAGCCCTAGAATAGTTCAAGTTTAGCAACTGCCTGAATTTATAAATTTTAAAAAGGTTACCCAATAAACGCCAGAGGGCTCAATCATGTAAAGTGTAGGCTTCTCTTTTTCGGACATTGAGCCTACAATAGTGCTAGAACCAAAGGGGCGAACACTGGAATATAAAGTATATGCAGATACGTATTGTCCCAAACGATCAGCTATCGTCTAATACGATATAAATGTATGAGTTTGTGTATAGATTTTGGAATAGATGGCCCATTTTTTATAAGTTTACTACCTTTCCTGAGATAGGCTGTCTATAAATATCTCTCCAGGATTGAGCTTCATCGCGAGCTCTATTGACAAGGTGTCTACCATCTGCTAATAAACCTGCTGTAGCCTATATACTTGATAAGACAACAAGTAACTTTTAATGAATGTTTACAATCCCAATGTGAAGATCGGCGCTTTGAATTCGACGATTAGCTCCCTGAACGAGCAATTTTGACTGAACAAGTTTTTCAACCGCTAAAACAACGCCATCTTTAACACGAAGACCAATAGCAGTTCTAGTTTATTTAAGTTAGGAGAATCAAGGAAGAAATGCCAGTGGAAAGTTGTTTACCCGCTGTTGTCCACTGCTTTGTTTGCATATTCAGCTTGAAAAACACGTCCATCAGGAGAATATGTCGAGACGGATAAATCGTACTAATTTAGAGTTATGCCGTTATTTTGGTTGTCTGGTTTTGACGGCAATTTTGCTTTATTTACTCCTGTACCAATAGATGTCATTCTGCTCTTTTCTTTTTTTTTTTGAAAAAAAACAGATAAACACAGTATTAAGGCCGCGTGTACATGTTTTAAAGCATAAACTCCGAATTGTTGGATGACTTGAACTTTTGCTGCAAACTACTCTTGCATCTATTTTGCATAATGTCCCTGTCATATTGTTTGTAGCCTTTCTTTCTATTTTCTCTATTTTTCATATTTTTCCGGACAAGCTAATGAAAGAGAATAAGCACGGTTACAATTTGGGATTTTGATTCCGCCAGTGTATGAATCTCTGAGGCTTCTCACCTATAACAATGGTCGCTACAAAGGTTTTGTATATACACGTGTATATTTTTGTCATCCTGCTCTCTGGCATAATATAATGGAATCAACAGAGAAGAATAACTTCAAGATGAAACAGCGTTAATCTAGCCTCTCATAAAAAGTAATTCGGATCAATCTGAGCTTTTTTCATTCCTAGATCTACCTTTGAGATTGAAACATTACTTTCAGAATCACCCTATACACTAGTATGTATATCCTTTATTCTGTTCTGCGTCTTTCTTTTGTTTGATTTACGAAGAAAGAAGAAGTAAAGAAATAAGATTTGAAACTTTCTCTTTTCTGCTAATCCTTGTCCTTTCTTTTCTTTTTCTTTTCTTCTTTTTTCGATTACAAATATATATAAATATTTATGGCCACGTTTTTCAAAACTGTAAAGGGCAAAAGTATTGAATGTAATGAGCCACCATTTTTCGGCAAATGTCGCGATGTAGAAGATTATGAGAAACTGAATATAGTTGGAGAAGGTACCTACGGTGTTGTTTAGTAAGAAAAAAAAAAGGAATCCACCCAACCCCAATCTAATTTTAAAACACACCAGCCGAGTAAAAGACAATAAGACAAAACAGATTGTAGCATTGAAAAAAGTGAGAATGGAGAGAGAGACAGATGGAATGCCGATCAGCAGCTTAAGAGAGATCAGTATACTGAAAAGAATGAAACATCCAAATATTGTTAATGTGATTGATGTGGCAGTGGGGCCAAGTTTGGAATCTATTTATTTAGTTATGGAATACTGTGAGCAAGTAAGAGGATCTACCATATATATACACATTTTCACATAACTAAAAAAAACACATATTGTAAAAAGGATTTGAGCTCTTTGTTGAGTGTCATATCAGTACCATACACGACCCCAGGAGGTAGGCTCTTTTTTATTTGTGTAAAACAAACAGCTAAAACAAAACTTAAAACAATAAAAGTCAAATGTTTGATGCTTCAGTTATTAAAAGGCTTAGAGTATTGTCATAATCATTCGGTTGTTCATAGAGATTTGAAAACCTCTAATTTGTTACTGACATCGACGGGCATATTGAAAATCGGTAAGAAAAAGAGTGGCTGTTCTACAAGCTTATATTTAACAAATTTATTTGATCCTCTTAGCCGATTTCGGGCTAGCCAGAGCCCTCAGTCTACCAGGAAAACCTATGACACCCAATGTTGTTACGTTATGGTATAGAGCGCCTGAAGTACTATTGGGAGATTCTTATTACTCGCCAACAGTTGACCTGTGGTCTGTAGGATGTATTATGGGCGAGTTGATTCAACACAAAACCCTATTCCCGGGAAATACACCCCAAGAGCAATTGACTTTTATGATCAAACTACTAGGGTCGCCAAACGAAACTATATGGCCCGAGTTTAGCAAGCTTCCAGGTTCAAGGCTCTTGAAGTTTCGGAAACAAGAGTAGTTCTTAAAATTAATATACATACAAAACTAAAATCGATGATAGATTCAATAACATAAAAGATGTTTTCGATCAACAAACGGAAAACGCTCAAAACCTTCTTACAGGACTACTCACATACAGCCCAAAGTCTAGATTAACAGTCAAACAAGCGCTATCACACCCTTACTTTCAAGAATCCCCTAAAGGTAAACTTTAAAAGAAGCCTAATTATATCCACATTACTAACCCGGCTTCTTTTTTTTTTTTTTTTTTTTGGTATAGCGCAGGATCCTTCTTTATTACCTACATACCCTGAGATCAGAAATCAGCAAACAGAAAAAAACAGGTAAACAACTCAATATTCAACCATTTTCTAAAAAAAAAAAAGTAGAGTAAAACGGACCCAACAAGCGCAGCCTAAGCGAGTAGTGTCTAACATAGATACTTTTAAACAGAAAAAAAGAAAAGTCTAAGTTTGTATATTTTGTATATTAGAGAAGGTCTGTACTATGTATCTATAAAAGTATAGTATTGCTCTCTATCTCTAAAAAGCTCTTTTCTTTTCGTTATTGATACAAAGTGCATACTCTACAAGGAATTTTTTAGGGACCACAAAGGATAATAAATCTCTTAGACCTATGCTTTCAGCTTTTTTTTTTTTTTTTTTTGCAGAAACCAAACAGTATATTTACACTCTAAAGTTTGTTGAATGGAAAAGTAAAATCTTATCGTCGGCCTATGAACAGTGTACAAAAAAGCCTGCTTTCCACAGCATTAAAAGTAAATAAAGAAGCTATGGCGAGGCTTGACGGGTTTGGGCTGATGGACTGTCTCACTGCTCAACTGATTTGAAAAACGCTTTGATTACAGTCAATAGAATAAATGCTATCAACCTTTGGTTTTTGAGTTCAAGCCATTTTACTTTAGTCAGCTAGTCAGCATTGCAAGTATACCATCGACTTATGAATAGTTATGGGAAACTTAATACAGAATTTATATCTAAAAAAAAACTACAACACTTTTCCTTTTGAGTTGTGTGACCTTTTTAGCAAAAAATGTAAATCAATTGTCGGACTTGTGGGGTACGTTAAATTAATTAAAAAACGTTTACCAGATTATGGCTCTACTGATTCACTTGGCCACCACAATGACGCAACACCATGCTTCAGTATGGTTAATAAATGAGAGCAAGAAAAAGAATAAATAAACTATAGTGCCCCATGCAGCACTTTTATTTTTTCCAACAAAAAAAAAACGCGCAAAATACAAAAAAGCATATGCTTTAGCGAACTACCATAAATCTAGTTTTCAATAATTGCTCAGGATACACAGTCTAACGTTCGTTTTCATCTGCTGAATTACAATTCCTGGTACGGAATAAATAATCAAAATCTTGTTTTTTTGTGTAATTTAGCTTATTTAGGTGCCACATATAGACGTGCACCGTTGTTTCTTGTTCTTTTTTGTACCAAGGCTAGCTTATTTTGGTGCCGCGGAAAGGGTTTAGATTTCCAGGAGATATTTATTAACATAAAACTTAGTAGATACAATAATAAATTCTGACGTAAAACTTACAGTAACGTATTAGTTTTGACTAAAAGCCTGGGCACCTAGAATGAGGGTTTTTGTTACAATGATTGCTTCATAATTCGGTTTATTCGGATGAAACAAAAAAGGTGTTGTTTGTGATAACGTTGATCCCAGAGAGTTCCCCTCCCGAATAAAAAATGTTTGTGGCTATACTAAATAAAAGGCATGCAAGTATTTTTACATCCTTTTTATTTATATGTTTTTTACGCATATTCTTTCAATGTATGCTTATGTGTAAAACATACCTTTATTTTAATTTTCTTTTTGAGAAAAAAAACCGCAAATCTGACAAAGTGTTTTTCGGTATTTGTACCACCACAGAGAGTGTGAAAGTTACAGAGAACTGTTCTCAAATACTGAATTTCTTTAGTATGATACAAATCTGGTTTAGGAAGCAAGCATTCCAAAATAGTTCCAAAAACGTTTGTTAGAACCCGAGCAAAAAACAGATAGGATAGCAAACTACCCAAAGTCGGTTTATGCGACACACTCTAAAAGTAAGCTTGTATCAAGATTCTGTTTATTTTTTCTACAACTTCTTTGGCTACTGTGATACATTGATTTTCAAAGTTGACTTTTCCTATTCTTTTTTTTTTTTTTTTTGCTCTAATTCTTTTATGGTAGACACCGCTAGACCAGTGTCAATACAAACAGTGTGTATCTGCAAGTTTAAAAGTGCTCCTCGTTGCGTATAGCTTTTGCTGGAGTTTAATTTTTGTTTTGTTTAAAATGACAGAAGCAAGACGAAAAACAGAATAGTTTGTCTGAAAAAAAAATCAAGACTTGTATAAATGCTTTATTAATATACAGATTAGTTTTTTGCTGCTAAATAATATGAATAATATCTACATTGGCAAGAAGTATTAGAGCTATTCTTAAGAGAATATTGTCTCAGCTTGTATTTCTAAAAGCAACTATAAATACTGCACTGGTAGTAACATGTACAATATCAATTGGAAGCAAAGCTTAGTTTCTAAAACTTTGTGTTACTCTGTATCTTCTCATAGTAGTCAAATTTTACTTTCTTTTTAAATAAAGAGATTTGTAACTCTGAGTAGCTATTGTGTATCCATCTGTGAAGTTGGACTTTGCATAAATAAGGTTTGTACTCCAAAACACCCAGTACAACAAAAAAGAAAAAAAAGCGGGTTCAACGACTGAAGTTGAGCTGGTTCACACCTAAAACAAAAAAATACAAATAAGAAAAGCACAGACCAAAAAGGTGAATGGAAAGCCAAAGCAGATAATAACAAGTAACATATTTCGAGGATTATTATTCTTAGGAATACAAAGAAAAAGAACATTCTATGAAGTAGGATTAGATAAATCAGGATTAAGCTATTAAAGGATAAGAGTGTACAGTGAGCAGATATGAAAAAGAATACATCACTGTGTCGGAATTTAATGAGCTTTTTTAAGAATTTTTTCGCTCTTATGGAAAAGTGACACAAGATATAATAAAAGCAGAGGTAGCGTTTTCAAAATCTTGGACACAGTCGCTTTCTCCTTCTTCTTGTTTTGTATTTGCAACATATACACACAAAAAATAGTCAAAGATCATACAAAAAATATTAGCAGATCGAAATGCCAATAAGAGTTGTTCAGAGATCCTCTGTTAGGTTATCTAAACAATATTATCGCTATGGCCAATTTATCGCCTCAAAAACCACCTTGTTGCTAATTATTTCGTTCTTTTTTACTTCTTATTTTTCGTTGCCTGTCATAAAAAAACAATTAGTAACGTCTATCACACCACACACATTATTAGATGGCCAATGCTGGCAAAACTCTCCCCACATTCAATTTGACAATTCAACGTCAGAATCCAACTATGTTATTCAGCAGATTCGTCTTTCTCATGTCGATCGGCCAATCACCTTTAATCTTGTACAAAAAGCTTACAAATTTTACTCGAGTATAGCTTCCAATGAAAAGTTGGTTCAAATCTGCCATCAAAAAGACGATCAGTGCTTTGTTCAAGCGCCACCGCTTTTTAAAGATGAGCAAGAATGGCAGTATAAGAGTCGACGTTCGCAAGTCTCAAAATATGAAACGCACCCTTTCTCCGTTTATGCTAATATCAGCTTTGATCAAAGAGGGGATTACTTAAAATCAGATGCAGTTATGCTTTCTTTTTTGTTGAGACAACAGCCAGATACAGCAACCGTTTGGGACAACATTGTTCGCCAAGCAGTGGAAGAATTTGATAAATCGAGTATTCAGAGCAAGGAATACTGGTACCATACAGCTGTAAATATTCCCTCTTATAAAATTCATTACAAGGTAAATACACAGAACTTGTTTTCTCCATTTCTATTTTTTTCCTCAGACCGACAAAACCACTTCTCTTGTTTTTTTTCACTTTTCTTCTGTCTTTTTTTCCTCTTTCCCCCCCTTTTTTTTTACTTAGTTTAAGCTATTTCCTTACGAGATATCGTCCAGAGTTCAATTGCTTGTTGTAGCATACGTTGTTGCATTTTATCTTATATCGTTGGCATTCAGCAGATCCAATCTCGTTAAATCTGGATATACATTTGGATCAGCAGCTGTCTTTCTATCTATCGCTTGCTTTACGACAACATGGGGAATTGTTGACAGGCTAGGCGGCACTATAAATAATGTTTCCTGGCTACTGTTGGTTTTGGTCATCAATATTGCCTGTTTAGAAAATATATACCTACTTACAAACGCTGTGATGAATGCTGGATGCGACATGATTGTGAAAGAGAAGATTAGTAAAGGTAAACCTATTCATCGACAGCAGATTGACAAATATGTGTATAGGCCTTCAAAGTGTGGGGCTACCAATGACCACGACGTTGATTGCAGAACTCATCATTTTGACAGTTGGAACAGCCATGGATATTGTTATGATTAAAGAGTTTTGTATGTTCATCAAAATAGCATTGATTGTAGACTACATGCTAGAGATGACATTTTTCATTGCTGTACTCTCAATTGACATTAAGCGGGTTGATGTAAGTGTTTAAGGGGAAACGATAGGATATTAATTAGTACTACAGCTGGCGGATTTGGACGATCGACAAATATCAAAAAGGCTCCACGAGATTAATAGTCGTGATACAAAAATTAATAAACAATCTCCAGATTTTTGTCCAATTCAAGACACAGCCAACGAGAGCGAATCGAGGTCCTGCGCGGAATGTAAAGACTTGAAGACACATCGCGTGTTCAACGCTTTGATCGTAAAAATTATAAAACTCCTCTGTTTCGTGTAACAGTAACCTCACGCGATTATAATAGCTATGCTTTATAGTACTTGGAATCTCATTATTTGCAAAAAAAGAAAAACCTTATAACCACAAACGGATTCCTACTCTCCCAGAAAATACAAATGCTACGTATACGGTTAGCTATCAATCGGATCTTCACTATCTCTCGCATCAGTTTTGGTCAATAGTCAATCCGGACAAGGGCTTGGTGTCAATACAAGTCAATCCACCTTTGCTGTTCATTTATGATTATGACGCTTGTGTTGAGCCATATGCAAGTGCAGTTCAGGCTTATTATGATCGAAGATCATATCTAGTTCAGTACCAACCTGAGGAGACCCCTACGCAGTTTCGCCTCTTTTTACAGTTTGCTGTCCAAAAAGTGGCTGTATTTTTGCTAGGTATTAATATACCTTTGTTGATCATTTGGATATGTCTGATTGCCATTATTACTTGGATGACACCAAAATGGAGAGATCAATGGCTTCTACCTTTGTTGGTACATACCTTTAACAAATCGGTGTTGGCTATTTTGGGCTTCTTTTGGTCGATGAGAGATCTTTACAAAGCCTACATAAAAGGGATCAGAGGAAGATATGAGTACGATGCCGACGGAGTACATCTAGGAGCTATCACCACACAGGCCTTGTTCAATAGGGAGCACCACTATGTCAAAAATGTCATTATTCAGACGTTAACCCACCAGCACATCGCTGATATCCAAAATATGGACGTGAACAGTAAAGGGAGTCTTGCCTCATGTGGTCAAGATGGTCGGCTTGTTCTTTGGGATACACTAAAGGGAGAGTGGGTAGCCAGGTTAGATAAATTATGTGCTCAAGGAGGCACGGCGGAACGAGGAGTAATGAATCCAAATTACTGCCAGACACACAAAAGAGGCAAAAGACACAATCAGCTCTCGAACGAGCATTTTTCCAAGCCGTTGTGTATCAAAATTGATCAGAGGAACAAATGGGTTGCAACTAGTCACGACGATCAAACCGTTCGTATTTGGAGTGTTTATGACAGCATGTTAGTTCGTATAATACATACACAGAACTCGATTCAATCAGAAACCTCGCCTTTGATTCGCAACCGCTTCAACTCATCAGAGCCCACCACACAGCGCTATCAGAAAGGTGATCGAATTCTATTCATTCAGTTTGTGAATGCTGCTGATGACCTGAGACACTATGCTGACCATTCTGAAGAATCAAAAGGTCAAAACTCTATTTTGTCTGTCCATAGAAGTGGTTTAGTTCATGAATGGAACATTTTGACTGGCGAATGTGTACAAACTATTGAAACAGGGCATACGCGTTGCATAACTCATCTTCATGTAGATGTAGATCACCATACTTTATCGAGTTGGTTTTTTACAGCTTCTAAGGATGGAAATATTAAATGCTGGGTAAACCGCTTACACAAGTGGGAACTATTATACACAATCAATCAGGGTAACCCTATCACATCAATTACCACGAATATACCTATAGGTGACATGGGCATCATTGTTTCTGGATCCGCAGATGGCACTGTTGAAGTGTGGGACTTTATCACTGGAAACCATATCAGTAGCTTATCAGAAGGAAAAAAAGAGATTACAAAGAAAAAAGAGGGGTCAATTCGCCATTTCTCAAGTCTAACTGATCCTTTTTCTGAATTTGCTTCGGATACGGAGAGCACAACAAGCCATCAGTCATTCAGCTTGAAGCATAAAAGCAGTCACTACGGCGCTATTCAGAGGTTGGCTACCACTCGTTATTGTGAGGCTGACAGAGATCTTTGTCAGTGTGGAGATTACAAGACTTGTTCCGGAAACGGGTTTTTAGTAGCTTCTAGTGGATCCAATTACAAGGTGCACGTTTGGCGGCTCGAAAACAAAGGAACTAGTGGACCAGAAGGATCCCATATACTTCATCCTCGCGACTACCACCGAAAGCAGTACAGACGCTATAAACTAGAGGATGCAACGGAGCCAGCTAAGCGCTTACGCTCTCATTCAATACCAAAAAAAACTCCGGCTGGACGTTATCTTGTAAAGAGTGTACATAGTGAAATAACCGAGCCTGTTGACATCGAGCAGGTAGTAGACCGTGCCCAAACTGCATTTTCAGTAGTTTTTCTTGGTAAAATTGACCAGCCAGCAGGTTATGGGTTGGTGTTCTGTGATAGAGTGTTAGCTGGTGTTCGTAGAATAAAATCACAAAAAATCGAATGGGAGGCCTGGTTTGCTCCACTCCAATATTGTGAACCAGCAACCAAAGACAATATGTCGATTCAAGTAGAGACTTTTAACTTGGAACAGCCAGAAAAAAGTACGCCTAGCCAACCCAACCTACTCCTAAGTCTTTTTCGACCCAGTACAACACCCTGTACAACTGCTGGATCAGTTGCTCACACCCTTTCCTCTCACAAGTACAGAAGAGGATCAAATTCTGACGACGAGGGAGCTCTAGAAGATGAAGAGGCCGGGGAGAACTTACCTTTCTCTACTGTTAGACATGTGGTCTCTCTAGGGGGAAAGGGTTAGCTTGCGACTACGGAAATTTCATCAAGCTTGTTTATATCGATAGAAAACCAAACATGGCCGAAAAAGGATTGGTTGAAAAAGTTCAAACTTTGGAAGGGGAGGTAGAAGAACGGTTATTTGATAGCAGCAGTCTCTTGTTTGATAGAAAAAAGGAGGATGGGCTTTACATGGGCGTAGATAACACTGTCCATAGTGTAGAGCAAGATGAAAAAAAAGTTATCTGAAATTTAGTGAGTGCTCGTTAAAAAATACATGTTCCCGAGCCTCTGAATATGAATCTGCGCCACTTTGACGCATATACTTCTTATTTATTTTGAAATAAAAAGCAACAATACCGTTATCTCTCAAAGAAACAAAAAAAGGCCAAGGGTATTATCTGATTCTTAAACTTTGAAAGTTTTTAAAAAAAATCACACCATTTTTTTTCGCGAAAAAAAGTTGTATTACAGTGCTTCCGGTCCCAATTGGTCAACTATTGAATAAACTTAAACTTCAATTGAGACTTCATTTGGTTACTTTTTAAGCTTTATTAGGCTTTCTCAAAACATGATAGTAGTGGATCAAATATCTTTGAACTTTGAATTCTACGACACGAGTGGCCAAGGAAATATACAAGATGACGAGAAAAAGCTTTCTGGGTAGTTCCCTTAGTTTTAGTTGGGGATTCTATGGAAACTCCACTAAAGTCAAAGAAAATCAAAAAAGAAGGAGCTTATGAAATCAACGCAAGCAGCCCTAGCAGCCCTAGCAGCCAATATCAATTATGGCATTGCTCGCAAATGGAAAAAGACATACAAAGGAAGACCTTAGAAAAACCCCGGTTAAGAAAAAATACCCAATAAAACGCTTAATATACCTACCGGTAAGCTAAATGAAACCTATAAAACTCATTCAGTCAATTTTTTTTTTTTTGATGAAGATTCTACAGCAACAATCCAAAACGTAGTAGAAAACTTGGACTTATTCGGATGAGTAAAGTGGAATATACACTAAGGTGTAGTCTTGCTGCATAATTATGAACTCAATCATTTCAGGCACATGAATTGGAGCATTTTCTATGATAAGAAAGTAACCTTTCATTTCAGGAAATTTATCCATGATATCCATGTATCTCTAATGAGTTGAAGATAATGTTCAACTGTAGTACCCTTAGGAACAGATAATTGTCCTTCAGGTGCTTTTCTTCTCTTCAAATTTCCAGACTTTCTTAGCTTCATGTTAGCAGCCCCGACTGCCGATATTTCCTGTTATCAAAATTGCGCCCACTATTTACAAACAATTTGACTCGATTCCTAGCGAAAACAACATAAGACTCTTTATTTAAGCATTTAAGAAAAGTATCTATAGCATACTGGATGTAATTTTGTAAATGCTCAATAAGAACACCTTTGTTTCTTTTAATGATCTTCGATGTAATTTTCACATCACTTAGTCCAATAAAAATGAATTGTAGAATATTCAGTACCAAAAATCAAAGTAGTAACTATTATAGCTATTCAATAATGTGATATTTATTCAACATGTTGATTATAAGGTATAAAAGATTTGTTGATATGAAGGGGGCAGTTAAACATAGTAATATATCAGGGTGTGCCACGCAATATCATTATTATACAGAGTTACTCTTCATCTTCTTGATCATCTTGACTTTCGTCATCTGGATCTTCGTCTTGGTCTTCATCATCTAAATCTTCATCCTCTGATTTATTTTCATTTTCCGAATCAGGACAAGCCATTGCAGTAGAAATATAGTCGTCAATGTCAGTCGTTTTAATCATCGTGTTCTTTTTTTTTCCTTTCCTAATATTGGACATCGCGATACTAGGTGTTTTACTACATTCAATGACCATTTCTTCGATGTTTTTAATCATTGACTAACAAAGTCAAATAAAAAAATGATAGAAAGAGGAAGGGGGAAAAAGTTAAACATTTCCTCTAAAATAATCATATTTCAACTGGTCCACTTACTTCTATTAAGCAAAATCCATTTATCATTGCATTTATCCCACCTTTCTTCAATTCACGGAGTGTAGATGGATAATTAAACGAACACAACTTCTGTAAAGTATATACCCTTTTGTCGATTATATTCATTCCGTATACAACACAAGATAATCCCATTATTTGAACCATTGGGATAACAACGTTTTGGATCTTGTTTTCCGGGATATACGGCATTCGTTTTAATATGGTGTTTAGATGTACTTTAGTAGTTAATGCAGACTTTAAGAAATCTCTATACATTTTGGACGAAGTTGTTAATGAGTGTCGTGTCAGCTCTCCAGTGGTGATATCGAATTCATTATTGTCGAAGTCCTTAACAACAATTCTGAAGTCCAACTTAAAATATAAATTTGACACAGACAAATGTGGTGAAATGGTGTCACCCATACAGAAGTGGTTATTATCATTATACATGATCTTAACTAAGAATACAGATTGTAACTTACCATTGTATGAAGTGTTCATTTGGATTAAAGAAAAGTTCGATAACTGGACCCCAGAATTTAACTAGAAAAGATGTCTCTGAGAATTGATTCTGTGAAGTACCATGGAATAATATTGGTTTGTTCACAATTTGGTCCACGCTGTTTAGAATAGATATTATATTTTAATATATCGTTTATATATCATTGTATTATAACCTACATATGCACATATATCATTTTGATAGCCCTTTCATTTGAATTTGCATAGACGAAAGCCTCAGCATCCTTCAAAAAAGTTTTACCGTTACTACGGCTTTCGATCTAAAGGTTTTATTTAGAATTTGTACACATCGTTTAAACAGTATATTATGCTGTTTATATCACCTTTTTGGTACCACTATTCATTTGTTGTATATCACGCTCTAATCCTTTAATCTTAATTCGGAATCTATTGTTCAGTTGGGTGAGTTTAATGCCGATGGCTTTAAGTTGGGTAGTGTTGCTAAAGTCGATGATAACGTTACGAGATAAGAAGACAATGCACTTCGACTTCCATCCAGCGAGTTTCATTTCATAACCAACGGAGAGTACTTTCTCCCCCAAAGTTCCTTGTAAGCCTCCAAATACAATCTTGTCAGGAGAATAAATTTTTCTTTTTCTCTTTGGCATTATTCGCGTCTTGGATGATTGTCTCAGACGTTTGTATCTATTTGACTCAATCTGGAGGTCAAGCAGTTGTCGCTCCGCATTTGTTTTTTCGAGCTGTTTCAAGATTTCTTTATCAGTGTTCATTTTTAGTTTTAAGTAATAAAAATGGAAGATTGACAGATTAAAGGACAGGTATTTTTTTTGACCAATTAATTTTCACTGAGGTGATTTAAATGGGTGCAATTATTATTTTTACCTTGGCTGTTTTATTTTAGTAAGTGTGCCCGAGTCTACAAACAAAAAACTTTTAGTAGGTGTATCAATACATTAAGCATCAGGATCGATTACTAACTACATTTTGTCTAAATACTCAAATGCTTTTACTGCTGCTGGAAAGCACACCATAAGTACTCCTAAGCGAAGTATGTGATCATCATAGCATATTTCATTAGGTACAGGAACTAGCCCTGTGTGAGACGATCGATTGATAGTGCTTATGAGTGTGCTTTCCAGCTCTTTATGATTTGTTTTTTTTTTTTTGGCTTGCACAGCTTAGAATCCGTAACTTGAAAGATGATGGCTGCTTTCAAGCGAACATTGCTAGATATAATGTCCATTGCGATAGGTTAGTGGGCCGATTCTATTGCTTTGCTTTTTCAAATCGTGGTTGTTTTCTTCTAGTAAGTGTATCAATACATTAAGCATCGGGATCGATTACTAACTACATTTTGTCTAAATACTCAAATGCTTTTACTGCTGCTGGAAAGCACACCATAAGTACTCCTAAGCGAAGTATGTGATCATCATAGCATATTTCATTAGGTACAGGAACTAGCCCTGTGTGAGACGATCGATTGATAGTGCTTATGAGTGTGCTTTCCAGCTCTTTATGATTTGTTTTTTTTTTTTTGGCTTGCACAGCTTAGAATCCGTAACTTGAAAGATGATGGCTGCTTTCAAGCGAACATTGCTAGATATAATGTCCATTGCGATAGGTTAGTGGGCCGATTCTATTGCTTTGCTTTTTCAAATCGTGGTTGTTTTCTTCTAGTAAGTGTATCAATACATTAAGCATCGGGATCGATTACTAACTACATTTTGTCTAAATACTCAAATGCTTTTACTGCTGCTGGAAAGCACACCATAAGTACTCCTAAGCGAAGTATGTGATCATCATAGCATATTTCATTAGGTACAGGAACTAGCCCTGTGTGAGACGATCGATTGATAGTGCTTATGAGTGTGCTTTCCAGCTCTTTATGATTTGTTTTTTTTTTTTTGGCTTGCACAGCTTAGAATCCGTAACTTGAAAGATGATGGCTGCTTTCAAGCGAACATTGCTAGATATAATGTCCATTGCGATAGGTTAGTGGGCCGATTCTATTGCTTTGCTTTTTCAAATCGTGGTTGTTTTCTTCTAGTAAGTGTATCAATACATTAAGCATCGGGATCGATTACTAACTACATTTTGTCTAAATACTCAAATGCTTCTACTGCTGCTGGAAAGCACACCATAAGTACTCCTAAGCGAAGTATGTGATCATCATAGCATATTTCATTAGGTACAGGAACTAGCCCTGTGTGAGACGATCGATTGATAGTGCTTATGAGTGTGCTTTCCAGCTCTTTATGATTTGTTTTTTTTTTTTTGGCTTGCACAGCTTAGAATCCGTAACTTGAAAGATGATGGCTGCTTTCAAGCGAACATTGCTAGATATAATGTCCATTGCGATAGGTTAGTGGGCCGATTCTATTGCTTTGCTTTTTAAAAGCCATATACTATATCCAGACTATAACATCAATAATATTCATGCAAGAACGCCAATCTCGTCAGCTAAAACAATAACGTATTTGCTGCTCACCTCCAATCTGTACTATACTAATGCTTGTCATAGCATATTTTATTGACTTGTAATCAAAAAAAAAATTTTTCTTGGAACTTGTGCAAAATATGTAAAGAATATTTATTTAAGATCAAACACCATATACGTATTTTTCACTTGAAGGGTTTTCATATTATTATGTACAATGTTTTTGTTTACAATCCTGACCTTGTTGATCGAGTGATTATAGAAAGAGACTGCATTGCATATTTATATACTTTCTCATTGAGATGCTCTGACGAATATAGAGCTATAAGCAACAAATTGAGTGATGTGAAAATTACATCGAAGATCATTAAAAGAAACAAAGGTGTTCTTATTGAGCATTTACAAAATTACATCCAGTATGCTATAGATACTTTTCTTAAATGCTTAAATAAAGAGTCTTATGTTGTTTTCGCTAGGAATCGAGTCAAATTGTTTGTAAATAGTGGGCGCAATTTTGATAACAGGAAATATCGGCAGTCGGGGCTGCTAACATGAAGCTAAGAAAGTCTGGAAATTTGAAGAGAAGAAAAGCACCTGAAGGACAATTATCTGTTCCTAAGGGTACTACAGTTGAACATTATCTTCAACTCATTAGAGATACATGGATATCATGGATAAATTTCCTGAAATGAAAGGTTACTTTCTTATCATAGAAAATGCTCCAATTCATGTGCCTGAAATGATTGAGTTCATAATTATGCAGCAAGACTACACCTTAGTGTATATTCCACTTTACTCATCCGAATAAGTCCAAGTTTTCTACTACGTTTTGGATTGTTGCTGTAGAATCTTCATCAAAAAAAAAAAATTGACTGAATGAGTTTTATAGGTTTCATTTAGCTTACCGGTAGGTATATTAAGCGTTTTATTGGGTATTTTTTCTTAACCGGGGTTTTTCTAAGGTCTTCCTTTGTATGTCTTTTTCCATTTGCGAGCAATGCCATAATTGATATTAGCTGCTAGGGCTGCTAGGGCTGCTAGGGCTGCTTGCGTTGGTTTCATAAACTTTTCCTTCAAAAATAAAACCAACGCTCACAATCTTCGAGTGTATAGATATTGTACTGAAGAACTCTCTCCTTCTTAAGTTCAGCCTCTTTCATCTCAGTGTCGGCTGAAGATCTTGCTTCAACCTGAACGTCCTGGTTTTTGATATATTTTCAAAGATCTGTCAAACCTGTTAAGGGAAATAATTTATCCTCAAAGTAACCCGGCGTTTCCTGAGCTTGCTCGTCAAAAATATTGCCAGTACCGTTTTCACAGAAAAACTCAGTGTTCATGTTATAACTCATTACAAAAGTAAAATGAAGATCTCAGTAACGACCAAATGAAATTTACAAAAATGACCAAATGAATACCGATTAAGTCTCAAAAAAACGACCAATTGGTTTCTAAATTTTGACCAACAATTTCAGAAAAATGTCCAAATGAGGGTGGAAGCACTGTAAATAAAAAAAAGGATATAATTGAAATATAGTGTAGCCATTTTTATAAGAAAAATGAGAAAACAGTATATAAAACTAACGCACTTATATTTGAAATAGTAAAACACTAGAAAATCATATTTGCAACAACCATAGGTGAGACACATCTCATAGATTTTGAATGTTTATACCTTAATAAAGGCCAACCAGCATAAAAAAAATACAGAATCTAAGAGAAGACATTAATCTGAAAGAAGCTTGTAACATTATGGGAGGATATTTTTAAAAAAGCAACTAGAAACTGAACCTCTTATGCTGAAGAACATAAACAAACTAAAACATAATCATGCATAATATAAACTGAGACATCTCTCAGGTAGTAATTTATATATTTTTTGAATTCTGAGAATAAAGACAATATATTGAATCAATTCATCGCCGAAGAGACTTTTTTTTTTACAGGTAAATTTTTATTTTTTTTTATAAGTGTATTTTAAAGATAATGTGAATTTTTGTCACAGACAACTTACTTGCTTTTTCTGAAGAATTTGTATCAGCTTCAGCGATAGTTCTCTTTTTTATATTTAATGGCTTTAGCCGGTCTGACCAAAGCATATTAGGTACTCTATTATATTTTTTTTTTTTTTGATTACCTTTGTTGAAAGGCTGTAGTGCTAATTTTATTAGTGGTCATGAAATTAGCGCTATTATTAGATGCTATGTTTTCTTCTTCGTATGGACGTTTGCAAGATGAGCTCTGCTCAATAGCTTGTTCATACTTAATTAGCTGAGAGCTCTCTTGAGACGCGTCGCTATCAGAAGAATACGAGCTCTCAGAGTGGTAGCCACTCTCAACTTTTTGACAGGCTTTGTTGCTGCTACCAGAAGCTGCTCTTTTGTTATCATGGTAAAGAGAATTTCCTGGCGCGACCTGCTTGTCTTTGCCACCGGCCTTGCTAGCAAAAGTTTCTGGGTGATCCTTACCTGAGCTCACTTGCTCAGAGCTTGATTTTGCTGCTTGCTTAATTTTAGCTACTTCAGTGTAAGGAATCTCTTCAACATCGCTATCATCGTCAGTGTCAATGACGGTAACGTCCTGTAGCTTGGAAGGCTCTTTGAGCTTTATGGAGCGGGTCGGACTTAACGGGTTGTTTTTGCTATTTCTTGAGGTAAGATCCAAGCTTTCTTTTTCCAGATTCTCAACAGTAGCCTCCTCCTTCTTTATTTGGGCTTTTAACACTTTTAATCGATGTGTGGCCCAACTTTTTTCTCTACAATGATTTGTATTGTTATTGTTTTATATAAATATATATAAATAATAGATCGCATACTTTGCCAAGGTGATCCGCTGGCTTTTGACTCCGTCAAAGGCCACCATCAGCTCATACTGAGGTCGACGCAAGAGAGTATCCAGGTAACTCTGTGTTGTAGGCAAAGACATATATCTATCTAAGTCATTTACACTATAAAACAAAAATAAGTAATGTTTCAATATAATCGTCTCAAGTACCGTTGAAGCTGTTTAAGGTAATTTAAGCTTTGAAGTTGCTCTTCGCATTTTTTTGATTTCTCCTTCCAAACCTCTTCAAGTAGAGCGGCATTTGAAGCTTTTCTTTCAAATGCATCACGTTTATTCACCAAACTTGCAATTTTATCCTTTAAATCAAAGATTTCTTCTATATCTTGATCTGCTGATTGCGAAGGGTCTTCATTACACGTAAAATAAACTTGAGAAATCATTCTTCTGCAAAGTGTATAAGATTTACAGATGGGACACGAAAATTTTTTTGGTAAGTTCAAATCCGCATCAATGTGTGATTCAATACTGTTAATTGTAACAATATGTGTTAGTAATAAATGTTTTATATGGGAAAAAATTACCAGCGTTTATGGAGTAGATGGCCACAAGTTAGAGCTGAAGAAGTTTCAGAGCTAATATCGCCCATACAAATTGCGCATATGAGAGTCATTATTATAAATATAACAGAGAAAGAGTTATAATGACAAAAAAACGATAAAAGAAAAAAAAATAGGCACATTCATTTTGTAAAACAGATTGATCAAACTCAGCTGCATGGCAACCGTCCGTGCTATTTACCAGGGTTTACGCACAATCAAAAAGTATAGCTACACTCGTTTATGATACCGTTAGTTTACAGGTTGATATTAATCTCATAAAAAAGTGTTTTTGCTAGTCATCGCTACAATAATTCTCATTAAATAGCTTTATATATATATATACATATAGCTTTGTTTTGCTTGTGTTAAAAAGGGTCCATGAAAAAGGGTCTTCCTTATCTCACGTAACACAAATAGTTTTTTTTTAAAATTTTAATGCAAAAGCTGCTTTTAAGCGCGTCATAAAAGAAAAAGACCAGACGAGACGCACCTTTATAGGTATCTATGGGTTTGATTTATAGCTTATGATATATGATAACGGCTAAAGGGCAATCAACGGACGTGTAAAATGAGTTCTTAGTTTTTTTTTTCACTGACGGAAGTTGAAAAACAAGGAGAAAAGCGCTAAAAAATAGCAGGAATAGACGAAAAAATGACAAAATCTCTAAGCATTTTTTTTTAGAAAAAGTACTAAAAAAGGGGGGAGTTTTTATCATTGTTTCACGCTTTTTCTGATATCTGGTGGAAACTCTCTCTGTATTTTTTGATAGTATACTTCGGAGGATTAACCCGCCTTTATAGATCATTTGTAGCTCAACGCGTACGCATATATAAAGACATCTACGGATAATAGATTGAATATGAACGAGTCTTACTATAATTTTGTCACAAACTAGTTCTTATTTGTTGTCATAATCCGGTGATAAGGTGTAACGAAAGACTGGTGAGAAAAAGTACTCCTAAAGCATATTTTATTACAGAGATTCAAAACGGCAGGCTTATATGACTTAGCTAAAGTTTATACAAGTGTAGCAAAAAAGCCATCTCAGAAGAAGGAAAAAATGAGGATTTATGCAATACAAATTTAAAGTATATCTGCATACTAAATACCATACTAGTAGTAACTTCTAAAGATTTTGTTCTTAAAAAACGCCACGATATATAAAGTTTGATCAAGCTTGACAAGGAAGTATTTATAGAGACAGCCTATGAATAAGAAAAGATATTAACACCAGATTCACCAATATTCAAATTGCTGGCAGTGTTTATTTCTTTACTTATAAAAAGGCTTAACCACATGCGTTTCATTTTCTTACCAGTGCCTTTGTAAGTGTATAAAAGCATAAGGTTAAACTATATCCTGATGAGTACTTGTAGCATTTTAAAAGCTTTTATAATATATATATATATATATTTGCTTTTTGTTGTTAAAAGTGCATTGTGGCTAAAAGTTTGTTTCCAGCTATGCGATTTACACTCAAAGCAACTGCTGCGATAAAAATCTAGTTTTGTTCATCCAAATTAAAACAGGCGCTATTCATGAACTATGTTTTCGGTTATGTAATAGGTCTTTTTCTACTGCCAACTATTATAAGGTCTAGTAGCTTCTAAGCTGTATACACTATGAGATTTTTTTTACAAATTGTCTCTGCTTTTGTGTTCTTTTTTACCATTCCATTTAATTTTTCGAAAAGTATAAAAAAAAAAAACAAGGAAAGCATGTACATAAAGAGAAAACACCCGAATTTATAATCAAGACTATAAGTAAGTGGTCTATTAAAAGTCTATCCACTTGGTTTTAATTATATATCCTAAAGCTTGTCAAAGCTTAGCATCGTTTACAAAAACTTTTATTATACTGTTTTGAGATAAGGCATATGATTGATTCTTTTCTTTTATTGACTTTTAGTGGAAAAAATGTTCAAGTAGGCGAATTTTTTCCTGCTGTCCACTTATTGAAAATTAAATAAACAGAACTCTCAATACGTTTATTATTATGTTAGAAATTAACAAATATGCAAGTTTAGCTCAACTTTTATTGTTTATTAAAAGAAATATCGCTATATTACTGTAATTACGGTAGCTATAAGTGTTTTTAATAACGACAGTAAAAACAGAGCAATTAAACTCTAATCTGAATCTGTCGCTCCACATATCTCACTTTGAATGGCACAGGAAGTATAACAGTACCAGTATCTATATGATCGTCAATATTGGGGTAAACTTTCTTTCCAGTAAGTTCGATAGTAGGCTCAATAGTGTACTTGGCAAGCAACAAAATCATCCAACAAAAGACTTCGCATTCAGCCTACTTTTATATTTATACCAAATGCATGAGAAAAAAAAAGAGAAAAACTTACTAAGTAAGTAGCCGGACACATTCGCCTGCCCCATCCAAAGTTGAATACTTCTCGGTTAGATACAGGCCCATTACTAGAAGTATGAAGAGTTTGAAGGTTACTCATAAATCTCTCTGGTTTAAATTTTTCAGGCTCATCATAGTATTGGTCACTCATATTCAGAGTTGCTGCATTAGTAACTAAAACGCTGTCTTTTGGGATGAGGTGGTCTTTATAAATAACTACATAAAAAGTTTCAAACAAAAGGTTGAGATAAAAAATGCTTTTGGATTTGGAACTTACTGTCTTCAGTGACACGATGGGAGACTCCAAAAGAAGCGGAGCTTCTGAATCGCATAGATTCTTTTATAACAGCCAGAGCACTCGGAAGCTTTTCACGATCCGAAAACATAGGGAAACGGCCATTTTCTCTTACAAACAAGTCAATTTCATTTGCTATTATCTTCTGCCATTTTTCGTGATGACAAAGTAGGCTTATACAGTATGCAATACTTGATGACATGGCATCCATGCCGCCGATCATAAAGTCAACTAGTGTAAGAAAAGGTAAGTACAGCGAATCAGCTGTGGTTTTCTTGCAACGTACTTCCATTTGCCACCAAGTGTTCGTCACCTATATTGTGAACTAGACCTATTTCCTTTATTTTTCTTATCAGATTATGTTTTTTGCTTTGGAGCGCTTTATGAACTAAATTTAAATACAAAGGATGTTGGTCATTTTTAGTAAAATCAAACATTCTTTTCTTTTGTCGAAAAAAGAAATCGGAATAGGGTATTTTTGGCAAATAGGAAACCAAATCGTTTGTAACGCCCATCCATTCAACGTGTCTTCTCACAGTATATACGATGTCTTTGTATAGCTTGTCATTCACTGAGGATACTCCAGAAGTACCAAACATAGTAGAGAGAACTATATTGATAGCAGACATTCGGGTATAGTCAATAGGATCCACTCCTAAATCAGGGGATTCTTGAAAGTCTTGTATCATACTATCTATAACGTTTTGAATTTCATTTTTGATTGTATCATAAAGGTCGTCTACACCGCTCACAGAAAAAAAGGAAGCAAATGCGGTACGTGAAACTTTCCAGTATTTGTTGGTGTCAATAAATGCAAACCCTCTAAAGCACGATGTTAAAAACCTATTTTCTTTTTTTTTTTACCTGGTCCCTTGGCTATGAATATGATAGTTAAAAGTAGAAAAAGGTCGTCCAGAACTTTTAGCACCGTTTGTGACATAAATGTTTTGAGCCGCCTCGCGATCTCCAATAAATACCCAGTTTTGTAAGCCCATCTTCAAACAAAATATAGGACCGAGCTCTTTATGCCACTTATCAGCCTGAACGCCAGGTTTCTTGTGAATTGAAAATAAATGGCCTCATAAGAAAAATTAGAAAAATGCTTAAAATCAAAATGGAATTCCTTTTTTAAAAAATACCTATTAAGAAGAAACCTCCTTTAGGTGTTGGTAAATCTTTATACCCTGCTTTCTTCAAATTATCTAAGCTTTTCATTGCTTTTTTAATCCAAAAAACAGTAGCCAAAGCTACAATAAAGACATTTGTTGCAAGAAAGACTTTATCAAATAAGCTCTGAATCTCCATCTCGGTATAAAATAGGTAGAGAGATGAAAAGTTACGGAAGGACTTAATAAATATCGCTTAAATACTTTTATGAAGCAAATTTCAGTTTAACTAGACATAAATTGCATAAAACATAGATAGTTTATATTTGAGTACCCTTTAAGAGTATCTTAATACATTGTTTTTGCTCGTAAATTTTTTTACGTTTTTGGATATATGTATTTATTAAAACCTTGATGACCTTTAAGAGTTTATGCGTATTTATTGGATCAAATTCCAGCACTGTTTTTTGTGCCGAAATCACAAATTACCATCTTTTGGCATTATTTCTAGTGTGTGGTTTTTACTGTTTGAGTAAACGAGACCGGCTTAAAAAAATGGCTTGTACTATTGGTACTTCATTCTAAAACCAAATAAATACGCAAATGTCGCTGCTATAAGATAGAGCTTTTTCGGTTGATATTCAAAGGCTATTATTGGTAAATAAAGAAAGCAGCTTTGATCTTTGGTACAATTAAGAAGGTACAATTTTTGACGCAACAGAAAAAAAAAGAGTGGCGATATTGAATCGCCTTAATTAAAATGACGACTTTAGTCAACTAGCCAAAAAAAAAAGAGGGGGGGGGACAATTCGCATTGCAGGCTACAAAAAATAAGCTAGCGATAAAATACAGTGACTTTAGACCATATATTAGGATATATGATTCACTAAAAACTTGCAAAAGAAAAAAAGCCTACTCTTTCTTTCGCAACACTATTGTTATGCAATGTGCGTTACATATTATTCCATGGCACTTAGGGTGATGGCTTTTCACTAAGTGTCAAATACAGGAGAGATATAAATGTGTCAGTTTAAATACTAAAAAAAGAAAGTATAAAAAAGAAGCAATCTTTTCCAATTTGTTTTGTTTCTTTGTACTTATTCCAAAATGCAAACTTGTAAAAACCCCAAGAAGGAAACTTGTAAAAACGGCCTCAAGAAATAACTTGCGAAAAACATCACACAAAATATCTAATTAAAAAATTAACAGTGTTTTAAAATAAAGTGGTAACCTAATTAAACAACACAGTGTTTAGTGTGTTTTCTTTTTTTATTCCAAAATTTTACTGAAGTTTAAAGCCAACCCTTTTATAAATTAGTATGCATATATTCTATTAAAAAGTCCAAGTTTGTTTTATTTGTGTTTTTGAATGAATTTGTAGCTTTTGTTTCTTAGGTTTATGCTGTTTCAATTTTAAAAAATCTGCTTCAGTTTTTGTCGTAAAGGATATAAAACTCATTCATATATTTTTCATATATTTCTTTGTTGATGTATTTCATATATATGCTATAATACAATTTTGAGATTTTTCTATTATTTGATAGTATACGTCTATATATTCTAGAATTGGTACTCGATGTTGTATATATTTCATTATATCTGTACACAAATTCACTTCTTCATCTGTTTTTTTTTATATTATTTACAGTTTCTAACTCAATAATTTTTACATTTTTGTTAAAAAAACACTGATCATAAATACAATCTTCTTTGATCTGGTCTACTTCTGTATTTTTTTCTATATTTTTAATATTAAAGTAGTTCTCTTTTGCGAATTTTCTATTAACTGGTGAGGTTGGTGTATTTATTTCACGTATAAGTTTTTGCTTTTATTTTGAGAAACGGTCATCCATTAGGAAATTTGCTTTAAGTCATACTTTTCTCATATATTACTTTTGTTCTTTCAATTCAATTTTTTGTTTAGCAAAAAAACAACATGTAGGAATTTTAATAGAAGCTTACGATAAAATTGGTTGGTTAAGAACTAAACAATATACCATACTATAAGGGTCTTTCATGACGCGCTCAAAAGCACCTATTGTATAGCAATAAAAAAGCTTATCTGTGTTACGTGGTATAAAAAAGAAGTCTCTTTCATGGACCCTTTTTAACACAAGCAAAATAAAACTATAATGCTATTTAATGAGAATGATTGTAGCGATGAATACCAAAAACACTTTTTTATGAGATCAATACCAACCTGTAAACTAACGGTACCATAAACGAGTATAGCTATACTTTTTGGTTGTGTGTAAACTCTGCTAAGTAGTATGGCTGACCTCATTCTTACTTACCATACAGCTGAGCTTGAACAATATGCTCTTCAAGTGAACGTTCCTGCCTTTTTTCTTTTGTTACTTTTTTTCGTTTCTTTTCTATAACAATGACAGTCATCTGCACAATCTGTATAGTCGATATTCGTTCCGAAACTTCTTCAGCTCTGACTTGCGGCCATCTATTTCATAAGCACTGGTAATTTTTTTTTCTTGAAAAATATTTGTCGCTTACACATGTTGCTACGACTAACAGTATTGAAACATGGATTAATGCGGATTCGAACATACGGGAAAGTTTTTCTTGTCCGATCTGTAAATCTTCTACACTTCGCAGAAAAATGATCTCTCCAATTTATTTTACGTGTAATGAAGACCCTTCGGAATCAGCAGATCAAGATGTAGAAGAAATCTTTAACTTAAAGAATGAAGTTGCAAGTTTGGTGGATCAATGCGATGCATTTGAAAGAGAAACTTCAAATATCGCTCTAGTTGAAGAGGTTTGGAAGGAGAAATCAAAAAAATGCGAAGAGCAACTTCAAAGCTTAAATTACCTTAAACAGCTTCAACGGTACTTGGGACGATTATATTGAAACATTACTTATTTTTGTTTTATAGTGTAAATGACTTAGATAGCTATATGTCTTTGCCTACAACACAGGGTTACCTGAATGCCCTGTTACGTCGACCTCGGTCTGAGTTGATGGTGGCCTTTGACGGAATCAAAAGCCAGTGTGTCACTTTGGCAAAGTATGCGATCTATTGTTTATACATATATATAGAAAACAATAATAACCCAAATCATTGTAGAGAAAAAAGCTGGGCCACACATCGATCAAAATCGTTAACCTTTCAAATAAAGAAGGAGGAGACTACTGTTGAGAATCTGGAAAAAGAAAGTTTGGAACTTTGCTCAAACAAACCATTTAGCCCGAATCATTCCGTTAAGCGTAAAGCGCTTCACAAGCCACAGAATATTATCTTCATTGACACAGACGACGACAGCGATGTTGAAGAGCTTCCTTACACTGAAGCAGTTAGAAGTGAGCAAGCTGCAAAAGAAAGCTCTGACTCAGTGAGCTCAGGCAGGGACCACCCAGAAACTTTTGCTAGCAAGGCCGGTGGCAAAGACAAGCAGGTCGCGCCAGGAACTTCTCTTTACCATGATAACAAAAGAGCAGCTTCTGATAGCAGCAAAAAAACCTGTCAAAAAGTTGAGAGTGGCTACCACTCTGAGAGTTCGTATTCTTCTGATAGCGACGCGTCTCAAGAGAGCTCTCAGCTAATTAAGTATGGACAAGCTATTGAGCAGAGCTCATCTTGCAAACGTCCATACGAAGAAGAAAACCTAACTTGTAATAGTATTGTTAATTCTACAGTTACCGATGAGATTAGTACTACTGCCTATCAACAGAGGTAACAAAAAAAAAAGAAAGAAAAAGAAAACAGAATAAAAAAACCTAATGTTCTTTGACCAGAGTGTCTAAAGTTACTAAGCAAGACACAAATGAGAACAACCGTTCAAGTAAGTTCTGGTAAATTCTTCTCCACAAAAAGAGTCAGGCAAAAACAAGTAAGTCAGCCATGACGAAAGATACCTCATCATCTTCAATATGCATCTGTAAATAAAACTACGAAACAAAAGAAAAACCACCCTTTCAGACGGTTGCTTGATCCTTTTGTAGATACAGTCAAACTTATGGAAACTGGCAAGATTAATTGTCACTTTCATAAAAATGGTCGAGGGGTAAAAATAAACTCAATTCGTTTTGCCAAATACCCTCATTATTTCGTTTCAATTTACTGAAATCCTGTCCACATGTTGCTATAGAATCATCATTTTACTAACAAATTTGACAAAAGCTTGCAAAAAGACAAAAAACAACAGTCCAGCAACACCGATATTGACGAAGCAACCTCCGAAAAAGAGCGAAATATCATCAATCCTGTAATTATTGAACGAAAATGCCCAATTTATCCCCTGAATTCAACCTTATTGATCAGCTTTAAAAAATATTGAAGAATATCATTAGAAGCAGCAAGTAAATTGACTAATGTGGAGACCCCGCTTTAAAGGTTATGGAAGTTTCGGTTGAGCACGTGCAGAACTTTATTCAACATTCTATACATCGTTTCCCTGAATGCTTGACTAATGAGCCTTTGTAACACTCAAACCTGGCCAACTTAGCTTCAAACATCCGGCCAAATAAGTCCCTTTTCTACGGGCAATTTGGTCTCGCACAAGCAGGCGGTTTTTCAAAAAATTCGTAAATTGAGAATGGAAACACTGTTATGGAATATACAAACTATACAGAAGCTTATAAACCGATGGAATATGGGTATGTGTCTTCAAAAACTTGTAACTGAGAAAACATCCGCTTTTTTTGCATTGGCTGATTTGTCCTCACATGAAAAAGCATCACCCAACTGAGTAAGACAAGGCCTACTTTGACGTCTTTTTCATCAGTAGCAATTTGTTTCATCTTTTTAAGCACTTGATAGCTGTCGCACGAAATTTAGTTCTATAAAAATAAACTAGATAACATGTTAGCCCTTCTTACATATTGAGGGTTTTGATATATGTTATGTCTTTGTAACATAGCAGGGATTAAACATTAAAACAGTATCAAAAACATCCGCATGCAAATAGCCTCAATCCCGCCTTTCTTTATGAGTAGTATCTCGTAGTTGATCAAATCGATAAAGTAGTAGCATAATAACAAACAATTATTACAATAAATATTCATCAAGCAGAACATAAACATGCTAACCTACAATTTTGATAAAGTAATGTAGATATATGGTTGAAGAATAACAAGAGAAAATAACGAGACAATTACTTCTATACATTCCAATGATATTGCTTAGACAGCCTTGATGAGAATTTGCCTTTCGTTTTTAGTGTAATTACGTGACAGTGACATTTGCAAATCAGCAGAAATTCGCTTAACGATACATTTCAAACGAACAGGAATAGAACCAGAGGATACAAGGTTCAGTGTATTATCATTGTCACTAGAGAAAATGAGGAGAAATGTGTTGTTATATAGCGAAAATTATATGAAAGGATTCTAGTAGTTAAACTTATTACTAATCAGCTAAGCCTTGTATAGTGAACACCTTCTATAGATACATATTTACTTGGAATTTCAAAAGGCTATTTATTTTTTAAACTGTTTAAAAATCATTGTCTAAACGTTGCATCTATAGCGTCTTTTTTGCAATGCCTTTATCCATAGTTATTGTGTATATTCTCTGCTCCTATTTTTACAAAAAAAGGCAAAAGATTGCAACGCATTTCAAAACAGTGTATGTATATAAGTAAATTAAGCCATTGAGGATTGTCTATTTTGCAACTACCTTTTTTTTAAGTTTTCTTTTCATTGTCGTTGCCATTGTCTATCGTTTTTTAGATGGTCAAAGCTTTTTCTACATAAGGTATTGCCCAAATCGGGAATAGAGCTTTATATTGTGTTTACTCCGCTACCAAATGTCTTCATCAGTGCCGACTAAGCTATAAAAGACACGATGCAAAATATGTTGAGGATCACCCCGTTCAAAACTTACAGCTCCTTCTCTCTGGATTTTTAGGTCTTAGCATACTAGGTACTACCCTCACTTCATTATCAACAAAAGCCTGTATTGAGAATTGATAGGTTACTGAGAAACTCATAGCTTGCTGACATATTTATATAGTGAATTTCAAACTAATCGCGGATGTATAACAATTTGGTAGTCGTGCTGAAAAATTTGTGCTCAAACAAGGGTAGTAACAACTGAGACTGTATTTAGAACCCTTATATTATAAAGGGGAGTTCAATTCTGAGTTTGGATGAATAGTTTTCGTACTTCAGCTGGTCATAAATACAGTCTTGAGTTAGTGGAATTTTTTTACTAGCGTCCTGGATGATATTGTAAATACAGTAGGGGACTATGACAGAGTTACTGGTTTTTTTTTTTTAAAAAAAAAAAACAGTGTGGCCCTGTAAGAAAATGATAAAATTACTGCTTTTTTTACACCAGTTTTGTAGAATATAAAAAAACCTAGCTACAAAAAGTTAGGACACTAAGACCTTAGGGAGCTCCTCAATGTAAAAAAAAAAGTGTTATGGATCTTTAACAAAGTTATAAGAGACACAAAAAAAAAGCGGCACGGCGTTGTAATAAGTGAATTCAGGTAACCAGCAAAAAAAAAACTCTGTTTTGTCAATACAACGATCATAAATCGTTATTTGAATCTCAAGGTCTTATCTTCAACTTTTATTTGTTGTAGTTCAACAGACTTTTGATTTGTGTTTAGCTGGCAAATAACGTTTTTGGGTTTGACCATCTAAAAAAATTTAATAGGTTCTGTTTGGCGGTCTGTTTTATAGTCATAGTACTATGAATTTTTAGCTTGATGGAAGGTGAGTCACTATAGCCATTTGAAGTAGAGTAAATGC
Source organism: Sporodiniella umbellata (assembly GCA_025677835.1). Classification (NCBI taxonomy): domain Eukaryota; kingdom Fungi; phylum Mucoromycota; class Mucoromycetes; order Mucorales; family Rhizopodaceae; genus Sporodiniella; species Sporodiniella umbellata. The sequence goes on along the minus strand of JAIXMR010000002.1, from coordinate 244,360 downwards.
GACGACAATTGATATATGCGTACAAATATTTATTGGATTATTTTGTTTATGGTTCTATTTTAATATAATACACGGATGATACAGAAAAGAAGGGGGAGGTATAGATATAGTTTGTTTTTCTTTGCAAGAAGCAAGCGGGCATACTACAAAAGCTTATGCCCATTTTCCTATGAGAGCCATGAGACCAGCACCACAGTACATAGATATGAAACAAACAAACTTTCTTGTGAAAGAAGACTGTCGGAACTGGTCGTTATGGTTCATTTCTTGGCTCATAAGTGAAATATAAGCATTGTAGAGTAAGATACCAGCCGACAAAGAGTCCAATATAGCTGAAGCCAGGATAGATGAAGATGAATTGGGGTTGAAAGTAGAATGAATACCAATACCAATGGCGCAGCCAATAGGGGTCATAATAATAAATAACGTGCCCATCATTAAAGGTTTTTTCCAGCCTTGAATATCCATTTCATTGATACGTGTACCCAATGCTACACCTTCGAAAAACTTTTAAAGGGTGTTAGTATGAACGTTACATGCTCTGAATAAAAAAAAACACATACTTGATGGAAAACTAGTGCTATCAAAAGAGTAACGAACTCCTCATTACCAGCGTTAGATAACGTTATACCGATTATAATTGAGTGCATCACAATGCCGAGCTCCAGGATGATAGTACTGACATGTTTGAACCCTTCAGGACTATCAAATAAACCAGCACTATGTATATGTCCTTCATGAAGATGACAGTCGAGCTGGTTTGGTTCTCGTGTAGTGCTGTCGGTGGATTGAGAATCAAAAGACTTTTCGGGATCTTCGCAGATTTGCTGTTCTGCATGTTTTGCACGGAGTCTTTCGATATTGGTGAATGCTGCAATTTCAATAAGCTGCAGAAGGAACGAAGCCATCATACAGAAGACGCCTCCGAAAGCTGAATACGATTGCCAGCCTTCACTCAAACATGGGCTAGAGAAATTCTCCAATGCTTCAGGTAACATATGTACAAAAGCGGTAGCCAAAATGACACCAGTTCCGACTATGATATAGCATAAGTAAAACAAATAAATATACAGCTAGGGTAACTTGTACTCACAAAACTTTCCCATTGTCAATATCCAGTCCCTACTGCTACCTTTGGAGTAGGGCGATATTTTATGCATGAGAATAGGTGTAAAAATACCTACAGACAAAGTTAGGTTTCAATTAATCATTAGGAAATTAGCTATATTACCAAGAGCACTTGTAGCCAAAATAATGAACAATGCGCCCACTCTTAGCCCCATATTATATTCTGTATTAATTTCTGTTGCACATTCATCCTGAGGAGTAGCGTCTTCAAAGAGGATCAATGGTTTGTCGTGATATTTTTTTTTTCTGTTTTAGTTACCTTGAGCTGAGACTAGTGCAAATAAAGCAAATAAAGATAGCCAGTATCCATTTATTGTAAGGGCAGACATGCTGTAAAACACTGAGTTGTGAACGCAAAAAAGAAACGAAGAGAAAACAACCTCTTTATGATTTGAAAGGTGTTCCCGACAAGTAGCACTCCACTTTCGGAGAAGGCAGCAACCAATCATGTTTAAAAATTTCTGCAGAAATTTTTTATCGAGTCACTCAAAACTCTAGGAGAGGTACAGACATTTGTAGTTTCAGGTCTGTTTCAAGTTTTTAGACGTTTGTTGTTATTGTTTCGATTGTTTGCTTGTCTTACACAAGTGACACAAAAGACTAAACTTCAAACTGGGCCATGTGCTTGCTACTTCTTTCTACGCACAGGTAACAAACACGACTGCAATCTTATTCTCAAGTGATACAAAGAGCACCTATTGAATTTAAACATTTTTAAAGTCGTGCTACTTTGGTTGATTCCTCATGAGATTTTTATTCTGAAAGAATACAGTGAGCCCATCGTTTTTTTTTTTTTTTTTTACCGAATACCTACATACGAGGGTGAATTAAGAGCAGAGAGTTGGTGTTTACAATGACACTGTTAGAACCGCTACAGTTTCAAAGACCAATCTCAATACAGGGACAAGCTTAGCTTTACATTTAGTAAGATTAGACGCTTTTATTTTCAGTTCGTCAATTGGTGTCCTAGAAGCGTCATTTATGTATCTGTATATGTATATATATAGTTTCCATATGAAGTTTCGCACCCGATAAATTGTACAAGACGGACTAGTCTAAAACCAGCTTCAGTAAGACACAATAGTAATCGAGAATCGCCGTTCATTGTTTTTCAGTATAAAAGTATTTCTAAAAATTGAAGGTACAACAATAGCTAACGATCAGTTGTTGTTTGCGTGTAAAAAACCGCGATTTGTGTTTTGACCTAAAGAGTATTTGCGATTTTCTATGCAGTCCAACAGTAACTGAAAAACCACATGCGGAGACTCTGATTTTTTGTTATAGGCATATAAAAAAAAGTTTCGACAAAAAGCTACAAGTTTCTAAAAGTACTAGCGCAAACGAGGTGATGTTTTATTCCTCTTAATCTAACAGATGCTCTGGAAAAGAATACACACACACCGTTTGTTTGTTTGTTTGTTTACTTGTTTGTACAACCCCCTTTTGGCTTATCCCTTGTTTTGTTTTACTTTTATTCCATAATGAACTGAAAACACAAACCAAAACAAAATATGATCATGTCATACGCTAAAACCGAAGAAATTAGATTATCATGTATTATTCCGTTGGTTAGCTAGCTGAGCTTAAATGCCTTTCTTACCAATGTCAACCCAAAGTTCAGAAGGTATTTGGGTGTTTGGTTATGGTTCGCTCATTTGGAAACCCCCTATTCATTATGAATCAAAGTAAGTTTCTTTGGGTCAAAGAAAAAAAAAATGTGGACGGAAATGGCTCATTCCAGGTTAAAGGCAAATTGGCTACATTAAGAATTATGTAAGACGTTTTTGGCAGGTAAGGATTCTCCCATGGAAAAAGATGGAAGTAACCATTTGAAACTAGCACAGTGAAGATCACCGCGGCACGCCTGAAAAGCCAGGTCGTGTTGTTACTTTAATTCCTTTTGATGAGTGGAAAAACATCGAAAGTACAGAAGGACACGATACAGTTACCTGGGGAGTTGCTTTTAAAATCCCCTCAGACGACGCCGAGGCCACACGCGCTTATTTAGACCATAGAGAAAAGGTAACCGAATAATAATAATAATAATAAAAAAAAGTACTCTTTGAAGCTACTTACAATCATCCAGAACGGATATACGGTCCATACAGTAGATGTGTATAGTTTAGAGAATGACGCGATACCTGCAGTCAAGAACGTAAGGTTTCAAAAGAGGGAAGCTTACGTCTGATTACTTTTTATAGGCTTTGGTCTATATTGGGACTACAGACAACGAAGCGTATGTTGGACCTGCCCCTTCAGATCAGATTGCACAACAAATCTACAGTACGTATGGCCCTTCAGGTTGGAACGCTGAATATCTGTTAAATTTAGCCGAGGCATTACGAGAAATATCGCCTGGAGTGAAAGACGATCATGTATTTGAACTGGAAACCAAAGTCAAACAGATTATTCAGGAAAATAAAGAATAATAATAATAATAATAATAATAAAAGAACAAATGAAGCTTTATTAAAGAACCATGAGGACTACGTACAATAGATAAGAAACAGTAAAGGAGATACCGAGACAAGAAACAGCAAAAAACGTTGTGCGGTATTTCGGCGGTTCGAGTCTGTTGTATGTATCTCCCCATTCCAGAGACACTAGTGACCGATATGGTCCACACAAGTAGTCACTTGAGACTTTTCTTTCTATACAGTTCTTACATTGACTCGGATCTGAACGCGAAGAGCTTGGATGATCAAATGTACAATACGAATCGAATGAGCGCCTAGCGGGTGATAGTAAAGGGGAACTCGCTGTATCAAACGAGCGCCGGCTCTCGAGGCCCCTCTGAGGTATGATAAGCTTACTATAGTCTTGGCTGTATAGACTACTAGCCATACACTTCTCTGTATCTGGCGATGTTACAATAGTAGCTATTGTGGAGGAACTCCAGGGGGTATGTATTGTACTACTCTGAGTACTACTGCAGCTGTCGGTATTAATTGTAAGCGAGTTTTGGAAGCGCTTTTTTTTTTCGTTGGAAAGTAACAAATCACCACGAAAGGGAATGCGACGCAAATCGTCTCCAAGTGGTGATTGAAGCCAGTGAGGGTAGATATGAACTTTATCTGAGAACAAACTACCCACACCGTGTAAATAGATTGAGAAGTCATGGATAGGCTCCAAAAGCGCGCAAGTATGTAAACCCTCCAGCTCTTCACCCATTACTTGGACTATACAATAAGGAAACATATCACCTTCGCTCATTGGCTGTTCGGGCTGCATAATAACAATTTCAGTATCAATATAAATGGTTGTTTGATCTGTTTGAAAAACTGTACGCCTTTGGGTGGTTTTTAATACTATATTTTGTTTGTTTATTTCAACGTTTGAATACTTATATACATGTATATATATATATATTATTGTCATCAACAAATTCTCTTACCTGGCAACCTGTTCCCAAAAGTTAGGTCTAAACTTTCTTTCTTTATCCATCTTCTACTGTCTATTTTTCTCTGTTTATTTGAGAAAAGAGGATCTGACAAGTACTGTGGTATTTTTCCCAAGCTTTTGTGGGTCAAGTTTTTTTCGGGCTTCAATGTCTCGCCTGAGCCTTTTTGTTCTATTGCCACATATCCTTTTTGCCCATAGTCTCTTATACGTAATAGAAATTCATAGGGATCATTTGATATACGTTCTGAATAGCTCTTAAATGAAGGTGTGTCATAGTATACTGAGATAATCTCCTGTAGGCAGTTTGTGCCTGTAGCTGTTTCGTCGTGAGTGGCTGGGTAAAGCAAAAAAGCAGGCCCGGTTTGAATGGCCGCACGCCAAGAAAGGTACAGCATCACTTCTAGTAAATTGTCTGGATGGAGCCAGTATTTTCGAAGCGGTCCACTAGGACGACTGTATGGTCTTGTTTTGATCAGCCCATTAATTTCATAGACCCATTCAAATAGTAAGGCCGAAAGATCCTCAAAGCCGTGGATACTTAGCTTAGTGTCAAATAGGGTATCATAGTGCATGAACAGCCTGAGAAACCCTAGATAGTTCAATCTGCTATAGTGATACAGACGATGAATATCTGACTGAGCTATTTTGACTTGCTCAAGAAGCTGTACGTTGTCCTCTTTTTTAAGCAGATGACAGGCAGCCAACCGTCTTTCGATTTCACTTCTTTTAGTCAAAAAGAAATCATGGACCTATAACCCCATTAGCCTTTTAGATTGATAATTAAGCATACCTTAAACCATTCTAACTCTATAAGTTTAGCAACAGCGCTTGGAGAAGAACCCACTTTTAAACTTGAGCCGATCTCAGAAAAATCCAGATAGTAATCTATCCATTGTGTATATCGCTGGTCCTGAAACTCTTGCTCAAAGGCTGCATCGCATACTTGTGTAACATCGATTGATTCTTTAAGAGCCTTATTTATCATTTTATATACAAGAAAAAAAGAAAAAAAAAACAGAAAAATACAAGTAGTTAATAGAATGACAAGAGAGAAAGAGAGAAAGAGAGAGAAAAGCAAAAAACAAAAACAAAAAACAAGTGTGACAAATAAAGCGATATCAGTAAAAAAAAAAAAAGAAAAAGAAAGAAAAACACTGAAGGACACGATCTTTATGTTTATATACACAAAAAAAAATAAAAATAAAAAACAATATGCATACAACTGATACAAGATGATGTTTTTCGGAAATTCGTAGTTTGTAAAGCAATTAATAATTTGTAAAGGACGATTTTCGGAAATGTTTGTCGGTTTTGTCATTATTAGCAAATACATTTGGTACAGCACAAACGTAATGAGAAACATGAATCCATAGAGTTATTTAACATAGGTAATCATCTAAGGAAGCCTATCCGTTTAGGCGCTGAGCATCACACTATTTATAATTGTCAGTAGCTTGCTAAAATGCAAAGTTGAACAGGTTTTCTTCATCTATTGCCAAACTCACTCTAAATCTAAGTGTAACTGAACAGTCTTGGATTTTGAAAAAAAAAAAAAACACCCTTTGTTCTTATCTTTTGAGTCACTCTCTATAAGAACATTGTCTGGTAGGGTATTTACCCTGTTTCTGAACACCAAAACGCTGCTTGGTGATGTACAAGTAATACTAGACCCAGTTTTGAAGTTTGAGCCAACAAACATTACATCTTTCTGTCAACTACCTTTTGAGTTGTCCAACAAGCTTTCAAATTTTCTTTTTTCTGTTGTTATCCAGGCAGATTTTTAAAAGAAATAGATATGAGCTATTCTAAAGAGAATTTGAATCGCTTTGAGATTACTAGAGCTGTAGTAGGTCACTTTTGGGTGAAGGTGATGGATGGTATCTTTGATAAACGTATTGTTTACTGTGTAACAAAGATCGGCGTTAATCTATTCCCTCTACCATTTGGTTAAGGCGACTATGGCTTTCAGACCGTAGTTGAAAGCCCAAGCTCTACTTGCCGGTAGATGAGTTGCACTCTCTTTTTTTGGTTAAAAAGCAACATCCAATAGTCAAAGGATTATTTTGACTTTAAAATGTTGCCAAAGACGCTATGTCTAAACAGGCAATAGGTTTCTTGAGGAATGCCGTCTATTTGCCTCACTCGAAAGTACCCAAGAGATCAGTTTTAGCTAGAATAAAAAGCAACCAAGAGTTCATTTAAACAAAAACTATAGTCTTGTGTATCCAATAGACAGTAGGTTTGTGAAGTACTTGATTCTTTTTTGTTTTTGTTTATACGAACACAATGTTTATCCACTACATAGCACGGCTTTTTATTTTTATTTTTATTTTTAAAGAAAAATACTATCCGATTTTGGTAGTAATAGGACATAGAGTACTATAAATTATATATATCAGCCAAGGCACCTTTCAGGTATGAAACAACTTTCAGCTGCCCTGATACTCAACTTTAATCTGTCGTACATAGAGTCACTCCGCCATGACGTAGACGAATCTTTTTTTTTTTTTTTGCCAACTTTGTCTTTTCTTAACCCTTTTTTATTTATTTTAGAAGAAATAAGCCAGAACAATCGTATACAATATGAATGGTTTAGAAAGTAAATGAACTTTTTTTTAAAAAACAAAGTGGGGGGTTGAAGTACTTACTTGAAACTATAGACCAACTCTTTCAGCTTAAGGTACTTTGAATACATTTTTATTTCCCTCGCTTCTTTTAACTCTTGAGCCAGTTTACAGCAAAGCAACTGAATAAGCAATCGAAACGCTGTCAAAAAGATGAACAAGCCGAAAAAACACGGCTAAAAAAGGCCATTCAAGATGGTAACATGGAAGGGGCACGCATTTACGCTTCCAATGCCATCCGCAAGAAAAATGAGGCACTCAATTTGTTGAAGCTCTCCTCTCGTATTGATGCCGTAGCCAGTCGTGTACAGACAGCTATCACTATGCGAAAGGTGTCCAACTCGATGGCTAACGTCGTGAAAGGAATGGGGCGAGCAATGGACACAATGAATCTAGAACAAGTATTTTATTATTATTATTAAAAAAAAAATAGAAAACCGAGCCAAGACGATATATACTTAATAGTATCTAGATTTCGATGGTTATGGACAAATTCGAATCACAATTTGAAGATTTGGATGTTCAGACAGGCTATATGGAAGGTGCTATGGCAGGTACAACAACTTTGAATACACCTCAGGACGATGTTGAATCCTTGATGCACCAGGTAGCAGACGAGCATGGTTTAGCACTCAAAGATACCTTGAACGAGTTAGAGCCAAGCAAGGTTTTGCAAGGAAAGACCGCAGAGAAAGACGAAGATCAAAGGCTGACAGAAAGATTAAGGGCCTTACGACAATAAATTGTACACATAAAATAAAAAGCATAATTTAAAGAGCCGCGACTCCTTTCGTTTAAAAAAAAAAAAAAAAGATTTTTTTCGCTCTTTTTTATAGTTACTATACGTACATCCCTCTTAAGAAATGGCCACACCCATCAACACATACGCTTCTGAAAACAATACTGTTTTTTCCATTGTTGGAAAGGGACTCAAGTTGAATACAGCTGCTGATGTGAAAGAATTTGTAGAGACCATTCAACAAATGCCAGACCTTGAGACAATCCATTTGAGTGGAAATACTTTGGGTGTTGAAGCTAGTCAAGCTTTGGCTAAAGCACTGGAGGGCAAGACTCTTCTAAAGGTTTGCCGTTATTTTTTTTTTGATTTTTTTTTTTTTTTTTTTTTTTTTTTTTTTTTTTTTTTTTGGTTGCTAACTTTTTGAGTGATTAGAAAGCGTTGCTCTCTGATATTTTTACGGGTCGTCTGTTATCAGAAATCCCTCTTGCTTTAAAGGCATTGTGCGATGCGTTTGAAAAAGTCGATCTTTTGGAGTTGGATTTATCTGACAATGCTTTTGGCCCTGCTGGTGCACGTCCCCTGATTGATTTCTTGACCAACACCAAGACACTTCAGACTTTACGCCTTAATAACAATGGGCTGGGTATTGGCGGTGGCGCCATGGTAGCCCAAGCCCTTCAAGCGAACGCTGATCAAGCCCAGGCCGAAAACCGTACTTCTTCTCTTAGAAAAATCATCTGTGGTCGTAACCGTCTTGAAGATGGATCCTGTGAACGTTTGGCACGCGCCTTTGCTTCCCATGGTACCTTAGAAGTCGTACGTATGCCTCAAAACGGAATCCGTCCTGACGGTGTTGCCACCTTGGTCAGCGGGCTTGAGAAATGTCCTGGGTTGGTTCATCTGGACTTGCAGGACAACACATTCACCCTGAAGGGATCTCGTGCCTTGGCTGGTGCTTTGAAGGCCTGGCCTCAGTTGCAAATACTGAACGTGTCTGACTGTTTGTTATCCAAGCGAGGTGGTCTTTTGGTCTTTGAGTCCTTGATTCAAAACAAGCAGCTCAAAGCGCTCTTGGCTCAATACAACGAAATCCAGGCCGATGCTATCAAGGTGTTGGTTAACACAATCAAGGAACTTCAACATTTAGAGAAAATCGAATTAAATGGAAATCGATTTGAAGAAGACCATCCGATAGTGGAGGAACTCAAAGAAGCTTTGGCTGCTTGGGGACATGAAGACGCTTTAGACGAGTTGGACGATATGGAGGAGATTGACAGTGAAGAAGAGGAAGAAGAGGAAGAAGAGGAAGAAGATAAGCTAGTGAAGGAAGCTGAAAAGGCAGAAGCACAAACCCCCAATGCCGATAAAGATCAACAGGATGAATTGGTCGCACAATTAAAGAAAACTCACATTTAACATTAAATTACACATCTACATAAAAAGACTTTCAAAAAAAGATATAAAAGCTTGTATTATTCGTCATAATCAGTGAAATTCTTGGTTTTTATCACCATATGTTCGCGGTATAAAGACCATAGATCGTTCTGGTTAACCATTGCTTTTGCTAAACTAAAGTAAGATTCTGCGGATAGGTCCTCCATATGATATTGATCTTTGGTGGTATATTCTAGTTCGTATTCTAAGTGATCGTAGTCGTTCCAGTAAGTGAGGTTAGAGTAGTATTGGGAATAGCCCAACAGCTTAGGGTGGTTGTCGTTAATTTCGTACTGGTAAATTCTAAAGGTGGGGTAATAAACAGGCAAAACGGAGGGTGACACTTGGACGACGAGCCAAGAAGATTCCGACTGAGTCTGGGTCAAGGACTGGTACATAGTGTAAAGCCAGTCTGAATAGGCGTCCACATTTTTGTTGATGACCAAATCCCCTTCATTTTTGGTATCGTAAATCAGGAAATGATCCATGTTTAGATGGGCAAAAAAGTGGCCTTCCACAACCTTTGTATAGCGGGAGATCACCTGCATATACTGGGTCAGACAGGCACTTTTATAGTCACGGGAAGATGGCGGAACGTGTCCGATCACATATACTTTTGCATGGTCTGACTGTGCCATTTTGAGTTGCTTTTCGAACCAGACAAGCTGTTTAAACGCTGGGCTTTTTGGGTGCTTGCAGCTATCCACTGCCTTGTTTCGTTTGAAGAAAAACATGGTGTTGAGCGAAATGATGTGTAGTTGTGGCAAACGCAAGGTGAAATAACCACCTTGGCGGAAGGTAGCACGCTGATCAGCGGGTATCCAATGTTTCCAAAGGGAGGTATAGAAATCAAGCAGATCAGTATCTTTGTCGCTCATCTGGTTGTGTGGATATACGTCGTTATTTCCAAAGCTAGGAATCACAGGTATGTTCTTGAATGTGCCCAGCATCATATCCGTCATACGCTGGTTTGACTCGAAAATCGTTTTCTTTCTTCGTTTTAATTTTTTATCCCAGTCATGCCTAATCGGTTTACATTAGTTTTTTTTAAAAGTGACTCTCTCTTTGTCTTTACTTTGCGTTATCCCCAGTCCACAACACAAAGTCCAATTTATCAACCCACTCTTTGGATATCCATTTCAGTGTCTGTTCGGCTAGGCTGATCGGCGCATCGCATTTTTTACCAGGTGAGCCCCATTTGCCAGATAAATGATGAGCGGCGGCTGACTTGTGACAGGCTGACTTGAACGTAGCATTTTCCTTATAATCCTCGTCCATCTGTGTACGTTTTTTTTTTCAGTGTCTTTCCCTTATCGTTGAGAATACTTACATGTACATCGGTTATATGAAGAAAGTAACCAAACTGTGGTTTTTTATGTGTAGATACTGGAAAACGGCTAAACCCTATAATTCCAGGATACGATAGTAAGCCATTGTTAACAAAAAACGGCATGGCTTTGTGCCAATGGTACACTATAAGTAGAATGGAGAAGCAGTAAGCAGTGAAAATCAATACAGGCTTCATTTTTGAAAAAAAAAAAAAAAAAAATATATATATTAAAGAAAAGGTGGACTTTCTAAAAAAAAAAAAAAAAGTGTGGTTCCTTTTATATTACGTAATGTTTTTGCATGTTCCTGTAACTCGATTTATTATTGGAACATTAGCTCTTCTTGGCTCGATGGGTTGCTTTGGCCCTCCTTTCAGATTCCTTTTTAATATAATTTTCAGGAACTGTGTTCAAATAATAACAAAAAAAAAAAAAGTACAAGCCACAATAGCTTAATTTTACCTTTGTAACGAAAAACGTCAAAAAGATATTTCTTTATACAATATACATGCGTTTCTGTTGATTTCTCCAAGAGCCATCACCTCATTTCAGATTCAGCTTAGGGACAACGCAATGGCTAGCTCATACTTTTAAAACAGCCTACTGGGTTGATTTAAACTCTATTAAGCTATTGCTGGGTTAGATATCAGTCCAGTGAGTCTATAAACACACAGTGACTGTAAACAAACACATACCTTTACAGATGCCAGCAGATCTGCCTGTAGTGCAGGAAGGTCACTTGCTCTTTTCACATGCAATGCTTTTGTAGTTTCTTTTAAGGTTTTAGTCTGTTGTCTTTAAAAGTGACTTTCAATTAGAAGAGTGATGTTTTTGGGAAAGTCGGTGTAGTACAAATGCAAGTTCCTTTACAGTTTATGTAACCGCTAACATCGGCTCTTATTACCACGGACTCAGGTATTGTCTTAAAGCGTTTTTAGGGCTGCTCAGAAATCGGGTTAGCTTCTATCGTCATTCCTGTGTTCAAAACACTCGTTTCATATTAGCCCCTTACAACACAACCTGGCCCATGTCGTTTGAGAGAAACCGCCAGCTTGTTCTATTTTTAAACTCCGTAACATAGTTAGAATCAAAAATGGCTGCACTGCATGTACGTCTAGGTAGCATCGCTAATCGAAAAATACCAACAGTGCTTGTAAAAAAGAACTTGGGTCTGCCATTGTTTGTTATTCAGAAAAGAGTGATGTCCTACCGTATGCGTTCAACTCACCAAAGTGCACTCATCTCTTCTTCTCTGTTTGAGTCATAAAGAGTTTTTTTTTTTTTTTTGGTTACGAGACGGGCGACGGCCTGTACGACGGGAAGGGGGTGAAACTTTGTTATCTCAGATAGATTGCCCTCCACTGGATTATATAAAGCCCAGCATAGCCTAAAGAGGGACAGTCGGCTTTGAGAATAGATGTCGTTTGAGAAGGCTATTGCAGAAAAGGTAGCCAATAACAGCCATCAGACTGATGAGAGAATGATACAGAAACTAAATCAGTACAAAACAAGAAAGCCCAAGTAAAATCGCTTGAGAAAAAAAAGCTCAGGCGTTCGTTTTGCCTATTGTTGAACCATACATTACTCTTGTATAGAATAAGGCTTCATAAGAAAGCACTTGCCTTCCAACAGTTTTGATCCCCTACCTTGTCGATAATCCAAACTGTGGTCAGTTGTTTGTGAGGAATAGCTACAGCTTTGTGCAAAAAAAAAAAAGTAAGCTCAAAGAAAAGACTTGGACCTGGGCAAGAGTCAGACTGTGTATTTTATAGAAAGTGACAACCTTGATATCTAACACTGTTGACATTGACTGAATGAAGAAAAACAAACTTGTTATGGCTGCCAAGCTTGGTTTGAATAGCTAATGGAGCCATTAAAGCCACGTGACCTTTAACTGCTTGAAGCTTTGCACAGCTTGCTAAAAAAAAAAAAAGAGAGCCTTCAAAGTACAACTATTCACTTGTGGTACTACTCTTGGGTTAGGTTTATATAAATTGAACCAATCTCTTTCTATCTATACTGTGGTCTCCAACCTATGTATAAGATATAGCTGCAATTTTTTGAAAACAATAATCCTTGCTAGACTATAACACCAACCTACCAAACGTATACGGCTATATACTGGAAGCCGAAGCCTTGCAGAAGGCATGATATTATAAAACTAATATTCTAAAACTTATCAGGCATTCGTACAATCTGTAGGTGATAGAAACAAGAGGCGGCCTTATTTCTTTTCAATACAGGGTTTGGGGACAGTAAATCTCAAGGAGTAACCAAATATGATTTCAAACGGTGTAAACTATGAGCTCGATCCAACAAAGTATTGTCATGAGGCAGTGTGACTACTTTTAATATAGCAGCCTATCATTGTACTCCCGCGCTTTCTTTGATTGAATTCAGGAACAAACATATAGCCAATCTTTCTTTTGTTAGATTCTCTTGGCTGTTATGTTTTGTGTTATAGTGTACACAACACCATTTTGTAGCTCGTATAATACAATGATAACAAATTATTTTGTTGAAGGTAGAATCACAAAATGAAGTCTAATCAAATTAAGATTCGGTATACAACGTGACCTAGGCAGCAGAATCGTTTCAATAATCTCTTTTTCTCTCAATTAATGTGTTCTTTTACATGCTCTCTGCTTAAAAGTTTTGGATGCACTTTGCACCAATTCGTGGGACACTATCTCAAGCCACATTCACTGTTTCTATACGTCAACATAATCTATTTACGCCAACCATGTAATTAAGAGGATGTTCACCATCGTTGTCTGGCTCTATGCTTAGAAGTTGAGTAAGTTTTCTATACTCTTAAGAATAGAAAAAAAGCTTGAATCAACTAAAGTGAAAGAAAGGCTGACCCCGTCCAAACACAAGTCACAAGCTGTCACACCCACTGAAAAAGAAATTTTTTTTACAAAAATTATAAAAAGCCCCCAAGGATCCTCAAACTTATTCGACCTCTTTCTCCCATTTTTTAATTTTAACAATGGCTCCTGTCAAGACCACCCCTGCTGTCGCCAAGAAGTCCAAGTTCATCATTGACTGTTCCGGTCCCGCCAACGATAAGATCTTCGATGCTGCTGCTTTCGAAAAGTACCTCCATGATCGTATCAAGGTTGAAGGTCGCACCAACAACCTCGGTGAAGCTGTTACCATCTCTCGCTCTGCCGATAACAAGATCACCGTTGTTACCAACATTGCTTTCTCCAAGCGTTACCTCAAGTACCTCACCAAGAAGTTCTTGAAGAAGAACCAAATCCGTGACTGGCTCCGTGTCATTGCTTCTGACAAGCAAACCTTCGAACTTCGTTACTTCAACATCGCCAACGATGAAAACGAAGAAGATGAGGAATAAATTTCTTGTAATAAACTTTAGGGGTGAGACGAGAACGAACCCTGCTTCAATAGACTTGTCTATTGAATGTTTAAAATCACAATCTCTGTTGATACCCTTTGGATCTCACCAAGCCTCTGCAAAACGTTTTCTATCTCTTTTTTTACTGATCATTTATTTCACTACCGAGGACATATGATTTTCTTTTGAAAAAAAAAAAAAAACCGGCTGAGGCCAAAAAAAAAAAGATATTTCCACTTCTCATTGAGCAAAAATTTCATTTTGTTGATTTTCTTTCGATTTATTCTAAAAGGCGATGAGGCCCTCGATATACATTTTCTCGTTGCTTTTTGCCTTGTTTAATTGCAACTCAACCCTACTGCCCAGTCCTAGAACACATCTTATCACTTCCCTGATTGATTATCGAGACGGAAAGGGTGTACATCATTTCACCCAAGTCATTGCTACTGAAACGGTTTACAGTACGGTGACCGAAACAGCTATCTCCACCCCAATTGTTATTCATAACGTTTCTGATCCTGGTACTGTTCCTCCACAACAGCAGCAACCTAACTCCGATAGCACTTCTCCAATCACTACAAACTCAACCTTGTCAGATCAAAACCAGAATGCCATCAGGCGAATGATCCTGATTCTCTCACTTGTTGGAGGACTCGGAGTAATAGCTGTTGCTGCCACAATTGTCATATTTAGCCGGATGCGAGCTAAAAACAAGAGAAAACGAGAGGCTATGATGACAGAGCAAGAAGAAAGTTCTATTGTTGAACAGGAAATAGCTCCTTCTGCACCACCCCCACCACCTCCACCACCTCCTCCCCCTCCACTTACAACAGCGGAGGCGACAACATTGAATCAAAGGAGACACCTTTCTGTATCGCAGGCCACACCCTCCGCCCCTACCGCAAAAGAACTTGATGGTGTTGTAGATGATCAATGCGACGAGGGCTGCTCACGTTTTGCTGTGCCTGAAGGCCCTCCTCCAGCTTATACACCTAGCGCCCCTCCTCACTATGCTCTGGATTCTTCTTTAAGACGCTCACTTCATATCTAATACTCAATAACCAGCATTGCTTTCTACTATACCCTTTTTTTTTTCTATATATATATATAAACTTGTGTTTAGTTCCTCCTTAGATAGAGGAGTGTTTTGCTTGTAGACACAGCTCCTCTTTCTCCTTATCAAAATGCTCCTTTTTACTTGATCTATAAAACAGACTTGTGCTTTTTCTTTGTTTGAGTTATCTCTTTTGATTTACACATCATGCTAAAGGTTGTGTTGGTTTACTGCATTTTTGTATTTGCTTTGATGGTAGAGGCTGGTAGTTATCATCGTAGATCGTTGCTAAAGAAGAAAGACACTTGTGATATATCTTGTTCGGGTTCGCTTTCTGATTGCTCAGAAAGATGTGGGAAATATACAAATATTCAAAGAAGCTTGATCACCGTCTGTCAAGAAGGCCAATGTTTTTGTGGTTTTGAGATCGGCAGCGACTCTTAAATACAGCAAATAAACAACTACTGTTTTGCATTGTTTCTTTTTGTTTTTGTTTTTTTTTTTTGTTGGACTTGGGCTTACATGTTTACCGTTTGACAATTATAGCCTACTTTTTTTAAACAATCGTGTACAATGTGTAACAGGAGTCCACACTTAAAGACGAGAAATAAAGTTTGAAACATAAGTGTAACAGAATCCCTACTCTTTCTAGTCCTTTCAAAACAACAAGAGTGCTAAAGAGTAGATTTTGGACCGAGCTTTTGTCTGATTGCTACTGCAGCTCTAACCAATGAAAGCTGTCCTGAAGAGAAATCTTTTCGTTTTTTATTTGCTGTCAGCCAAAGCCCTTCCCTAAAGACCGCTTTTCTTACAGCACAGCACCTCTATTTTTTTTTTTTTTTTTTTCTTAACTTTTCAAAAAATGGTTGCATCTACTTCCCTGGACGTTGTTCCTAACGACCCCACAGCATACAAAACTCAAGAATATTGGGAAGAAAGATACCAAAAGTAAAACATGAAAAAAAAATTTAAGCTTGGAATTTTATTCTCATGGTTGATATTAGAGAAGATACAGAAACAACCTTTGACTGGTTCAAAACATATGCTGACCTGAAGCCTTTACTAAATGAAGCTATCCCTAACAAACAAGCAAAGATCTTGATGCTGGGATGTGGAAATTCCAGTACCTATATAACATTAAAAAGACTGAACAGGATATTAACCGGCTGTTATAGCTTTGGGAGAGGATATGTATCTAGATGGATATAAAAACATAACAAATATCGATTACTCCAAAACTGTCATTGAAAACATGAAAACTCGTTGCAGCGATAAACCAGAGATGACTTGTAGGGGAAAAGGCAAACAGCGTTGACAAGCCACTAACATACAATGTTTAGGGTTGGAAATGGACATTAGAGACTTGAAATTCGAAAATGAATCGTTTGACATTGTTATAGACAAAGGTTGTTTTCTTGCATTTGATACAAAATGCTGATGCATTTTACTTAGGTACTATGGACGCTTTAATGTGCGATCGAGGAGACGTGTGGGATCCCTCAGAAGAGCTGATAAGAGAAGTGAAAGGAGAAGTTGATGAGGTTGAAAGAGTATTAAAAGTCCAAGGAATCTTTTTATACATCACTTTTGGGCAGCCTCATTTCCGCAAAAGACATTTACAAAGAGATTGCTGGACAATAGATATCAAAACCATGGGCGAAGCCTTCCACTATTTCTTTTACACCATGTTAAAAAACAAGTCTATCACAAATTAAGCTCTACCAAATTAGATGAAATAAAGGTTAAATATTGTGCTCTCTGGACTACAACTTGACTGTAAACAGTATCAAGTAAAAGTAGTTTGCACTTTGTGTCTCCAAATTTGCAAGAGTATTAAACGTATAAGGAGCACAGTGTTCAATGATAGTGCCAGATACAAAAAAAAAACACATACTGAGCAATGCACGTTGTATTTTGGTATAGAATACTATGTCTCTCTCCCCCATAGCTCATTATTCTCAATATTTATAGGCACGTTTAGTGTTTATTAAATAATAATAAAAAAACAACGCGTTTGGCTATTCTCAATTGTTTTCAGTGACTGCAAAAAAAACATGAATTTCTAAGTTCTTCAAACTCTTTTGTTCCCAACTCCTTTTTCAGCAAAAGCAAATGAGCAACATGGCAGACGAGGACGAAGAGTTTTTATACGGAGATGTTGAAATGGAAGACTCTAACAATACCTCCGCTAACCCTAAGAACGGTATTTGCATGTTATAATTTCCACGCGAATTCTAAATTGTGAATAGACGAAGCCGAACTTTACGATTTATACGGTGACGACGACAACAAAGAGTAATGATACACAGATTTAATACGAAACAGAACATCTCATTTTTTTTCTTTAAATAGGAACGAACAGTAAAAGAGACTAAACACAACATTAACAATCAGACATTTACCTTTTACTATATAGAAAAGAGGAATCACCAGAAAAGACTACAGAAACTCAAGATACAGAGACGGAGAAGCCAGAAGCTGATCCGCCTACTGCTAAATCAAATGAGGAGGAAGAAGGCGATAGCGACAGCGATGATGTAAATAGAAAAAAGAATTATTAGTTTACTGATTATATGAAATCTCACATAAAATAAGGATCTTGAAATTATACTAGAACCTGAAGAGGAAACACAAACTGAAGCAGGGGCTGAGCAGCCCAAAGCGTAGGTGGAAGACAATAAAAAAGACACATATTAACACACTATTTGACTGATTTGTAGTGAACAGCCAGCTTCAAGTGAAGCCAAAGAAGCACTTGTAAATATTAAACCCGGCCAACAAGCAAAATCATCCGCTGTACCAGCAGCAAATACATTCTCCAATGCAAATCAACCTAATAAGGCAGCACAAGGAGGAATCAACCTTGAAGGTGTGGGCGAATACAATGGTCAGCCTATAAATGAAGTGAATCTGGATGACTTTGAAGATAAACCTTGGAGAAAACCTGGCGCGGATATAACGGACTATTTCAACTATGGATTCAATGAAGTTACGTGGAGAGCCTATTGCGCAAAACAAAAGATGCTAAGAGAAAACAAAAAGGTTAGCAAACATACACATGTATTTATATGTTTGCTTAAAGTGAATAACCTGTTTTGTTCAATGTAGCTTATGGGCGAAATGAACATGTCAGATATGAATATGGGTGAGATGATGAACATGAGCGACTTAATGTCTATGGGTGACGTAATGTCTATGGGTATGATGATGCCGCCCAATATAATGGATGGCTCTATGCCTATGCCCATGGCAGGTATGCCTAACCCTATGATGGGTATGCCAATGGGTATGCCTGGACCCCCACCTCCACCTGGTTCATCACATCCGAATGGAGGTGGCTCGATGCTGCGATCTAGTAGAAATAGCCAAATGGGTTCTATGAGAAGCAGTACAAGAGATATATCCATGCCACGACATAGTAGTAGCAGTAGACGTTCTGATAGTAGAGAGCGTCGCAAACGGTCTTACGACCCATACCGCCGTGATTGAAGAACTTCATAAAATAAATAGATAAATACATCTTCAAAACTCAATGAACCATAAAAAAAAAAGTAGACCATCCTCTATACTTGTTTTGTTTCTTTATTACAAATTTTTCATGAGATCGTTTTCTGCTTCTTTCTCTTCATATAGCCTTTCTTCACCAGCAGAGATCTCATCGACTGTTTTTATGTCAACCAAAAAGTCTTCTATATCTTCTTGAAATTTTTCTAAATCATAGCTATAATTAAACATGCCCATTACAAAAACTTCAATTTGGCTTTTTTGAAGCATAGGGAATGCACTCAGTAGAAGGTTCAGTACATATTGCTGAAGGAATTCCGCATTGGACATAAGTGGGTTTGAGACTTGTTCAGGGTCAAAAACACGAGTGTATATCTCTCCCTCTTGTACCATCATAAGCATTCTAGCTAGAATCTGGCTTTGGTACTCAAACCCTATTAATAGTGAGCTGTCGCATAATTTTATATCTGCTATTTTTTTTTACCATTTCTAAGATCAGAATCAACCAATACTTCGAGTATTTCGGTTAGGATTCTTACATAGTAGGTCTCGAAGAATAAGCTTGAAATATCCTCCTCTTCTTCAACAACAGAGTCTAGTATATACAAACATGTTCTAAGTGCTGTATGCGATACAGTAATAGCTGTATGTTTGGTCCCCCAAAGTACAGAATCAAGAATTTGCTTCAATAATGTGGGCTCTTGTATAATATCTATATCAAAAACATTACATGATGCCCCCCTTTTTTTTTTTTTACTAAATTGGTAATGGTGATTTTACCTTGAAAGCGTCTTTGTGTAATTGCCTTTAGTAAATAATAAAATTGCTCTCGTATCTCAGGATAATCAGAAAAGTTTTGCACAATCATTGGTAGAGTGTGAACGAGTGCGACTTGAGTTGCTTCATTTAAAATCTCTAGACTCTATGTTATTTAATGAGTGAATCGAGCAATCATGTAAAATTTTTGTTTTCATTTTGACCAAGCTAACTCACTTCTGTTTTTTCTACTAGGGCTGACAATAGAGACAAAACTTTTGGCTCCCGTTCGCTGTCTCTTTGATAGTAATCTGATAATACCACTTGGAGTAAAACTTGAAACTCGGCCATATTGGGCTGTACGTTGCTTTTGAGAACAAAAACTTCTAACAGCTCCAGAATCGATTGTTTGACATTGCTAAATATTTCCTCGTTGTTTTTTCTGTTTTGTACACCATTTTCTGTACTTGCTGCGTTATAGCATTCTGTTGTGAATGCAACCATTTGAGCAAGCTGATAAGAATACGTTTTTCCAGCTACTTTACAAACTGCAATGTTTATCTTGAAGTAATTTAGAGCGGCTTTCATGAAAGAGATATTGTTGCTATAGGTCAAGCTTCCTATCTTTTGGTATACACATTGTTACAATATACATTGGGGATACTAAAATGAGTCAAACCTTTTGATTTTGCTGGTTCATCAATAGATATAGAATTTCTTGTTGGCTACTTGTTGGTGCTGCGCACATTATGTTAGTAGCAGCTTCATAAACCATATACATCTAAAAAAAAAAAAGATAGTTTTACAACTGCAGTAGAATAGACGCAGATAATAAAAGAGTGAATTTACCTGCTGTGGTTGAAGTGATTCACTGACGTTCACAACGTTACTAATCAAGCTTTGAAGTGGAGCATTTGACCCTGCTGGGCATTTACGCAGACGCTCTGATATTTTCAAGAGTGTGTAGCAAGCCATGTGTTTTCGGTTAGCCTCTGTCTCTTTCATAAAAGAAAAAATTTTCTCCCAAACGAGATTTGCAAAATCCTCACGATACAAGAGGAATAGTATGTAACGGCTACAAATATAGAAAATGCAACATGTGATAGCATGCTGTAGATTACTACGACACTGAAGTAGCTGAATATAGCTATATATAGCTTTCTCTATAAAAACATTTTCTTGTTCTGTTGCAAAAGCTTCTGAAAGAGCACCAAGACTCCACGATATTCTAAACAAAGCGTCGAAAAAAGGTTTGTCTTCGGTAATTTCAAAAACAGAAGATAGCTTTTCGCAAATCGCTGTTTGTACTAAAAGAGGGTTTTGTATAGATAGGGTTTGTAAAACAGATTGCATAGCCTGGCACTGTACACCGGTGTCGCTTTGTTCAACAAAGTCAAATGTTGTCTCTCCATACTCGAACCCCACCTCGAAAAATTCGTTAGGCATCACCATTTTTTCAATCATCATGTTTGCTAACTGTTCTTTGATTTCTACTGAGCAATCTTTGTTCAATTTAAGAAAACTATCCCAAAAATCGACGCAAAGTTCAAATAAACTACTGTTAGGGATTTGGCAGATACTGATCAAGCATAGCAAAGCCTGGTAAGTGTCTAGTACACACGTTTGGTAGTTGGACAAGATTGCTATGATAAAGGTAGCAGCTTCTTTAACTACAAGATGTGACAGTTCGTTATTTTGCTGATAGAGGTTCATTGCTTTGCTAATTTCAGGAAACACCGACTGGTAGATAGCAGCTACAGCCTCGTGAGGTAGATTACTATGTGATCCTACAATTTCATTAAAACACTGCAGAGCTAAGAGACGAAACGAGTCTTGGTGTAGCTTGGCGTATACTAAGTTCAAGAAGTCTGTCTGTACTGCATATTCTAAAGGCATCCAAGCTATTATTTCTCTTAAGGTTTCCATTGCTGTAGTCAATAATGTTTCGTTCCCAAGGGTAGGAGTAGAAAGTACTTTTTTTAGCAAATCGAATACGAGAGCAAAGTCGTCCACTAGCTTTTTCTTTAGTTTTCTAATCTTGGTTTGCGTCAGTGAGTTTCTTGGTTGCCCATATAATTCTTCACTATAAATAAAATGGTCATTAAGCTAGGCGTTCACGGTAAATTCTTAAGCCCTCTTATATATATATATGTGTGTGTGTGTATGTATGGGAAAGTGACCTTAATAATTTAATTATTTGCATATTATTTTTGCATAAATTAACGTTTGTAAAGCTTGAGTTAACAATTTCTTCAATGAACGTTGGCCAGTGCCTGGGACACTCCTTTTCTATTATTTGAACAAGAAGTCCATTCAATTTCCTGAGAAGCAAAGCGTGCGAATGTTCAACGTTTTCTTTTGAGGAAGTATGAACGACTAGATTCGCTATGGAATTTCGCAAAGTGAACTGCTGCTCTCCAGACAGTGTATTCCAACGAACTCTTACAAATTCCTCAAATACATCGAACACTAAAAACTTATTATATATGTATATATATAAAAGGTTCGTCTTGCAAGCACAATTTCTTGCTTTTATCTATCTAACCTTCGTGTTCATGTATGTGGATTGCTCAAGTACTAAATCAACAGTTTGCCATGAGTTTGGATCGTTACGAAATTCTATCAAACGCTTCTCTGCTAAACTCCTTTCGGAGCCCTCCCCTTCATAAAATGTTCTAGCTACTTTATCAAACTCTGCCACATTGAAATCCATTATGTTAAACAAAAGAAAAGGTAAGGAAAGCTAAAACACGTATAATTTGTGGCTTAATTCAATCAGTAATAAAAAAAAGCGAAAATGATTTTTGATTGTTTACTTCAAGAGATTGCTTGCCGATGTCAGAAGACGGAAAAAAATTTGTTTTAAACAGACACAGTGAAGGAACTCAAGAAAAGCCAAAACAACATCGCTGTAACGCTCATTTAGAGGATGTTCTTGAGGGTTTGTCAAAATGGCCCATGGATGTGACAAAACCATTTGGAGCATTTTTAAGCTGTTTGGGATCAAAGCCTGGTAAAAACAAAAGCTATAATACAAGTGGAGCAACAGAGTTTTATCTAATAAAGATTCTTTTAGGTAACGAACCTGAAAGATACAAACCAAGCACATAAGGACACATACTCTTTTTTGTACATAATATAAAAAGTATACACGTGAAGATACTATTCTACTGCAATAAACTTTATATCACCCAACAGCTCGCCATTCCCTTTTAGTTGGATCTGATTCTGACAGCATGCCTGCTTTTTAGAGAAAAGGAGTTGAAAAATAGGATATACGATTGTTCTGCCTTTGACATACCATCATGAAAATCTTTTGCCTTCACTATGTAAGCTGATGGTTTTTGAAGTTATACAGGCCTGGCGAATACAATTAACTTCCGTGCAGAAACTGTATGAAGGTTATATCTAGGGTTTCTTGAAAAATTGAGTAAAGCGCCGTGAGGAAGTGGTTCTCAGGTCTATAATAGATGTATCCTTTCTTTTATTTTGTTTTCTTACGACTAAGAATACATATACTGCATTGACATGCACTGCTTATCACAAGAAATGATGCCATAACAGCAGCACGACATTCTGTTTTTAAGAGTAGGTAAAAGTTACACCGACAAATTCTGTCACATCAAAAACCTTAACCCTTGATCTGTGAAACGTTCTTGGTATTTTCTTTTCTTTCTCTTTATTTTATTAGGCCAAATGCTGCCTATTCCCAGTTTTAAAGAAGCCTTTTTCTTTTTCTTTTTGGATAAATTGTGATACCCCTTATAAAGTCCTTCAAGGGTAATTTATCGGAGCCGTTCCTTTTTTTTTTTTTTTCTTTTTCTTCTTTCAGAGTCTTGAATATGAAAATCACGACATATATACTATATTTGTTCGCGATTTTCTTTGTGCTGTCAAAGGCAAGCTTCTTTTTTTTTTTTTTTTTTGGTGCCTACAATTTTTCAACTAAAAAACTTTAAGAAAACTGTAGGCAGAGGATTCGACCGACTTAATAACTGATGAGGTGATTCAGGACGATAAAAGTATTTCAGTAACAGAGAATCGTCTTACAGAAGTTGAAAGGTCTCTAAGCCAAGTACATCCAAAGCCAACAGGATATATAGATTATCTTCATGATCGAGTACGTAAGGTGAAGACAGAAATGGCAGATAATTATGGAATGAGAACCTCTGTACCGTTTTCGTTTCATGACGTTGCTTTTAGTTTGACTCGTGTACTTCCTCACTGGATGTGTCCACCTTCTCTTTGGAAGCAAAACTACCGTACGCGCCGAAGACAACTCTCCAAGTTTTTTACGAAATCGCCACCACATGACCGAATTCACGCTTTTCAGCTCCAAAGGCAGGCGACCCAGTGGGCCAAAAGCTCAGACAGACAATTGAGAGAAGAGCATGCAACGCAGGCTGAATTTCAAGTAAGAGAGTTATTTTCATCGCTAGAAGAGTTTATCAAAACAATATCGCACGACAATTTTCTCGATTTGTATTATATATTGGAAGGTTGCACTGTGTTTGAGGATCAGGTCAACAGCTTCTTGGAAAACAGCAACCGTACGTTTGAAAAGGCTCTGGACCAAGTGAACAAGAACTTTGACCTATACGTCAACCCCTCAGGGGGACTTCGAGTTGTTTTTGAGAGCATACGTTACGACACTATGGAGGGAGTAAGAAAAGCGAGGGACCAGTGGTACCAAGCTACTGTTCATAATTTGGCAACCACAAGCAGTGACGTACAGTCCTTATTAAACCATGTTATTCTCAAAAACACAAAGCCAAATAGCTTGGTTCTAACGAAACTGAAAACAATCTCGCAACTTCAAGCGAGATTGAAAAAGAGAACTGTGATTCATAATGATTCTTTTAAATATAGAAAGGAAATCCAGTATCTTTGGAAGCAAGTGATCAGAGAGTTGGACCAAAGCCCATGGCAGGTAGAATATTGGACCGAAGCGCTTCTGGAGGTACACGAGGCTGCTATCGAGCTTGGAAAGAACATTTATAGAAGCTACAAGCAGTTCATTTACAAGAAAAAAGATTCTAAATTGATTCCGTTTTAAAAATAAAGATCGTTTGTAGAACGCTGTGCAACTCGAAATATGTATGTTGATAACCTCATTATGGCAAGAATAAATCAGATGCTGAAAACGTTTAGTATTTGCTATTTTTATTACTCTTTTTTCTTTTTTGTCATTATTTTTGGCAAATAACACAAGACTTTTTTTTTTTTTTTTTTTTTTTTTTTTTTTTTTTTTAAAATTTGATTAAATACCTAAATAGCTATTTAGTGCCCCACACCAGTACTCTTTACTTTTGCTCCCTTATTTTTTTTTTTTAAAAAAAAGTTCTTTATTCCCTTTGATTGTTGTCAATGACCAACATTAGGCTCAAGAGAACTGAGATAAACCTGGAAGAGGACAGTGATGACAGTAGTTCAGACTATACCCCCAACCCAAGGCCGAGCAGAAGACACATTACACAATCCGTTCGACGCCATTCTCGTCTACTCTACTTGGAAAAATACGGACTTGATCAGCCCGGCTGGTACAGTTCTGACAATCTGAATGATTACGAAAAACCTTCGAGCGACGAAGAGCTCTGTGAAGAGATAGAGGAACAAAGAAAAAAGATAGAAGAGTATAAGGCACAGCAAATTGTCCCAAGCCCCTCTATCGTCCCAAGTCCCTCTTTTACAGGAGAACCTCACCCTTTGGAACCTGTAGAGCCTGTGAGTTTAAAACGACCCGTGTCTATCAGGAACTATGTCAAAAATACGACGACTCAAAAACGGCCTGCCAAGTTTGTAAAGCCACTGAACTCAGCCTCTACTCTAGGTAAAGTGGCACTACCACCTACCGAGTTTATTCAAGTGCATCGGCTGCTGGAAGTCTATGAGAGCAAGATCTATATCGAAGGCTACCTTCAAAAGAAGAACGACCTGCGATCGGATGGTAGTTCGTGTCAAGTGAAAGATTGGAGCGTGTGGTATGTTGAGCTCTGTGGTCCTGTTCTGAGTCTTTGGGATGCTTCAGAAACCTCGTCCAAAGAGGACGTTTCCCCGCAGTATATTAATATTACTGACTCCACCGTGCATATCGAACAAGATTCGCCACTCTACACGCTCTCCCTAAACTCAGCCGGAGCCAATCGCTATATCCTTCAAGCTCTTGATTCCCGCGAACTTCACCAGTGGATTACCGCGATCCGCCTCTCTTGTTTTGAATGCGCACGCATTCAAGAGATCTATACCAAGGCATTTATCACCCGTCCTCAATATACCAAAATCGTTGCTGTCTGCAAGAAAGCACGCCCTGAACAAACCGGCTTTCTCCATGCAAGGTTTCCAAATGCAACCGGCTGGAAGCAGTACTGGGTGGTGATCACTAACCAAAAAAAGAAGAAGGGTTTGTTTGGCAAGAAGATTGCGCCTACTCGCTGCCGTATCATGTTTTATGAATCCAAAAAAGCAAAACAGCCTGTGGTCACCTTTCAACAGGTCGTACAAGCCTATACCGTTTACCCAGAATCATCCAAACTGATCCATACTGCCACGCTGTTCAAGATAGAGGGTGCGCTCTACAAGAATGACTCGCAGCTGCTGAATGCCAGTGCGAGCACGCTGCTCATGGCTGCCAATACAAACGAGATGGTCGACTGGCTTGTTCATGTCTTTGACTCTTTTCATCTCTACGGTTTCCCTGGTCCTCTGCTGAGCGATCCCCTTCATCCCAAAGCGCTTGATTTTGGAGCGACAGGGAGCGACGATAGAAAATTATTTTTAGATTTGCGAGACATTGAAACCCATGCAGCCAATAGTACAGCGGACTTTCACGACCTGCTTGCCCAAAAATTGGCCCGGGAGAAGACATCTATCGCCGCTGCAGATTCTGCCAGATGGAACCCGTCGCCCACGCTGGCCAGCGACGAAGACAGCTTTGAGTCGCAAGAGGCGGACGCGCCCAAACCACACCCTATAAACACCGCTACTTCCCATCGATGGCGAGGGTCGTCTGACTCGGACAGATCTCCTCACGAAGAACGTAAGGTTTCGTTCAGTACTCCCCGAACCAGCCACACGTCCTCCACCTCACCCATCTATTCACCCCGAACGCCAGCTGCCTCGCCCCTTTGGCCAAACAACCATTCCACCACCTCTGTTTCTACGGATTTTCATCGAACGAACCGTTCTGCGTCCGAAATCCTGATGGGTCCAGGGTCGCAGTTTTACTGTAGTACGGATGCTCTTCAGTACTCTGGCCATTATCCTTTTAAACACTTTGGCTCGGAAGATATCGAAGAAGGCGATGAGACGTGTCCACTTGAAAAAGTCGATTCCAATACTACCGCTCAACCCAAAGAAAAGGTAAACCCAAAAAAAAAAAAAAAAAAAAAAAAAAAAAAAACATAGCCTGACATTTTCTTTTTATAAAAGCCGTCCAGTCTTTCTTCTTCTTTGGCCTCAGACCCTGTCATTGATACCCCACACCGGCCTATTGTTCGTAGTGCTACCAACGAAACGATCTCCCCAACCCAAGGCGTGTTTGGTGGCAAAGAAAAGCAAGGAAGAAGAGTTTCTTCTTTAAATTTAGGATCCTGGCAAGCTTCTTTTTCAAAACTGTTTGAAAACTAGTCTAGAACATACTGTAGATAGAAAGAAATTCCTTCTTTTTTTTTTTTTTTTTGATCATTTTCTTCATTATTATAATACAACATCCCCTCTTCCCTTTAATAGCCACCCTAATCATGCACGGCAGCCATAATAAAAAGATATGTATATATATATATATATATATATATATTATTATTAAAACGAATCTATCTATACTTTAATAACTACAACACCACTTCTTGACCGGCAATAAAGACTCTTTCGACCTGAATGTTATGGTTGGCATCATTTAAAAAGACAAAATCAGCATCAGCGCCTACGTTTAAGGTGCCTTTGAGGTGATCGATACCAAGCATACGTGCGGGATGTAAGGTAGCAGCTTCGACGGCTTCGACGAGACTACAGTTTGTGAATTTCTGGAAATTACGAATACATTGATCGATGGTGATGGTGCTTCCGGCAAGGGTGTGCGTGCCTTTGATATAGGCGCCTCCATCCTGATCGACCTCGACCTCGCTTCCACCGAGGATATAATCTCCCTTAGGCAAGCCCATTGCGGAGAGGGTATCGGTGACCAGAACAGCGCCGGTAGGATGGGAGTAATAAGCAATACGGATAGAGTTAGGATGAACATGAACGCCGTCACAGATCAGGCCATAGAAAGGACGTGGATCCGGTCGGTGTCTGTCTTGGGATGTTTTGGAACCTTCGGGGTGATGTGTGCTCTTTTCGGGAAGAGGCAAGTCGGCAGCACCCAAGATACCCACCAGGCCAGGATCGCGATGATGAAACTAACTCTTGGCTGTTTAGAAACAGAAATCAACGTATGTGTGTGTTTATAGGTGTATGTATGTATATATGTATTCTTACCGCAGGCATGGCATTAAACAAATGGGTGATACTGCTCGCTCCCTTCTTGACTGCCTTTTCAGCATCGGCAATTTCACAAGCAGAGTGGCCCATGGAAACCACAATGCCTCGATCGACCAAAGCCGGGATCGTCTCACAAATTCCTTCGATCTCAGGCGCCAGAGTGATGATACGAACCGCGTCTTTTCCCTTTTGTAACTCGGGCCCGTAGGCTTCGTCCATGTCCTGAATGCCATGCGGCGTATTCTTGAGCACATCAGGGTTATGGGCACCTTTCTTTTCTGTGGCAATAAAAGGCCCTTCCACATGGGCGCCCAAAATCGTGGCTCCTGTAGAAGCGCTCCCCGCACGATGGTTCAACAAGGGAAGTACCTTGACTCAACTGTCAAAATGACGTCTTTCTACTTGCACACCTACCTTTTGATAGACTTCTGGACTTGAACTGACCACCGTAGGACAAAAGGCAGTACAGCCGTATTTCAATAAACCTTGAGCGACCGTATTGATGTTCTTCTGCAAGACTTCCGTAGGCTCTTCATGATCTGCAAAGTCAATACCATAAGCCCCATTGATCTGTGTCTCAATAAAGCCCGGTACGACCAAAAGACCCTTGCCGTCAATAATCTCATCTGCATCTCGACGGGAAGAGAAAAAGAGATTCTGGGGGTGAATAATCTTTCCGTTCTGGTACCAAAGATATGAATCTTCAACAATCTCATGGTTCAACAGAATACGGGCATTGATAATCTTGTAGATTTTGTCTGATGTCATCATTTTTCTACGGATTTCTATCAAGTAATAACAAAAAAAAAAAAAAAAATAAGGAAAAGAAAAAAATTAAAAAATTAAAAAAAAAAAAAAAAAAAAAGAAATGAAATCCATCTCAAGCCAGGGTCCAGAAAGAATACCGTTGATTGGTAGACCTTTCTTTCGTGTTACATTAAGCTTCCAAAGGGTCCATTTTTTTGGGGGAAAGAAAGAGGGAAAATAAGGGTTTAAAGCGTGCCGTCGGAAAAAAGTTTTAGAGTGTTTTTTTTTTTTTTTTTTTTTTTTTTACTGTTGGTGTTTATAACCATCGCTTTATTTTATAACAGCAATCAAAGAAAAAAAAAACAAAGGGTTAGTTAACGGCTTATCCCAAAGAACAAACCCCCTTTTCTTTTTTAAAAAGAAAAACCGTGCATTACTCAGAGTGATGACACAATCGTACTCGGTTTGTCCCACCGTATTACCTAAGAAATTTTTTTTTTTTTTTTTTTTTTAGATTTTATTATCTCATTCCATAAATTGACAGCAGCTGTGGTTTGAGCCTCAGCATCCGATAAGGCATGTCATAAAGGAGCCAAAGGTTAAAGAACAGCTACTAAAAAAAAAAAAATTTCAACCAAACGCTATTGACTCATTTTAGCTTTTCATGGTGCAATGGCTGACTCTACTATATTTATGCAGATATTTTTATTCTTTCAGTACAGGGGTAGTAGAGAAAAGTTTACATGTAACTTGCTTTTTGGCTGAAAAATAAAAGGTGATTTCTTACTTTTTTTTTTTTTTTTTTTTTTTTGGTGTTTACATCAAAAGCCACCTGAATAGATGTTTTTGAGAGCTTCTTTACAGAAAGAGGGGTTTGCATAAGAAAGATTTCTCTCCGCTTTTCTGTAAAAGAAATGGCTGAGTTCATTTAAAGTTTTTTATTTATTTATTTGTTGGATAATGAAGAGCAAAGAGTATGCATGACGATAGGATGAGAGCGTGCGTTTGTATGTGTAGATGTGTAGATGCTGTATGTACATGAAAGGGAATTTTGGCTCAAAGGAAACTCTAGACAAACACGCTATTTTTTGTATTAAAGTTGTGATAGACGTGTAGCTGAGCCGCGGGACTGTGTGCTTCAAGGTCTTCCTTCTCGTCTTGAATGAGTTTGTTCATACAGCTGTCAAACCAGTGCTGTTCCAGCTCAACCTCTTTGGGTCGACGCAAGACATTGGCAATCAACACATACTTTCGAATAGGCAAATCGGTTCGGGCTTTGCTGGCTTCTGCTAGCTTGGCATAAGATATCAATTCGATATTACTGTTCATTTCTTTCTTTGCTTTCGTTCTTTTAGAGTGAATAATAATAATAATAATAATAATAATAATAACAATAATAATGAAAAAAAAAAAAAGAGAAAAAAAGCTTTCAAGACCGTCCTGTAGTTTTAAATAGCCCAAAACGAATGACTGCGGTCTGAACCACGTCGGAATAATAAGAAAAAGAGAAAGAAATAAAAGCAGACCGCAGTGATCTATAATTTTATTTTCTCCTAATAAAGTGGCCACAAAAACAAACAAAGCAATCTACGCATCTGAAAATACACACACACACACACATATATATATATATATATATATATACGCCTAGAAACATCCGTAGTCTTTATAACAAGGCGTGTAGCTTATTTTGTTCTAATTAAAAACGGTGTAAGACCACAGTGATGCTTCACTGCGGTGGATAGGCCATGAGTCAAAATTATGCAAAAAGAAAAAGAAAAAGCTATCCAACAAAAGTATTGATTTCTTGTTACACTACTTTTAAACAAGGTAAGAGAGGGGTTCTTTGGATTGCCTATCTTATCAGACATCATCTGTTAGGCGTAATAAAAACAATGTACACTATCTTTTTTTTTTTTTTGGGTGATGGCTCATATTCAAGAGAAATAAGGAGAACGTGTATCTGAGCACCTAAACATCACAAAGAGAACCGTCCAATCAATTACAACCAATGTTTAAGATCCAGTCCGGGTTACACGCTTTTTATTTATTAGCCCATCGTGTCATCATCGCTACTACTATTATTCTTTAGTAACAGCATCCTAATGGCTATACTTACAGTGGTTCGTTTGTCTGCATTCATAAAAAACATCGTCTCTGCTCTCATCTCCACAAGAGACAATCAAAGCAACGATAGGTTGAATATCAACTGACTTTGTACATGCTTTTTTTCTTTTTTTTGGGCAATGACGCAGATCCTTCTGTTTTCAAAATTACTATCTGATTTATTTTTTAACTCGCTTTTTTTTTTTTTTTTTTTATTTTTTTTCCTTTCTCACTGCCAACCTCTTTGCATTTTCTTTGAGTATTTAATTTATAAAGTATGGCAGGAAAAGGAGTGGTTAGAAGCATGTAAGTGCACGATGGTTATTTTGTTCAATGACTAACCTCATGAGGGGGGCCTCGTTTATTTTGTATACAACAGCAAGAATTACGCTAAAGGATTTTCAGAGGTTCAAATCAAAGTAAGAGAAGCCACTTCGAATGACCCCAATGGGCCTAGTGGTCCCCTTATGAACGACATTGCACAACATACTTTTAATGAGTAAAACCAAGACGCTTGTTTGGATTTTTATTGATGTTTTACGTTGTATAGACACGATTTTATTGAAATCATGGATATGATTGATAAACGTTTGAACGACAAAGGGAAAAACTGGCGTCATGTATTCAAGGTAGGAATAGGGTGTTGTTGTGATGGTTCTAAAACAAGAGGTCTCTCTTAGGCTCTAGTTTTATTGGATTTCTGTCTACATGTGGGCTCACAAAACGTAGTGCTTTATGCGAAAGAAAATGTCTATGTGATTCGAACGTTGAAAGAGTTTCAACATGTGGATGAGTCGAGAAGAGACGTGGGTCATAACGGTACATTGTCTTTTTTTTTTTTTCATTCACCTAGGTTTTCCTAACGTTTGCATGTCCATAGTACGCCAAAAAGCAAAAGAGCTCACACTGTTACTGATGAACGACGAAAAGTTAAAAGAGGAGAGAAACAACCGAGACTATATGCAGGAGTATATGATGAACAACAGTACGAGTCTGATAAGAAGAAACAACGGGGAGCCCGATGTCTATCGTAACCCAGGTTATATGGACGAAGAGAAGGATTTAAAGAGAGCGATTGATGAAAGTCGGCGTCTAGCAGAACAAGAGTCAAAAAAAAGAGGAGACAGGTAAGAACACCACCTCACCGATAAACTAAGAACAGTCTTTTTTCAAAAAGCGATTCTGACCTGGCCCGAGCCATCCAAGAGAGTGAGCAAGAAGCAAGAGAAACAGAAAAAAAGAAACAGGAACAACTGGACAAAGAAAACTTTAACAACCTGTTCTCCCCTCCAGCCATTACCGGCGGACAAAGCTCAATGTAAGTCACTGTTTTCATAGGTGCCTTACTCATCCTCGGCATTCAAGATTCAATAGTGCTTTTCCCAGCCAGCCCAACCCTTACGCTTCTCCCAACCCTTATTTACAAAGCACCGCTCAATGGCCGCAGTCCACCGGTATGTCCTTTCACGTACCCATCACAGCCAAAAACCCCTATCCATCCTCTTCCCAGACATCCAATGCTTTCAGTGGACTTCAAACACCCAACAGCTTTCAGGGAACAAATAGCTACAACACGTCTCAAGGCACCAACAGCTTTCAGGGAACAAATAGCTACAATACGTCTCAAGACTTGAACGGATTCCAAACAAACAACGGTTTCAATCCCTCGCAGGGACATGCTGGTCTCAATGGATCTCAAGCAACCCATCCTTTCAACGGACTTCAAACACCCAACCGTCTGAACGGAACCGAGGCAGCCCACCCCTTCAACGGACTCCAGGCACAGATGACTGGTTTTCCTACCGGAGGCTATGGATCCCCTTCGGCTTACTCTTCACCCCATACCCAGCCACCCACCACCGGCTTCCAACCCTCGCACAGTCCGTTTCAGCAAGCGACCCCCACCGGCTTTCAATCCCTGTCACCTTCCCTGACTGGATTTCAGTCGTCCCCCTTCCCATCCATGAGTTTCCAACCACCGACCGCCGGTAGCCATAACCCATTTGGACCAACACAGGTAAACATAGAGAGAGAGAGAGAGAGAGAGAGAGAGAGAGAGCCTTGGTGACGATGCACGAGCCATGATCGTCACCAAGGCTATTTTTGTTTTTTTCGTTGTCTTACCTCACCACCTAGACTGCTGGACAAGATCGATTCAATCCAATGCTGATGCACCCTTCAAAATAAACCAATGTAGAAAAAGAGTGGGCGATGATGGTAGAATGACATCACTATTCTTAGGGTGTGTCTACCCATCCATCAATAAAACCACTCCTCGGCTTAGTGTAGCGTACTTTTCCTGAGTTTGAAAACGAGCGCAGAAAAAGAAGGGAAGCGTTCGGAGAGTTAAACAAGGGGTGTCTCTAGCCACCCTTTTATTTCCAAGATCAATTCAGCTAAAGCAGTGATTCGAGCCAATCAAAAACGTGATGAGGATCATCTACGCTATAAAACACCCGTGCAACGATATTTAGGCTAGAAACGGTCTTTTTTTTTTTTTTGAGAATCACTTTATCAGATCCTTCGTTTTCTAACATTGAATTCTATTGTTTTCCAATCCATCGTACAGACATAGCGTCCGCCCACGTTTGAATCCTACAAAGATGGCAATCAAAAAACCTGTTTTTTTTTTGGTTCTAAAGATGATAAGCATGCTATTTTTACGAGTTCTTATCGGTTGTGTTGCCCAAGCCCGACATCCGCTCAGGTTAGGTGGACTGATAGTTTCCTGCTTTTGTGAAACCTAGGCTGGCTATTCCTTTTTCTGAAGGTGACCTTGCGTCATCCCTACTCGAACGAGTCCCATAAAACAAAGAGGTGGCACAAGCAACAACGAACAGTATCCAAATGCTAGACAATAAGCACTGTTAATTATCGTCCGCTTATCAACCACACCATTTGGATGGGTTGCATAAATAAGAATAAAACCGTTACACCAATAGAAATGATTGTTTTGAGTATTTTTAATTTATACATCATCGACGCTTACACACACACCTTTTGCTTATCAGAAAAAAAACCAAAAAAAAACCAAAAAAAAAAAAAACTTGTTTAGCTTTTTATTCTATTTTCTATTTTTCTTTTATTTTTCTAAATAAAAATAAGGGTGCTATGGCTTTAACGTTAAATCAATTTAACAACAAGAAACGAGTATCGTTGAACCGAAAGACGTCTTCGCTCGTGCTGGATTACCAAGGCATTATGGAACAAGAGTCGACCAATCACTACACCCGTCAACTGGTAGCAAGCGCTCTCAACTTAAACCCAGGCCCGCTCTCCCTGACGGCGGTACCCAGCCAAGGCGAGGAGGGCCAATTGCCTCGCTTACTAAAGTCGTCGATGCGTACGCCAAAATCAGCCCCCTGCAGTCCAACAAAGTCGGTTCAGTTCGATAGGGATAACCTGGAGAACATCTGTTACTTTAAAAAAGCCCAGACACCGCTCGCCATTAGTCATAATCAAGGTATCTTTTGGGCAGACGAAGAAGAAGAAGAACCCAAGCTCGTGTTTCCCAATTGGTCCAATAGCGAGCTGACGGACGTCCTGGATAAACGCAACAAGGTGATTCGGATCGATAAAAGCTCACTCAAACTGCAAGACAAGCAACTGACCGGTAAGGTGCTGGTCCGTAATCTGGACTATCAAAAAACATTGACCGTTCGCTACACGTTCGACTACTGGGAAACGGTGCACGATATCGAGGCTTGTTATCAATCGGCTTATGCTGCCAATCCCACCTATGACCTCTTTACCTTTGCTCTCGATTTAAAATCCGATTCGCTCTATTTTGCAGTACAGTATCGGGTGGGCGCACAGGAGTTTTGGGAGAACAATCGCTCCAAGAATTTCGAGGTCCAAGTCCTTCGCCCCAACCAGTCGCTGCCTCCCAAAAAAAATGAGGCCAAACTCAACAACAAACGTTACGATTTCTCTCATTCATTTCAAAAAACCCCTGCAGTAGTCACTGCCATACCCATTCCCATAGACGCAAGACGCTCGCCCAACACCTGTCATTCGCCCTCAAGTCCAAAAATGGAACTCGATTCCGCTTCTTACATGGACCTTGTCAGCAAATATTGTTTTTATAGTTCAAGTCCCACGCGTTCTCCCATGTCGACTTATTAAACAACCGATTCCACTTCATTTCTCATACATACACCCCTTCTTTCTCTCATCTCTCTCTCTCTCTCTATTTTTCTTTTTTTTTTTTTTTTTTTTTTTTTTTGCTTTTTTTGCTTTTTTTGGGACTATTTTTCTTTCTCTATCCCCTTTTATTTATTATATTTTTATTAGAATAAATCCACCCCCTCCCCTCTCCCCCTCTCAAAGATACAAGACTCTCCTTAAGCTTTTAAAAACCCCACTTTTTTTTTTGTTTTTGTGGATTTTGTTTGGATTTTGTTTTTGCATTGAAAATGTTACACCATCTCGCCCGTGTACGACCCGACCTTGATGTACAAAGAAGGTTTATCCACTCTGTAAACTACTTCAAGTGTTTCATCAACCCAAAAGAAAATCTAGCCTCTCTCCCCCCCCTCTTTTCTCTTTCTCCCTTTTGCGTTAGTCTCTTGGGAGAATCAAAACAATAAAAGGCTTGTTTGCACTCCAAGGGCTCCTTTATTAGGTAATGCTACGGTCTGTCCGTTCTATTCCACAAAAAGCCCACCGAACGGATGAAGGACTTGACCCGTCATGTAAGAAGCATCGTCTGAAGCCAGATACACAAATGCAGTAGCAATCTCACTGGGTTGACCAGGTCGTTGTAGAGCGCTCTGGTTACCGAAAGTTTTGGCTCCATTTCCCGTAAAATTAATGGGAATCATCGGGGTCCAGATATACCCAGGAGCCACCGCGTTCACACGGATACGACGTGGAGCGAGTTGTTGCGCTAACGCGCGGGTAAAAGATACCACGGCACCTTTCGTAGCAGAGTAATCTACCATATAGCTCATCCCAAAGTACGCAGCAATCGAAGCCGTGTTCACTATCACACCACCCGCCACAAGCATCGGGCTGGCGTACTTGCTCATCAAGAGAGGCCCAAACACGTTGGTTCGGAAAGTGCGTTCCATCGTATCGCCTACCATATCCTCTATACGATCTGCCCGATACCCTTCTCCTGCGTTGTTCACTAAGATGTCTAAACGACCAAATCGGGTCATGTGGGCATCTACAATCTCTTGACAGTTTTTATCGTAGCCTACGTCGCGAGCGATCAAGTGGATCTGACACTTGGATTGCGCTTCAATAGTATTTTTGGTATACATGGCATCCTCATCTTCTCGTTCATCACGGTAAACAATCGTAATACCAGCAACACCTTCCAATGCATACAGAGTAGCAATAGAGCGACCAATGCCACTATCAGCACCAGTAATCAAAGCATACTTGCCTTCTAGCTTGCCAGATCCACGGTATGGCTTAAAGCAGGGCTTTCCATCCGAATCAAAAGAAGGCAGGTGTTGAGTCACTGGAGCTGGCTTTAACAGAGATGCAATACTTGATTGTTTCCAATCCTTAATATTATTGCGTATCTCATTGTAGTCATAGACATTGTCAGGAAGTTCTTTATCAAAACCACTAGCCATCCTATCAATCAAAAGGTTTCTTTCTGAAAAAAAAAAAAAAAAAAAAAGTAATCCGTTGTCGTATGGCTTTTATAAAAGAGTAGTTATCCTTAAAACCACCTATTGCACTTGAACAGCATAAGAATTATGACATAGGCTTCAGACAATTCAGTCGTAAGTATTAGTCCAAACATAAATTCTGTAGACAAAATAACCACAGATTATATCTAAAGTTTTTTTTTTGAAAAAAAAAAAAAAAAAAGCCTTGGTTTGTCCTTGGAACATCCAAGTGTAAAAAGAGAAAAGAAATAGTTAAAAAGCCTTTGGCGAAAAGGTACGGGGAGATGATTAGATCATAGAATAAGCGTAAGAAATACAAAAAGATTACTTCTGTTACCAGATGCTCTATGACTAGGTCTTATACAGACATACTTTATCATTGGTACATCGGTCTTTAGTGATCACTTTACAGAAGCTTTTTATTTTCATACATATAAAGTATGCTTTTTTCTTCTCTTGTCTTAGTTTCATGTGTTCCTGAAATAAGGACTGTTATGTATGAACTGGGATGCCACCTACAGGATGAATGACTTGTCCAGTAACATAGGAAGAGTCATCAGAAGCCAAGTAGACATACGCAGTGGCCATTTCACTTGGCTGGCCAGGCCGTTGGAAAGCGCTATGATTACCAAAACCTTTGACTTCATCTCCTGAAAAGTTTAGAGGAACAAACGGGGTCCATGTATACCCAGGAGCCACCGCGTTTACACGGATACGACGTGGAGCGAGTTGTTGCGCTAACGCACGGGTAAAAGACACCACGGCACCTTTCGTAGCTGAACAATCAATCATACTATCAACACCGTGGTACGCAGTAATTGAAGCCGTGTTTACTATCACGCCGCCTGATTTCATATGGTTGCACGCAAACTTGGTCAGAAAGATAGGGCCAAAAATATTGGTACGGAACGTACGCTCAATCTTATCGCACATCAAGTCTTCGATACGATTGGACCGGTATACTTCTCCTGCGTTGTTTACCAAGATATCCAGGCGACCGAATGCGGCCATATGGGCATCTACAATCTCTTGACAGTTTTTATCGTAACCAACATCGCGAGCGATCAAGTGGACCTGACACTTGGATTGCGCTTCAATGGTCTTTTTGGTATACATGGCATCCTCATCTTCTCGCTCATCACGGTAAACAATCGTAATACCAGCAATACCTTCCAATGCGTACAAAGTAGCAATAGAGCGACCAATGCCACTATCAGCACCAGTAATCAAAGCATACTTGCCTTCTAGCTTGCCAGATCCACGGTATGGCTTAAAGCAGGGCTTTCCATTCGAATCAAAAGAAGGCAGGTGTTGGGTAACAGGAGCTGGTTTTAACAGAGATGCAATTCCAGAGCTCTGCCATTCTGCAATATTATCACGCATCTCATTGTAGTCATAGACATCGTCAAGAAGTTCTTTATCAAAACCACTAGCCATCCTATCAATCAAAAGGTTTCTTTCTGAAAAAAAAAAAAAAAAAAAAGTAATCCGTTGTCGTATGGCTTTTATAAAAGAGTAGTTATCCTTAAAACCACCTATTGCACTTGAACAGCATAAGAATTATGACATAGGCTTCAGACAATTCAGTCGTAAGTACTAGTCCAAACATAAATTCTGTAGACAAAATAACCACAGATTATATCTAAAGTTTTTTTTTTGAAAAAAAAAAAAAAAAAGCCTTGGTTTGTCCTTGGAACATCCAAGTGTAAAAAGAGAAAAGAAATAGTTAAAAAGCCTTTGGCGAAAAGGTACGGGGAGATGATTAGATCATAGAATAAGCGTAAGAAATACAAAAAGATTACTTCTGTTACCAGATGCTCTATGACTAGGTATTATACAGACATACTTTATCATTGGTACATCGGTCTTTAGTGATCACTTTACAGAAGCTTTTTATTTTCATACATATAAAGTATGCTTTTTTCTTCTCTTGTCTTAGTTTCATGTGTTCCTGAAATAAGGACTGTTATGTATGAACTGGGATGCCACCTACAGGATGAATGACTTGTCCAGTAACATAGGAAGAGTCATCAGAAGCCAAGTAGACATACGCAGTGGCCATTTCACTTGGCTGGCCAGGCCGTTGGAAAGCGCTATGATTACCAAAACCTTTGACTTCATCTCCTGAAAAGTTTAGAGGAACGAACGGGGTCCATGTATACCCAGGAGCCACCACGTTTACACGGATACAGCCTGGAACAAGTTAGCTTGATTATACCAAATACATGTGTACAGAGCGTACGTCTTACATCTTCGCATATGGAGCCCTCGTTACAATCTGTCTTGTATGCTTCTCATGCGTTATTGACCAGAATATCCAGACGACCAAATGCGGCCATATGAGCATCTACAATCTCTTGACAGTTTTTGTCGTAAACAACATCGCGAGCGATCAAGTGGACCTGACACTTGGATTGCGCTTCAATGGTCTTTTTAGTATACATGGCATCCTCATCTTCTCGCTCATCACGGTAAACAATCGTAATACCAGCAACGCCTTCCAATGCGTACAGAGTAGCAATAGAGCGACCAATACCACTATCAGCACCAGTAATCAAAGCATACTTGCCTTCTAGCTTGCCAGATCCACGGTATGGCTTAAAGCAGGGCTTTCCATCCGAATCAAAAGAAGGCAGGTGTTGAGTCACTGGAGCTAGTTTTAAGAGAGAGACTACACCTGAATTCTATTACGCATTTCATTATAGTGACAGACATCGTCAGGAGGTTCTTTTTCAAAACTAAAAGTTGTACTTAAACAGCTCTTTCTGTTTTTTTATATATCATTATAATAATAATTGGTTTTTACATAGTTTTTTTTTTTTTTTTTTTTTAAGGCTGTCCTACATGATAATATGTCAAAAAAAAAAAAAAGCAGTCTGGGACCTGTTATTTTATACCGTAAAAAGTAAAAAGTAACATAACTTTTTGGAATAGTAACCATGCTATAAACCTAAGAGAAACGTTGAGTATCCTTTGATACTAGCAATATTTAATTAAATAAATAATTTTATAGATACTTTCCTTTCAGTTAATAGTCTTTCTTATTAGTTTCGTGTTTTTCTAATTAATAGGTAAAATACGAACAAACAATGGTATCTGAAAGATACACATGGCTTGACAAATAGACCTTTTAAAAAAAATAATGAAAAATAAAATATATCTTTGTTTACAAAATAATCAAAGATTTCGAAAATTACCCTAATTTCTAATGAAAAGTCTCTTTTCTAAAACATACTTAGTTTCTTTAGATCTTTCATCGTTGCTCTAAGGGTTTCTAATCATTTTTGTTACATAGCTAACATAAAAGTGACAATAGGTTTATTTAGCAAAAGATATATAGCTATGATATAGATTTCGCTGCTTTTTGAGGGCGCCTGTAAGTAAAGAAATTCAAGAGTTCTTTATATTGAAAGCAATAGCAAAAGAGGGTTAGTTGGCTTGAGTGTAAAAATTCAAAAGTGCGGCGAGATAATGAAGCTTAGCATGCAAAACTGTATATATAGGTACAGATTGATAATTTATGAGCTTTACTATAAACCAAAGTTTTCTTTGAGAAAAGCTACATCATGAAAACTAATGTCAGGTAGCCTTTCTTCTAACACGGCCGTCTAAGTTTGAGCCAAGTAGTGAAAAAACCAAAACGCATTCAAGAGCAATCATAACCACTCCTGCTAACAAAGAGTCTCTCATAGGGACTCATTGGTGTATCGCTTTGCTGATTTAATAACTGGACACTTTTGCTACAAGCCGTATAACTTATGCTTTAACATATAGGCCAAGCAGTACAAAACATGGAAACATTATAATACTCCTTTCTCCTTTCATACTGTTATTTTATTTTATCCTCATGTATCACTGCAACATGGTATAAAAATATGCCATAATCAAGTATGAATTGGGACACCACCTACAGGATGAATGACTTGTCCAGTTACATAAGAAGAGTCATCAGAAGCCAAGTAGACAAACGCAGTGGCGACTTCGCTTGGCTGGCCAGGTCGACGAAAGGGGCATTGGTTACCAAAAGCTTTAGATTCCTCTTCTGTGTAACAGATGGGAATTAATGGAGTCCAAATATACCCAGGTGCGACTGCATTTACGCGAATACGACGTGGAGCAAGCTGTTGAGCTAGAGCGCGTGTAAAAGATACTATGGCGCCCTTCGTGGCAGAGTAATCAAGCATACTATCAATACCGTAATAAGCACCGATTGAAGAAGTATTCAGCACCACACCACCTGCTTTTAAATGATTACACGCCAGCTTGGTTATGAAGATAGGACCAAAAACATTGGTACGAAAAGTACGCTCTACATGATCGCATATCAAGTCTTCAACGCGATGTTCCCGATGAATCTCTGCTGCGTTATTGACCAGGATATCTAAACGACCAAATATGGCCATATGAGCATCTACAATCTCTTTACAGTTTTCTTCGTAACCAACATCGCGAGCGATCAGATGAATCTGACACTTGGATTGCGCTTCAATGGTCTTTTTGGTATACATGGCATCCTCATCTTCTCGTTCGTCACGGTAAACAATCGTAATACCAGCAACACCTTCCAATGCATACAGAGTAGCAATAGAGCGACCAATGCCACTATCAGCACCAGTAATCAAAGCATACTTGCCTTCTAGCTTGCCAGATCCACGGTATGGCTTAAAGCAGGGCTTTCCATCCGAATCAAAAGAAGGCAGGTGTTGAGTCACTGGAGCTGGCTTTAACAGAGATGCAATACTTGATTGTTTCCAATCCTTAATATTATTGCGTATCTCATTGTAGTCATAGACATTGTCAGGAAGTTCTTTATCAAAACCGATTGCCATTTTTTTCTAGAGGTTTTTTTTTTATCGATAAAACTACAAACTTATTATCCTGTCTTTATAATTCTTTTTTTTTTAAAAGCTTTCTATCCTCAAAACTATTAACAATAGTAGATATAAAGGTGGAAATATATAATGAGAGATGTGATGTATGATAGTTTTTGAAAGTTGTATATATTTTGTGTTTTAAAAAACCATGATGGCTGTGACGTAAAGTTAAGAGCATTTGGTTATTGATGTTAGTCAAAACACAAGACAGCTGAGAAACTTTAATGTATTAGGTTTTTCGTAGACAAGTAAACCTTGGTATTTCCTAAAGATGTCCATACGTAGATAGAAAAAAAAAAAAGAACTACAGGAATTTGATGGAAAAACACAAGACCATCATTGGACTACTAGCTTTAATACTTTATATATGCAGCTTTCTACACAGTTTACACTGTATTTTTTTTGTTACCTTTAACTCATTAGCAGTCTTACTGGATCGTCCTGTAAAAAAAAAACACAAAATTAAATGAGCTTTAGCTTCAATATAAAGAGAAATTTACTTTTGTTGCACGGCTTTCTCTGTTCTTCCTAAACCTTTTATTTTGTTTAAATGTTACTAAAGCAACAAATAGTGGTTACATAAGATCAAGAAAAAAAAAAAAAGAATATGTACTATATTTAGGTATGAACAGCGATGCCACCCAAAGGATGAATGACTTGGCCCGTAATATAAGAAGAGTCATCAGAAACCAAATAAACAAAAGTAGCAGCAATTTCACTGGGCTGAGCGGGTCGCTCAAAAGGAGTATCATTACCAAATCTTTGCATTTCTTCACTAGCAGAGTTATTGTTTGCCATAGGTGTTAGGACAGCTCCGGGAGCGACAGCATTGACACGAATACGGCGAGAAGCAAGTTGTTGAGAGAGGGCACGGGTAAAAGATACAATGGCCCCTTTAGTGGCACAATAGTCAAGAAAGCAACCAATACCCTGGTAAGCACCGGTGGAGGCTGTGTTGACTATAGCACTACCTGCTTTAAGATAGCTGCAAGCCAGCTTGGTCAAAAACATGGGTCCAAACACGTTAGTACGGAAAGTACGCTCCACTTTATCGTATACTAAATCTTCTACACGATCCTCTCTATGGATCTCTCCAGCATTGTTTACCAGAATATCTAAACGACCAAATGTGGCCATATGAGCATCTACAATTTCTTTACAGTTTTCTTCATAACCAATATCGCGAGCGATCAAGTGGACCTGACACTTGGATTGCGCTTCAATGGTCTTTTTGGTATACATGGCATCCTCATCTTCTCGTTCATCACGGTAAACAATCGTAATACCAGCAACGCCTTCCAATGCGTACAGAGTAGCAATAGAGCGACCAATACCACTATCAGCACCAGTAATCAAAGCATACTTGCCTTCTAGCTTGCTAGATCCACGGTATGGCTTAAAGCAGGGCTTTCCATCCAAATCAAAAGAAGGCAAGTGTTGGGTAACTGGGGCAACTTTCATAACAGAAGCAATGTCTGATCTTTCCCA
The DNA here is from genome assembly GCA_025677835.1 of Sporodiniella umbellata. Lineage (NCBI taxonomy): Eukaryota > Fungi > Mucoromycota > Mucoromycetes > Mucorales > Rhizopodaceae > Sporodiniella > Sporodiniella umbellata. Next base: position 201,710 of record JAIXMR010000002.1, on the reverse strand, counting down.
ATTAATGTTTTTTCGGATTTCGTTGTGTTCATAGACATCATTGGGAAGCCCTATGTCGAATCCAACTGTCATTTTAATCAAGTCTTTCTAGTACTCAAATAAAAGACAAGTATATATATATATATATATATATAAAAGAGAAAGCCACGAGCAAAGATACCTTAATTTTATATCTTGAATTTTCTTCTCGTTCTTTTGCTTTCAAAGTCCATTTAAATGTAAAAGCGGCGCGAGTCTTTAGTCACATCGCACAGTACTTGTATCTCATTAATTTATTTGGAGTTGTCAAAAAACCTGCGGTTGCTGAAATGTGAAATCAATGTGGAGAATTGACCAGTCACGGTCAGGCAGAGATAGCACGAAGATATTATTATAGAAACAAGCGGAGGGAAATAGATAAGCCTTTATTATGTGAAACAGATTTATTTCTTTTCTTAGAATCAAATCTAAAATGACTTAAAGGATATTGACTTCAAATGAAAGCTTTCATAAAAACCTAAAAAAAAACAAACAAACAAAAAACAGCCTTTAGTATCAAAATAAGTAAATTTCGTATATCGTTGCATTAAACAAAGCCTAGTTAGGTATGTGGATCATCAGCCGAAGAAGCTCCAAAGCTTAAGGAGCAACATGAAACGGCCCTTTAAAAACTTTGAGGTTTGATAGTTAATTCTAGATTTTTAAAAGCCCGCAAAATTTGAAAGCCTTTTTGGATGTTCAAATGGGCCTTTTACAAATAGAAGACAGAATTGCTTATAAAAATAAATAAAAAAAAGACGCCCGATGACTCAAAAATGTTTGATAGATAACTTTGGTATAGCTATGAATTTATACAAAATCTTTAGTGAGACCAACATAAAACTGCAGAATATGCCAATTAGGGGAACGCGTCTACTTGGTTCTGATACTCAAAATGTTTCAAAGTAGTTTTTAACGTGTATGGGATGTAAGGTGTCTGTTTATTTTATTCGTTAAAAAAGATGAAGAAGTGAAAAAAGAAACAACGGTAGAGACTGTTTAGGTGTTAACAACAGTACCACCGTTGGGGTGAACAACTTGGCCCGTCATGAAAGAAGAGTCATCAGAGGCCAAGTAGACAAAAGAAGCCGCAATTTCACAAGGCTGAGCAGGACGCTTGAAAGGGGGGAACGAACCAAAGTTTTGGATTTCTTCTTGAGTGAAGGTGTTGGGAATCAATGGAGTCCAGACAGGCCCAGGAGCTACAGCATTGACGCGAATACGGCGAGGAGCCAGCTGTTGAGAGAGTGCACGAGTAAAAGATACAACGGCACCTTTGGTAGCCGAATAATCCACTAAAACATCCATACCGCGATAGGCTGCAATTGAGGCTGTGTTTACTATTGCACTACCTGCTCTAAGATGATTACATGCCAACTTGGTCATAAAGATAGGACCAAACACATTGGTACGGAAAGTACGCTCGACTGTATCGCATACCAAATCTTCTACGCGAGTTACCTTGTGCTGTTCTGCAGCATTGTTTACCAAGATATCCAGGCGACCAAATGTGGCCAAGTGAGCATCTAAAATCTCTTGACAGTTTTTCTCATATCCAATGTCACGAGCAATCAAGTGAACTTTGCACTTGGATTGCGCTTCAATAGTATTTTTGGTATAAGTAGCATCTTCATCTTCTCGTTCATCACGGTAAACAATCGTAATACCAGCAGCGCCTTCCAATGCGTACAGAGTAGCAATAGAGCGACCAATACCACTATCAGCACCAGTAATCAAAGCATACTTGCCTTCTAGCTTGCCAGATCCACGGTATGGCTTAAAGCAGGGCTTTCCATCCGAATCAAAAGAAGGCAAGTGTTGGGTAACTGGGGCTGGCTTTAAGAGAGAAGCTACACCAGACTTTTCCCAGTTCATCTTCTTACGCATTTCATTGTAGTGGTAGACATCATTAGGAAGTTCTTCGTCAAAGCTGATAGTCATTTTAAGATAATAGGTTTTCTTTGTGAAAGAGATATAATAATAATAAAAAGAATAAAAAGAAAGCGACGTCTTTTATAACTTTTATTTCACTCTTGTTTGTTTTTAAACCTTTTTCTCTCAAACATATAATTAGAAATGTTGCCAAAGTTTTTTCTTTATATTTACTTAATTCTATTGAAGTCTCGGCATAGACATGTTTCAAACACAATTGTTCTGCATAATAAAAGTCGCACAACATGTGGTGCGTAGGAAAAGATAAATATTTATGCTCTTGCTAATACTAACTCTACTACCAAGGCCTCTTATTTTGTATCGTTTCAAAGTATTTCCCAGGGAAATTATTGAAAGAAAAACAGGGAATGAAGAAATAGTAGCGATACGCTTGGTGTCCCTCCTTCATCCGTTCTATAAAAAGATAAAATCTATCAGATTGTTTTGCGCCTGCAACAGCTAAATTTTAAATAGTATAGTGATGAGATCTGCCTTTGAAAATACAACGGCCAGGTGGCACAAAATAGTGAGCCAATGGTTAGCTGAAAGTCCAATAGGATCCTAAGCTTGGTTCTATATTTGTTTTTGAGGATGGAGGTTCTTATTGCACCCGATACGCATACAAATCAATCCATTGACAACAAGCCCTTTTTTTTTTCTACTTTTGAGCTAGGATTGCTGGAAAAGATAAAAGATTGATAAGTGAAAGACATTTATTTACCCTTTGTTGTTGTTTGCTACATAGGCGCAGCATACCTAGTCTATATGACTTCACTTTTATTTAATGTAAAAATGGCTTTTGTTTGTTTTGCAAGGAGACCAGGGAGACTATATATAGATATACGCTCTTTCGTTTTATTAAGCATGGGCGTCTCCTCCCTTTTTTCCAAACAAAAATAAACAAAGTTGTTGGGTCTACATGGTCCCTGAAAGTACGAGCAAAATAATGCTGTCATTTGACTTCTTTTTACGTGTATTTCTGTTTTTTTTTTTTTTTTTTTTTTTTTTTTTTTTTTTTACACTTTCTTTTTGTTTATTTTGGATGCGTAGCAGCTTTAAATATAGATTTTTACTATATAATATACGAAGAGCTCAATTACAGAATAGAAGGCTTACTGAGCTAACGTCTACGCTCTTTTTTATAGAATATCAGGGCTGAGATAAACACAAAGATTTTGTTTGTTTACTCATCTGATCTGAACATTTTTACACATGCATATGCTAAAAACAATAAAACGATCACAGGACCATAATAATTTCAAGTATGAATTTGACAGGTGAATCAAATCTTTTTCATGAGGGGTTTTTTTTTTTTTAAAAAAAAGGACGTGTCTTAGCTTTATTATATACACCCTAAACAAAAAGGATCGTTTCATCTGGTATACATGTTGATATATACACTGACCGTTAGCGACGGATGAAGCGAAATTTTGTAAGTGCAGGCTTTCCAGCTAATCCTTTACTGTCCTGAATCAATGGATCGACTTTGATAGGTTTGCCGTTCGAGTCCAACTCAGGATGAATAGTAAAATTAGAAAAAATGTAGGCGCTAAACAAAAAGAACTCAAGTTCGCTCTATCATTTTTTTTAGTTAAAGCAAGGTTATGCGCAGACTTTTTTTTTTTACCAAATATATTCCAGGACATATTCTTCTTCCAAATCCAAAAATGAATTGGTCTCTTTGCTCGATTTTACCGTTTGCCAACGAGTGCATGGTCTGAGGGCTACCCAAAAATCTCTCGGCACAAAAGGTGTTGGGGTTTTTGTAGACACTACCTTGTCTATGCATAGAGTTCATGCTAGGAATTAAAACTGCACCTTTAGGAATCAAGTAACCATTAACCTCTGTATCTTCTCTACAGGCTCGTGGGATTCCAAAGGGATCAGGTGGGCTGATTCTTGCCACTTCTTTTTGAACGCTCAGCGCATAAGGAAAGCTGTCACGGTCCTCTTGAAAGCTAGGGTATTTACGTGTTGGATTCTTTGCTTTCCATTCATCCAGCTCTTGTATGAGTTTTTCTTGAACATCAAAATGTTGAGAAAGAATAGAGAGCATCCAGCTAAGTGTATTTGCTGTAGTCTCAGATCCAGCACCCAAAGTATCAGCTATGATTGACGCTATTTAGCTTTTTGCCTAAAAATTTTTTTTTTTCAAGAGTTTACCAACCAAAACCATAATGTCATTGTCTGTGAGTTGTTTTTCTTCCTCCTTTATTTTGTAGAATTCTTGTATAAGGTTGTGCGTGCTGGTTTGGCGAGCATTGTCAATCATTTTTTGGTATACTTCTGATCGGTAAAGCGAGAATGCTTGCATTTTTTTTTTTAGTTGAAGGAAACTTTCTAGCCAGGAAAGGCCGGGAAGAGCGGAGGGGATGTCACCTACTGGACCACTGTAAAAGACAGTGGTGTCTATGAGACCCTTGATAGTTTTAAATAGGGGATCGCGAACGTTTTCCATGCGGTGCGCAAACATGACCAGCATAACAACATTCAATGTAGTTAGCTGAATATTATCAGAAGGATCAAACGCTTCATCTTCTTTAGTTTCCTTTAACAAGCAATCTATAAGACGCTCATAATCGAGTTCTATCGCCTTACTAAATTTCTCAATTGAAGTTGGCTTTAAAACGTTTGCAACTAACATAGACATTAGAAAAAAGATAGTCCTTTTTTTTTTTTTTTGAAAAATAAAGTACCTGATTTTCTGTTGAATCTCCACACTGGCCCATATTCGCTAAATACAATACCTCTATAAAGAGGCTCAATAGCCGTAGTTTTAAGCAAGTGATCGACCTCTTACATACCTGGATCCCATTGAGTGAACATCTGAAAGAAAATAGTGTTTCAATCTATCTGAAGTCGTGTTTCCTGCTTTCACAAAAATATCCTGAGCCAAATAAGGGTCGTTGATCATGATATACAGTTGATTTCCCATATCTATCTTATAGATGGGACCTGCTTGGTCGTGCCATTTTGAAACTTGCTCATATGGAGAAAGTGCCATTGTTAGCATATGTCCTATTATCAAACACATTGTGAGTTGTTCCAAACGGCTTATCAAACCGTTTTCTTTTTTATTCAACTTACCTACTATGGGCCAACTAATTGAAGATGGATAAGGGATGGGCTTTAGGCCTTTCTTTTCTTCTTTTTTGAAGGTGGCCGTATATACAGAATACAGAACAGCCCCTGTAAGTATATAGTAAAACATGGTTGTCTTAAACAGAGAGAGACGACTTCTTTTTTTTTTAGTTCTTTGAAAAGAAGAAGGAAAGACGGCCGTGAATCATTTTATACTAAGCGTTGCACACACAAAGACACGAACTCTGAGTGTGTAACATTTATTTATCTTAATGTTACGCTTTCAAGTACCTTTCGCGGTTTATAGTAGCCTGTTTTATTTATAATTATATATATAAATATTGCTTTTAAATCTGCGTTGGTCATTAGTATCTTTGGATTTGAATTTTAAAGGTCTAGGTAATGATGTTCCAAAAGTATGTTGGATAACTGCTCGAAAATCTATTTAAAAGCCCGTACTGTCAGCAATGGAATAAGCTTATCAGTTTCTAGGGCCTTGTGTTGATTCGATATCGTATATAAAGGATACAATGCCCTTTCTTTTCTTTCTTTTTCTTTTTTTTTTTTTTTTTTTTTTTGAAAAACATGCGTTTTTTTTTTCTTTTGCTTTTTACTCATCACTTTTTTGACAGTTGTGTATTTGTAGCTTCGTGTTCTGACTTTGTGTCTTACATAAATATAGTGAAACTGCTAAATTCAAACTTTGGTATTCAGCTCCCGTTTATTACCCCTTTCTATATCTTGATAGACAAAATACTGAATTCGTTTTTTGCCCGTCCAAGAATGCGAACCCAACCTTGCACTTAAAAAATTCGTCTCTCTATAGACTTGAAAACTTTGTCTGCACCCTTTTTTTTTTATCAATCTTTAGAGTTGATGGCGATAAGAAGGTCAATATATCAGCTTCTTTTTTTTTTTAGTAAAACGATCCGCCTTAGAAAACATTTCCCAAGGCTAGTATAGCTGGCTACCTACATAAACTATAATATTCACACAGCTTTGAATCATAGAAATAGCAAATCGGCCCCTTTGTTTTTTGTTTCTTTTTGCACCAACTATCAAAAGTTTTGTTGATACAAAATCGAAATACGAAAATCTGGCTTTAAAAACTGCCTGCTCAACAAAGAAGTTCTCAGAAGTACTGGAAGCCTCGAAAACGAAAATAAATCCCTTTTTTCCTTTTTCTACTCAAGTATTAGATACGTATATGTTATTTGAAAAGAAATGTTGTCTAAGGCGATAACGCTACAGAGTTTTAGCTTACTTTTAGCTATTTGCTATATTTTTGTGTTGGCCCAAAGCAATAGCTAATAGTGTTGTATACGTGTCATACATTATACTTGGGGTACCGCTGTATTTCTAACCTTTACCAAGGAAATAGTATATGCAAAATAAACCATATTGCTAGAGATGTCGATGGTGAGACAACAAAACAAAGTAGGTTTGTTGTTTTGGAATTAGTCTTTTGGCATTGTAAGAAGATGTAGATTGAGACATTCTCATTAGTGAAAAATCAGTAAAGCATTTATAGAAGACGTACTGAAGAGCCTGGAGTATAGGGAAAAAATGTAGCCTGTAAAAAAGTCTAGTTATCTTTTAGAGACATGAATAGAAAAGGCTTTTCAGTACCGTGTTTTTTCTCTTGGTTTTATAGAAATAGACGTCTATGTTCACAAACATTATGAAAATCTAATTTCATCTCTTTCTAACATAAGAGCCTTGTCCAGTCATTTCAGTTTCATAGAAACCTCATCCTTTTTTAGGATTATTTTGCTATTCAGAAGTGCCACATCTATTAGATTCAAAGATTTTGTTAAAATGTAACATTCATTAGATTATGCAATTAAGAAGCTGTTCTAACTCTTTTTATAATGTAGGACATCTCTCAGAATAAACTACACTAAAAGTAGTCTAAGAAACAACAAGTGACTAGATACGAATAGCAAGTACACGCCAAGAAAAGAAAGAGTTTTTCAAAAGTCCAAGATATGCATAACGATGAAACCACAACAGCCTAACGCGTGACAGGATTTGTTAATAAGATCCTTAAAAAAACCATCTGAGGTGTTGTAGAAATAATAATAATAAAAAAGATAAACCAGACAAAGCTGGGGAATATCCGAAAAGACACGATGGCCTTTTTCTTTTTCTTTTTTTTCTCAGCTATACTTATATTCTCAAGCGCATTGTGTTAGAGTTATAATACCGTCTCTTTTAAGATTTCGCCTCTTATAGTTCTTAAGTAAAATCCTGGTAGATCACACTTAAAAGTACAATCAAAGATCTTATAAATTAAATAAGAATACATTATTATTGCGGCGACAGCTTCACATTATATTACGCGACTTAGAACCAACACGAGACAGTTCAATAGACTACCTAAGATCAACCATAATTTTTTGTCACTTCATGCTGCACTACCAGGAGCATCCCTTCACTGTATCCCAAAACTAAATTGTTGCCAAAAAAATAACAATAGAGAAGACTGCTTGTAGGGTCAGACTGCGGGTTTAAACGTCTTCAAGCTTCAACAGAGTCTCGCCAAATTTTACGTAATAAATGATGTAGTGAAAACCAGGCAAAGCTGTTGGATTTTCTAGTTGTATGAGGGAAAAGAAGCATTTGAAAAACAACTTCGGGAACTGCTTGTGTTACACAAGCAATAAAAGACATTTTTATCCGAGAAATGGGCTGGTTTGCCCTCTCTAAAGAGACTTCTAATTTACAACTCCATAGAGACCAGTCTTAGCGGATTTCCAACGGGCGGATATATAAACGAAAAAAAACTAATGGGAACACCTTTCTTTGTTTTGGTTACTTCTTTTTTTCGAAATAACAACAATAATGAAAAGCAGTTTTTTTGCAGAGAATGCCCAAGTGGTTACATTGGCAGGCTTATCCCTGATCTCCATATATTTATTGATCCAGAGGAAATTAAAGGAAGATAAGGATATTAAGAAAATTCCATATCCTTCTTCTGTTAGTTGGCCTGTGTTAGGTAAAGGAGGACGGGGTTTGCGCTCTCAACAAAAGCTTTAACCTCTGTTTTTCAACAGGTCATATACCAGCATTGGCTTCGTCTCCTGTTCAAAAAATTTCCGATTGGCATAAGGAGGCTGGGCCTATATATAAGATAGACGTAGGAGATCAACTGTGGATCATGATTGACAATCCTTACTTGGCTCATGACGTCTTTGTTACTGCTGGTAGTACTACCTCGTCCAGACCACATCATTATTTTCTTTCGGAGATTCACGCTTTAAATGACAGGTACGAGGAAGTGTATGTACTTTACGTTGGTAATAACTCTTTGATAGAGGCGTGGCATTCAGCAAATATGGTAATATATGGAAAAATAATAGAAAAGCAGGTTAGAGCTTATTTTGGGAAGCCTCTGGTTCGCTAAAAGACAGTAACATTCTTTATTTTATAGTCTCCAACGCTTTGAAACCAACATCTGTTGATAAGCTTAGTCAAGCAATCAGTTCAGAATACGAACGCCTTGTGTCACAGTTAGCGGAAGTAGCCAGTAAAGGCGAGGCTTTTGATCCCTTTGTTTATTTACAGATGGCCGCTATCAACACTGTCCTGATTGTTGTGACTGGAAAAGGCTTCGTAGATATCGAAGATCCTTTGTATCAAGAAATACGCGAAATTGCTGATGACACGGAATACTATAGTGGCATTGAAGGCGATCTTATTCCTACTTTACCTTCATTGTTTTTGTTAGAAAAATTTTTAGGGCTCAAGAGCAAAATGAGCCGTCATCTTAAAAAGCGAAAGCATGTATACGAAAAACTTATAGAAGAGACGCTTCAAAGCGGTCGGCCTTCTCTTATCAAAGACATGTTTCAAGTCAAAGATGAGCAAGGATCACCAAACTACGATGACATATTGGTGATAATGGGTAAGGCTTTTAGCTCAACGTGTCTTTATTTGTTTATTTTTTTTTGACTAAAGTGATGTAAAATAGGCGATATCATAAGTGGTGGATCTGGAACTGTCTCCAACATCATTCACTGGACTTTCGCTCTGCTTTCTCAATATCCTGAGGCTCAAGAAAAAATAACACAGGAGCTTGACGAATGGAAAACCAAAAACCCATCTCGCAATTCCCCAAATTTCTTGGAAGACCGTGAAAGTTTTATTTATTCTATCTGTGTACAAAAAGAAATCCTTCGTCTTTGTCCACCCGCCCCTTTTGGTGTACAACACACATGTACAGAAGATACAATAGTAAATGGCTATATAATACCCAAGAACGCGGTTATATTTAGTAGTATGGTGCCTATGCATCGTCAATCATCTATTTATGATGACCCGGAAGCCTTTAGACCTGAGAGGTTCTTGAAAAAAACAAAGAATTTGAGTGTGTTATCAAATGCAAAGGCTGGAGACAGAGATATTTACACATTTGGTTGGGGAAGAAGAATATGCCCTGGAATATATACGGTAAGAAAACTAAAAAAAAACCGAAAGTAACCTAACAGTTCAAAAAAAAAAAAAAAATAGACTGAACAAGAACTATTTATGTTTTATGTTCATTTCTTTTCAAAGTTCAGAATTGAATCTGAACTAGACACAAATGGAAATCCTATCAAAGCGAACCCAATGGAATACAGAGAGTTTGGGATTGCAATGAAATCTACTCTCGAAAAGTTTCGAGTAGTTCCGCGTAGTCGATAATAGTGCTTTAATATGACATGTATATACGTTCCTTTATTATTACATCCTTGGTTAAACCGTAAAATTTAATAAAGTCACAATCACTAAAAGATTGGCAGCATTTTTGACGAAAGACATAACTCAAAACGATTTGATTCGCATTTTACTCGGTGCCAATCAGTACATAGTATGGATAGTTAGAAAATGTGGCTAGAATATAAAAAAGAGTGTTTATGACGTGACGTTAGGAGAACATTGTCAATGTAATTTAGTCATCAATGTAGCATCGAAGGGGTTATTTAAGTAGATAAAAGCACACGCTCTAAAGAAGCTGAGTAGCTGCATATAGAAATCCAATTATACAATATTCCGGGAAAAACTATTTTCAGGATCCATAACAGTGTATAACAAACATGTTATCCAAAAACACATCAGCTTTTATGTCTATAAAAAAATCATCCAAAAAAGTTTTTTTTTACCTTTTACTTCTTCTCCCTCTTTAACTGAAATACTGATATTGGTTTTATATGAATTTTATATGTTCATGAATAGCGAATTTTGGTGTAAGAGACGCATCAGCTCCAAGCCTAAAGCTTGGAACACTCTTTTCTAAACTAAGATCAACATTGACTTTGGCCCCAATAGCTCGTAAATTAATCACTACAAACTCAACACAAGTAGCATTGTAATTGGAGTTTGTACCAGCAAACATAATTTCTATTAAAAATAGCTGTATTTTGTTTAGAAGGACTATTTAAGACTTTTTATCGACTAATAAAATTTCTTTACTAGCCTGAAATGTTTAACCCGCTACGATGAATTTGAAAAGAACTATTGGTTAACTTGTAAAAGTCTATCGGGTTCCCTTATTTAAATTGTTAGCGCTACATACAGATAGACTTTATTTCTTTTTTTGTATAGTTAATGATAAGATTTCTATTTGAAGGCTGTTTGTAAGCATGTCTGCTTTGAGCTGGGTCAAGTATTTTGCCATATCTTTGTTTAAAAGGCCAAGCCGAGGGCATATAATATGAGCAATCCCTTCTGCCACTTTTATTATATCCCATATAAGCAGTTTGGCTATCGAAGATCCATCATCTATAGTAAACCGAATAAAGGTTACAAGCTTCTTCTTTTTTTTTTTGTTTAATTACTTGTTTGACCAATTACACAAATTTTCTGGACTATCTCTGCTTCTTTGTTAGCTGAGATCATGCCCTCAAGCTTATTTGTAATATGTGGAATCTGTCCCTTTTCAGCAGAAATATCGTTCACTAATAACAAACGCTGAATTCATATTTACAATAATTTAAAAATAAGTAGTTACTTGTCGATAATAAATGATAGCACTTTGAGCTTTTATCTTTGGGGGGCTGTTAATAATAATATATATTAGAAGCGTAGCTACAAAGGTTTACTTGTCTTACCATAGAACTACACTCTACAAACTGAGCAACACCTCTAGGTTTGGTGACCCGTATAATTTCGCTAATAGCAATTGGCCATTCTTCAGCTCGAAGAGCATAGACAAAAAGTCTCATATGAACGAAATCAAAGAAATTGTCTTCAAAAGGAAGCCTTCCTACTACATTTCCGCAAGCAAACTTTAAATTGAAGCAGTTTTTAACTATGTCTGGAGAATCTATAATATCGCAGCCATAGTAGGCACCTTTTGGATAGTCATAATTCATGTGCTATAAAACGTAGGTATTATCATTTAATACAGGCTCAAGTTAGTTTCATGTCATTTCCTTTGTACGTAAAGTTATTTTTACTCCTAGCCAGGCACCAGAGCCGCAACCTATATCTAGTACTGATACTCCGCTCTCAAAATCTAATATATTTCTAGCAGCTAATGATACGTTCCTGTAGCCTCTCTATCAATTTCTAGGAATGGCTTCAAAGTTCCTTTTTTTTATACCCTTTAAGCATATCCTTTAAAATAAAATGTTGCTATAAATTGTTTGAATAAATATCAGGACATCTAAGTTTAAGCTGGATAAACCTACACCTGTAAGTCTTTCATGTTCGTCTTTATCTATAGGAAACCAATAGGTACTGGAGTCTTCACCGTAAAACTCTCGTTCTTTAATTAAAGGTTCTGGATCCATGTAAGCTCCTGCCACTATAGAAACGTTTTCTACATTCATCGGCTTGAGTTTTATACTTTTTGTGAAACACGTTTTTTTTTTATTTTGCGATGCGTGCGAAAAATGCTCATTTATCCACCTGTGATCAAAAACGAATGGTAGATCAGAAACCAACCTTAAATAAAGAGGCAACAAGAGAATACAAATTGTGACAAAAAGAACAAAGGTTTCTTATATACATAGCCAAGAACATATTGTGACACAACAAGCTTTTTGGCCTAGCACAGCGGTTGATTTAAAAAAATAAACAGCGCCATTGACTGACTGATACTGTTAGATAAAGACAGTAAAACTTTACACCGCGTTATATCGATAAGTATAGTACATGGTTTATCCTGATACAAACAATTATCTCTGTATTACTCAAAGAGACCTCTACATTTGACCTAAAAATAGTCCTAGAAGCTTTTGGCATTTAGAAGCTTCGTGTACACCCATATATTACTCATAGCGCCAATCCAATCTCAGTGCTGTCTATACAATATTTTGGGGGATTACAAGCTAGCCAATAATCTTTATATTAGCTAAAAAACACCTGCGAGTCAAATCTTTATATTAGCTAAAAAAACACCTGCGAATCGAAGTTTCTGCTATAATAAATGATCGGGTTATTGAAAGGAGACTAATCGGTCACAGTAATTGTGTTCTATTTATTAAGGGGGCAATAACCCAAAGGTCCCAGTAAAAATTTTAAAAACATATCAAAAATATTTAATGATATTAGAAAAAGCACATACATCTATTTCAGCCTGGTTTACAGTTAAAATTACACACTTGACCATAATCTACAATGCCTTCCTACTTTTTTAGCCGATACTGTGTTATTTTGCTTTTTGTCCAATGATACACATTTGTATGTTAGGTATATGAAATTGCCTTTTTGCTAATTGTAGATGTTGTTTAGTTTAGCCAGAGAAAATTAAAATGAAAGTTGTATTCCTTTATCCTAATCCCCATCGATGCAATTGTATCTAAAGAAAAGGAGCCTTCTTAAGGTTCGATAGTCTCAGGTAGTCTACATACAACTAAAGTTACCAAGAGCTATTTTTCTAAAAAAAATAAATAAATAAGAATAGCGTCTGGAAAAGCTATATGATAAAATTACAAATGCTTCTAGAGTCTATCTAAAATACTATGCCTTTGCGCTGGTTACTGGATAACCAAACACATATATATCTGTCTTTTCCGAAGAGCTTTTACTCAGCTTGTTGAAAAGGTTTTTCCTGTTGTAAGTTAAATCTAACATCAAGAAGCTATTTACAAAGGAAAGTGCTTTGAGGGTATCCAGGTTGCTAATAGCCTTTTTTCTTTATTTTTGTAGTTCATAAAAAAGCTTACATTTGAAACAAAAAAATCCAAAAGGAAACACAAGCCAAGTATATGGTACACATTTGTAGAATAGCTAAAAAGGAAAATTTCGAGTTTTCTACTTGCTAGCGTTTTTTATGCTTTGACTATTGGAAAATTCTGATCAAAACTTTGAAGTAGTTTTAAAAAAGTACCCAAAGATGTCATTCTTTTTGTTCTTTTATTTCTTAGAAAGTAGTTCTGAGGTGTTTTCAAATGTTCTAGTTATCTGTATGGCACACTTTTTTTCTAGTCGTGTACATAGCGTAAAAAAAATCCCAAATTTTTGAGCTTTGTTTTTATGCTTAGATACGATATAGAAAAAAATGTTCCTTTTGCTATGATCAATCTTTCTCGCAGCTGGTTTTTTGTAAACCAGCCTTTTTTCTAAGAGGAAAAAAAGTATGATCTCATTTTAACTGCATAGACTGTATACTTTAGTTAACATATCGCGCATTAGGCACATGTTTTCTCCAGTTCCTCATCCACTGTTGTTTAACAAACCATTTTCGTGTACTAAAGACTATCGAAATTAACTTAAATACGAATTGAGAGTTTTGTTCGAACCGATACATTACTTAAGATGGGAAGTCCAAATGTCGGGACTAAAAAAATGAGGATGTAACGCGCCCCTATTAAAATAAAAGCTTTTACAATATCTATGCTTTACAAACGTCTATATTTATAACACTGATTGCAAACACAGAACACTGTCTATTTTTTTCTATAGCAATATATTGAAAAGGTTTAATTCATAACTGATATTTAGACACGTTGTTTGCCTATAGCTCTTATACCAACCTTTTACATATACCATGCTCAATAAGAGGGCTTGATGACAAAACCTTCTAAGCATAGCTAATGTGTGTTTCATTGTTTGGTGCCGATCTTATACTTGACTGTTTTATACAGTCTTTTAGGGGACGTATGTACCGACTTGGATTCTTTCCCCTAAAAACGAATTGTAGTGAAACAGAGAAATTGGTTTTGCCTGTAAGTTGAATCCGAGAGATTAACTACAAATTGCAATTAGTAGTCCGAATTTGAACCATTTTTTCTCTATTAAAAACAAAACATTACTTAAAACGCCTCCTTTTTTGAGAAGAAAGTCAGAGTATAATGACTTTTTCAAAGAGTATAACTACAAACACAAAAGAAAAAAAAGTCACTGTTCTTGCTTGCTCAAGGAGTTTTTATCAGAATATCTTTCAAACGTTCAAGTAACTCATTAGGCCAAAGGCCTATTTGATCGTGAGTACATTTTTCAAAGCTATATTTTTAAAGGGAGTTTTTCTTTAGAGACTTTATTAAGACAGAAGCGATTTTTGGGTCTAGAAAAAAGACATACATGTCTATCTTAAACCATTTGTACGCTTTTTTTTTTCAACTTTTTTTTTTAAAAAAAAAAAAAGTCTTTTGGATTACAGACTATGTTATGTAGATACGAATTATATGAAGTATTGAAAACATTACACGAGAGCAGAGGATCTTTGTTGTTCCCACCCTCCTCTTCCCTTGTATTATTATTATTATTATGTTCTCATAAAGAAGATGGAGTCAATATTATAGTCAAAAAAATTTTAGTTTATATATATTTATACGTAGTACAAGTTCGATAAAAAACAATAAAAAGAATGATAACAACAAAGATCCGACAGCTCGAAGTGTAATGTATTCATTGGCAAAACTTTAGCAAATGTAGTTAGTTGATATTTGTATTCTGTCAAATTGTAGAAATTTAATACGAACAATTGAAGCATTGATAATCCGATAATACAGTACTTTCAAGATCGATGTTGCATTTTTGTATAATTTGCTTTAAAAAATAGGGCACTCGTTACGGAACACTGTGCTTTATACAAATTTTAAAGTTTATGTTACTGTTGAAAACTTTCCGTTTGCGCATTGGAACTAGTCCTATGATTCTGTCCGTTTGTTGATGTTGGAATTCTGCAGTTTTTTATAATAGCCAATGGTTAGTTGTTTTACAAAGTTGCGATTGGAATATATCTATAAAAGTAACAATATTCTTGCTTTCTGCAACTGAAATAAAATTGTCTGCATATCTTTTTTTTTTCTAAAGAAAACAAAACAAAAGTCTGATGTTTGATATATACATAGTAGGGACTTAATGCTCATATATATAAACAGAAACATTGTTTCTCTACAAATCTTCCGAGACGATGATCTTGATTGAAAGGTTTTATATTTGTTTGTTGCCCTAATCAATGATAAATGTGTTCCTGTTATATCGTGTGAAAGCTGTACAGGAAAATTTATTTGTATTGGTCTATAAAATTTTTATGAAATTTTTGAATATTTGAACAGATGTCTTCGAAAAGAGACTCTTCTGGCAAGAAAGAGCAACGGATGTGAAATGATCCTGGTTCCTGGCCAAAGCCTGAGCCAGGAACAACACATATCCCGGTAGCATTCAGGAGAGCCATACTATAGAAGGTGTCCGGCATTATACCTTGTTGTTTGGCTCGAGCTATTGCCTTGGGTGGTAGTTGAATGTGAGGAAAGAGGTACATGGCGCCCTGAACTCTTCTACATGTTACACCCTCAAGCTGATTAAAGCAGTCTGTCAGTTTCTGAGCTCGCCGAGCGTAAGAATGTTGAATGGCTTCTATCTCTTCTATATATTTGGCGTGAGAAGGATCTCCAAGTTGAGGCGGGTTGGTCATAAGGTCTACCATAATCTGGCCCTGCAGGTTTGATCCAGAAAAGATGGAGAACAGTTTGTAAAGCCCAGCAACGACCTCCTCATTCACATTCACACACTCCAGATAGCCTCCACGTCGACCGCATTCTCCCACCATACCTTTAGAGATAGAGTGAAAAGAAAATAGCTCCTGCTGGTCATAACTGGGTCCCATAGAGCGTAGTACTTTTTTGAAACTGTGGAAAGGGTGCTCGAGTGGTTGGAAGACGTTGTCCTGATAGACTTCATCCGCCAAAATAGCCAAATGCTCTTCTTGGCAGAACTGGATGACGTCCTGGATATTTTTCTTTGACAGGCAGTGACCTGTAGGGTTTCCTGGATTGATCACGGCCAGTGCGTGAACAGTTATACCTTGAGATCTAGCTTTCCGGACGGATTGATAAAGACGTTCAGGGCTTAAAGAAAACTGATTTTTTTCGTCCAAATAATAAGGCACAGGCTCTGCACCTATCATTTGAAGGGTTGCGGTATATATTGGATATTGGGGTATAGGCAACATCACACCTGAGAGTAGATCGGGTTGATGAAGAATTTGAAGGACGCGATAGATTCCTTCTCCAGCACCTTGGGTTAAAAAAATTGTGTCAGGATCTGCGGCATAGCCATCGCGTCGTTGCAGAAAACTTGCGATATTTTTTCGAATATGACATACACCTTTTGGATCTGGATAAGCACCAAGGGGGCCTATATGTTTCAATAGAGTCTCAGCTCGCTCGATGGCATCAATTGGATACAGCTGAGAAACCAGCTCTCGATTATCTTTATTCAAAAGATCTTGATTTTCAACCAAAGAGGAGACCTTTTTAAAGTACAAGTAAGGGCTGATTGTCTACATTTAAAAATTGTTGCGCTTTTACCTGACGAAAGAAAGAAATAGGCTTCTGATTGAACTTATGCGGATTACCAATGTTACAAAAAACAACGTCTTTGAAACCAAAACGTTCTGAGTTCCTTGCTCAAAATTTCTGCACGCACAGGCAAGTCTCCTAAAACAGCATAGTCTGCCTTTTGAATAAGCGGATTGACTGTAAGCCTGTTCAATGTTTGAGTGGCCTCTCCTGTTCAAGAATTAATAAACAGATGGCCAAAAAAAAAAACTTTTTCACTCACTGCTGTAGCTTCTTCCTTGCGTAGCATTTGAGGACCAATGAGTACCAAAAAATCGATTGCACTGAACAATCTTGGAGCGTGAAATGTAATTTATCATTTTTTTTTTAAAAAAAATAGGCGCTTCTTTTTGAAATAGACAGAAAGAAAAAAGGCTGCATTTTTATAATAAATTCAATTAAAATCTAAGAGAGACCATGGCTATTTTTATGTGATAAACATACATAGGTATCTGTATACAATTGTCAGGTACATCATGATAGCATATATCGGGTCTTTAATCTATTGTCTGATTTACCCAAACAAGTGAGCACGCAACCTTTTGTTGGCTTTCAAATGCAGCGTATATTTAATCAGACAGTAACTATTGATTTAAGGAGCCATTTTCTGTAACGGAATGCATTTGGCTATGTGAATAGATCAAGAACAAAGGTTCTATCAGCCATTTATCTTTTTTCTCAAAAGTCTACAAAAAAAAAAGCACCTTTTATTCAAAAACCAAAACCAAAAGTAAAAGTGATATAAAAGAGGCGGAAACCTCTGTTTTTTTATATAGAAAAAATGATGATATATTATGAAGCGCTTTCAGTTGCTGGAATTTGGTCGATAGCGCGAAGTCGGCGTACGATTCGGTCCATTTCTTCTTTAGCAGCCAACATACGGTCTTCATGAGAGATGGTATAAGCTTCGGACTGTTCGAGTTTCTTTTTGAGATTTTCTATTTCTTCCTGAACAATTCTGACAGCCTCTGTTTGTTTTTGTGTCATGAGACGGTGTTCTTTCTCAAGTGTGGAGAGGTCTGTGCCTGACTGGAGTTCGGATTCCATCTTTTGCTGAATTTCTTTTTGGAGTTGTGAGGTGTGCGCTGAAGTTTTTTCGAGTTCTGCATAAGCAGCTTCGATATCCTGCTTGATGGCCTCTTTTTCGCGTTGATGTGATTCCTGTAAGGACTTGATAACACCCCTAACGCGCTTGACTTCTTCTTTTGAGCTTTTTTCAAGTTCTGTCTGCTCCTTTTTGGCCTGGTTGAGTTGATCGTCCAGCTCTTTGAGATGGCCCATCCCCTGACGGGCATTCTCAATCTCATCCATGTATTTCTTAACTTGGCCTTCAAAAAAAAAGGCAGTTGCTTTAGAATTCTCAGCCTGTCGGTCTTTTCGATTGCTCATGTCTGTCAAGGTCTGAATCTCGGTCTTCAACTTACGATTGGTCTTGCCGCTCTCTTGCGCAGACACTTCGGACTGTTTAGCTAAAGCTCGTGTCTGTTCCAATTCGCTCTTTAAACTGCTTAACTCTTGTTCAGCTTGGCTGATCTTTTGTTGTAACTCGCCAATGTCTGCACCCGTTGTAGGTCGTCCTAATTTAAGCCCGTGGCCACCTGTTTTTTTTATAGATAAAAAAAAACATTAAGCTCATCTTTTTCTTTTTTTTCTTTTCTCTTAGCACTTACTTTCTTGTCCATGCTGACCTTCTGACATGATTTCTGGTTTTTTTTTTAACAGAGAAAAAATAAAAAATAAATAAAAAATAAACGGGTATTTAAAATTAAATTTAGTATAAAATACAGGCTTTAAGGAGTGCAGTGATTTACACTTTGTTGGCTTCCATTGACTATGGGCTGAGTATATATATATATATATTTAAAAAAAAACAGTAAGCCTTGTCTTTAAAAAGCAAGCCAAAAAGAGCCAGCACACGCATTGAAATTTCAAGTAAAGTATGCGTGTAATCCACCTGTCACTGTTTATTTGAAAGAGCGCTACGCGCTGCTATGTGTTTTCAATAGGTCTGAGAAGGGATAAAAGGGATGCAAAAAAAGGGAGAGGCAAGAAAGTGTAGTCAAAGTGCACCTAGGATAAACTTTTCAAAGGCCTCCAAAAAAAAAAATACATGGTTGGATTGCAGACATAAATAAGAATCGACAGTTAATTAGTCAAGAGTTATTTTTCAAGTTTATTTAGAAAGAGAATGAAGTGTGATTGTGTATGTTGAATGTGA
Organism: Sporodiniella umbellata; assembly: GCA_025677835.1. NCBI lineage: Eukaryota > Fungi > Mucoromycota > Mucoromycetes > Mucorales > Rhizopodaceae > Sporodiniella > Sporodiniella umbellata. The sequence goes on along the minus strand of JAIXMR010000002.1, from coordinate 182,687 downwards.
ATATACATAGAAAAGGTAGTTTGTTGTTATTTTTAAAAGTCTTTTTCGTGAGTCTTTTTGATATCTTTCAAGCCTTGATGTAATTGATGGAGTTGGGCAGCAACTGTGTTGTTGGCAGCATGAATAGCTACACCTTTATGTAAAAAGTTATCCAAAAGTGTAGTGGAGGCTGAAATGGAAATAGGTTGGCTGGACTCGATTTTGAGATTGATGGGAAGAATTTCAGGTTTGCGGTTGCTCATGTTGTTTAAAAAGAAGGTAAAAAAAAGTAGAAAAAAAAAAGTAAAAGAGGCAAATAATAAGCCACTAAACTGAGACTTAATATCGGTTTATTAGAAGAATAGATAAGGATAGATGGAAGGGGTAGAATATAGATTATTACTGTTACTATTATTGTTATATTATTATAATGGATATTAATCGTTTGGTGTAAATTAGAAATAGAAAATAAAGGATTAGTTCACTTTGACAGTGTTGATGGGTGTAGGAGAAAGAGGGTTGTCTAAAACGGGATCTACATTTTGATCTTCAGTCTTCTTCTTGGTAGATTTGCCCCGGAAAAGGTGGGTCAAACTACGGCCAAGAGGAGAGGAAGGACGGGAAGTTTTGGGCTCATCTGGAGATGTAGAAAGGTGAGATATACAAGTGTTGGGTGCAGTTTAGTACGCTTACCTTGTTCCGATGCACTGGCCACATGGTCAGCATCTTCAGATTCCTCCTTAGTCACTTCTTTTTTCTTATTAAAGAACTTGCCAATGGAGCTACGCTTGATTTGATCGATTACGTTGTCCTTGTGTTCCTTGCGAGGCTCTTCTGCTTCATGTTCCTCTTTGTTGTGAGTAGCAGCGGCAGCGGCAGCCGTGGCCGCTACGGCAGCAGTGGGGGCAGTAGAATGTTCAGTGTGAGCAGTATGCTCTTCAGAAACTTTGGTAGCTTCAACGGGTGCTTCATCTACTTGTTTAAAGGGTCAGTAAGAAGGTAGGCTGTCATGTAAAAGTATGTATAAAAAAAGGCTACCTTTGGGGGGAACAGAAGGTGTAGCAGCTTCATTGTGTTCAATCTCCTTTACTGGGCTCTATAAATAACACGAGTTAAAAAAAGGATAAAAGTTATTTTTTTTTTGTTACCTTAGAACGGAACAAACCGCCTAAAATGGATTTACGCTTCTCAGATTTGATTTTGTGATCTGACTCAGGCTCGGTTTCCTCAGGTAGTGCAGTTTCTTGGGGGACGACAGCGCGATTTTCTTCTACGGGTGATTTGGGACCGTTGGGCTTCTTTTCACCTACAAAGCTCTTTAAGAACAAAGACAGACGCTTGGTAGTGTTTGATTTGGAGGGGTTTGGCTTAGGGGCACTCTCTTCATGAGCGGCAGTAGGTGTCTCAGTGGCTGCGGCAGCCACGACAGGAGTTACTGATTCCGTAGGTTCGGCCTTGGTAGGTTCAGCAACTACAGGCTCAGCGATATGTGCAGTGGTATGCTCGATAGCAGGCTCAGTGACAGGAACAGGCTGAGCTTCTGTCCCAGGATACAATGTTTGGGGTTCGTTGGTAGCCATTATATAAAAGTATAGATTAAAGAGAGAAAAGAAAAAAAAAGAGAATCTTTTTAACTTTATTTTCAAAAAAAGTCAGGTGTCCTTTCATACTCACCTTCTGGTCTATTCTCTCTTTTCCTCACACGTGAGAGATGTTTGTAGTGTCACCTGAACTTGCTATATTGCAAAGAGAAATGTTTAAGAACCCATTGGTTTTGCTCACCTTTTTCACCTTTTTTTCTTTTTTTGGTTTTCTTTGATTTTTTTCTTTTTCAATCTTTTATCTCCAAAGTCTTTCGCGCTCTGCTTGATTAATTATCTTCCAGGTTGACTGATTGATTTTGCAACGCTATTTCCTATAGCGAGCGATCACCAAAAAAGATAAAATCTTGTTTATGAACATGTTGCACTAACTATTGAAACCTTAGATCGTTTTTTAGACCTGAAAATGACCAAAATAAAGCTTTTTCTGTGGTTTTTTTAACATACCAAAACAGAAAGTAGAATGATGTGATTTGTGTGTGTGTGTGTGAGTTTGAGTGTAAGCGTGTGTGAGTGTATCGACAATACCTTGTGGATTCTTTGCTGATTTGCTTAGTTTAGGAATAACCTTTTCCCATGACAGCCTTTAACTCCCCTTTTCATGACTCACTCTCACCATTTTATCTATCATCACTACAAGCCCGATTTTTGTTTTTTTTTTCTTTACTCTTTCCCTTTTCTGTGCCTTTCTACTTCTTTTTGCTTGATACCCTCTGCCCGCATCTATTTAGGAGCTCAGCATGTGAGATATCATAAAGAAAACAAAGAATACTGCAAAAAGGTCACACAATGGCCTCATACCGTTTTCAAAAAAAACTTCTCCGCTTCAGTCTAACCTTGCAGGACAAATCCCCGGGCTAGAGGAATGGATGTGCAATCAGAGATCCCTGTGGATCCAAAGTCTAGAAAAAGCGTCTGTTTGTAAGCTATACATGTGTGTTTTTCCATACAGACATTATGCTTTCGATAGATTCGTACCACTCTATTCTATAGTCTCGAACAATAACACACACAAATTCTAGAAAGTAATTTAATCCAAAATGGGCTTTTTTGTGTGTGAAAAAGAAATCGATAACTAAATGACACACACACTGGTACAACTCTCTAAAAAAAAACTTTTGAGCCATTTTTGATATATGCTTTGAAAAAGAAAACATGCATTTCTTTCCAACTTTGACGATTTCTATCGTCAGTCGTACTGTGAATGCGTGCAACAAACAAAAAGTTTTTTTCGAGAATAAAATGGTTGTGTATATTTATCAATACAATGTCGTATCTGCAGCAATTCTTTCCCATAAGTGTGAATTTACAAGCAAATCCAAATCGAAAACAGTAGAGCCTTTAAGATAGTAAAAGCAAAGCTTTCTATTAGAAAAAAAAGTTTTTTTTTTTTTAAATGACCTGCCTCATCTTTCAAGTGTGCTATTCAACAATAAAGTGGTACCAAGAGAAGGTGCAAACTCAGATCTCTCAGTTCCACAATAAAAAAACACCTTTTTCAAAGAAGCGACAATGCTATTTCTGAATATACGCGACGCAGTATTTAAAGCGGTGTAGTCAAAATACGCCACAGACAAAAAAGAGGCACATGAAAAATCAAAGTTTAACAACTACTTTGTTATAAAAAATGCAAAACTAATACTACTGTTTGCTCTGAAATACATAATACCTGGGGTTTTAAGTGCTGCATAAAATGCTCTGTGTGCATCAAAAGATGTTGCATCCACATTTCATCTTATGTAGCCGTTTGCCACTCCGACCTATTTAGCCAAAAAAAAAAAGGTCCCAAAAACTTCTTTTTTTTTCTAAAAAAAAAAATATTTAAACAAATGAAGCCTTTGGATGCCGTTCAAGTAAGAACAAACCAACGTTTATTGTTCTTTGCTTTTTTTTTTTTTTGGCTAAAAAGAGAAGAATCCATGAATCTAAAAACAAAATAAAAACTGACAGGAAATTTTTACACTTAAAACAGGAAATATTCAACTAAAACAAGAACCTTTTCAGCCAGAGAATCATGAGAGCGTTGCACATAGTAAAATAGATTCGAAATAACTAAAATCAGGATTTTTTGATTGAGAAATTCTTTAAAAGGCATCATTCGTTTCCGGAGATGGAGAGCCGCTTTTGAAAGCCAACGCATCATCACAGTACAAGATGTGCCCAACAAATTTTACGACCTGTTTGCTCTATTAGCACATGAAAGGTAGCTAAAAGAGAGAAAAGAGGAAGAGAAAAAAGAGAATAAATCTCCTTACATTTAATTGTTGTTTTATTTAGTAACGAGTCATTAGAAACACTGGCGACACGCATTAATACCCTGTTGACACCTTTTATTCAACATAAAGAAGGTAAAAAAAATCGAGAATATCTCCTCACTCCTGGCTCAATTAATCAATCTTTCTGCTGCCAGGCATAGAGTCCTTTAAAAATGTAATTAAAGAAATCATTAAAGTTATTGCTCATCAAGAAGAATACGGCTTGGGCAGCGTTGTCTTGTTAATAGAAAAAGCACCTTTCACCATCCCAGAGGTAATCCATCAAGTTTGTTTTTGGTGTTAATGCTTTTCTTAGCGATTTATTTTTTATCGATGGCAAGCACATGACACTACCACTTTTCCTTCCGATTTAAAAGATGCAGCATGGAAACGAAGAGAGACCAGAAAACAGGTAGAATACAGCACCCAAAGCAAGCGATTAGCCCTTCTCATTCTTCTTAGTTTTCAAGTCAAGTCACTCGCACTTTTCTCAACCTGGCTCATCACCAACAACTTAAGCTATTAAATTCAAGAGATGAAAGTAAAATGTCGCTCTTGCAGCGCTTAGACTCATTTCCTCAACCGGCTGTACCCCCTCTCTTTATACCGTTTCAAACCACTGACTATACGACCCTGGCACCCCTGATTAGCTTCCAGCCTGAGCCAATTGCCAGCAATTTCACTACTTTGATCTATGCCGGCCTCGATCCTACCATTGACCTCAAACATCGTTTTTTTCAAAGTCTTTCTGGCCAGGCCAAGGCAAAACGCGGGTATAAACTAAACCTGGACATACATCAAGCCATTCAACACAACACGACCGAGACCTTAGACGGACTGAGGATGAAGCTTTTGTTGTTTCATGAGGATGTACGGCAACCTTACTACGGTACCTGCTCTATGACCAGTCAAGATATTGGGGGCCGGACACCTTTTGGGCAAGACAAACAGTTACTGGATTATGAAGAGGACAGTGAACTTGAGTGGGATCACGATGTGGATATTGAAGATATACACGATTTAATGCTCTCTTCACCTATTGCGTTTGATCCTTCTACATCAGAGGAAGAGGAGGAGGAGGAAGAAGAAGAAGAAGGCAAACGGGAGGATCGATGGATTGTGCCCGATGGCTGTCTGACAGATTCTCCCCGTAAAGGGTTTGTAGTCAGTCGACCAGCCCAAAGACCCCATGCTTCGCCTACCCACTTTATGCAACCGATTGTACTCGGTCCTTCATTTGAATCTATGCAAGAATACGAAAACCACCCTTTGAGTGATTCTAAACTTCATCGAATAGAAGGTAAGCCTCTTAGTGATTTATGTAAGCTAACTGATGCATCCTAGAACATCCTGTGGAAGGTTGCACGTTATTCGAACAAGTATGTATGGATAAGGAGGAAGATGAGGATGCGAAGGACATGATCAGTACCCAGCCTTTGGCTGCTGTTTATGATGAGGGTGAAAAGAACGAGTTCCAAAGGTTGTCTAAAGAGGATCAAGACAAACTGATCCTGGCTATTCAAGAAAACCAATCTAAATCCTTAATGCACATGATGAACTCTATTCGCTCCAAAAAAATTCTTATGGACTATTCGAGCGACCAACTGCAGGCTATTATCTATGAGATTGCTGCTCCTGAAGTAAGGGGAAACAGTAAAGAGTATATGTGGTATCTCAAGCCTGCTATTCAGTAAAAAGATCGTCACTTTTTTTTTATTGTCTCTCCGCTTGCCAATCCTCTTGCAACTTTCCCTAAATGTAAGCTTCCGTTCAGGCTCCTCCGCTTTCTCCCCTTTTTTTTTTGTTACTGTTGCTTTTCTTTGCCTTGGAGGTTTGCTAATGTACATTTAGGAAATAAAACCCAACCCTAGTTTTTTTTTCTCTATAAACGTGTTCTTGAAAAGGAGCATCCATAGCTTTTTCAATGACAAGTAATAATTTTCTTTTTTAAATGATCGACTAAAAGCTCGTTCTTTTGTATCACAGAAGCATTCGTGTGACGCTTGAAAGTCAATGGCCACAGTACGCTTGTACTACGCTTTTTTTTTTTTTTTTTTAAATAAAGAGAAATTAAATTAAGCTTTAATGTTCGCTTTTCTTTTTCTTGGAGAAATGTCACAATACCCCTTAGGTCAATACAACCTATCTTTGGATATATGTTTAACAGCTAGATGTATCCAAACATCTTCCAGTATTTTGTCATCATTGAACATGAACATTGACCCGTGCTCTGACTTTTATAAATTTACCTGTAAAAATCACAAAATAAGTCAATCATAAACCAATCTTTATTTTTGTACAAGGTGGGAACTGGATTCAACAAACCATGATACCCGAAGATTTGACTGGTATTTAAAAGTTTTTAAAACAACATATACTCATTACGAATTATTAGACTTCAATATACTAGACGTGGCTACCTACCGTCACAAGGAGCGCATACGGACTATTCTCGACGGTAGCCATGAGGACCTAGTAAAGGCTACTCTGTCCCCCTCAAGTTATGGAATACATACAGACGCTGGAAAGAAGACAGATAAAAAGATATTCCAAACTGTAAAGAATTATTTTCAATCCTGTGTGGATCTTTCTACGACCGCCCTGGGGCCTTGGCTTCAGGACCTAAAGGTTCTTGTCCAAACATCGCCGAAGTTTTATTTGACAAAAGACCTGATAGAGACTGTCAGTGAGCCAATTTATACTGCAGACAACCTACAGATTGATGTGGGCGGTCTTTTCTCTTTAGAGTTTAACCCTTTCCAGCGAATATTGATGATCGGACCGCCCAAAGAGTTTTTTTCGGCTGAAAGAGACACGCAACGCGATGTACTCTTTTCTCTTCTAAGTGCTCAGAACTCAACCCAGAGAGACCAAGAAAGACTTGCTCAAATGGAAGCTTACTCGCTTGAGCCGGTATCTGCCTCAAAACTTTATGATATTTTGGACCGTGCTCAGTCACTACAAGAAAAATTGATGGCTTTGACTGCGTCTGAGTAATCACTATCTCAACAAAACAAAATCAAAAATTCATTGTGTATGTGTTTTTTTTGTAGCAACGATTTTTATACTACCTTGACGTGGCAAGAAATACAACAAAAAATACCCTGGGTTGATTGGAAATCACTGCCTTTAGCTCACTTAGAGCACACGATACACATTCAACTCTATCATCCAGAATACTTTCAGTATCTTCGTCAATACCGATCGAATCAGGACCCTACGCGGCCAGTACACTCACAGGCTTTATACGATTATCTCTTGGCGGTTCACGCGTTGAAAAAGTCAGCTTTGGTCGATAATCATTCGAGGCAAGTAATGCCTGATTCGGTTTACCAAACACGTGCGAGTCTTTGTGTGGAAAGAGTACTGGAGCGTTTTGGACTCGCTGCAGGTAGAATCTATGCCATGGTTGCCTTTGGAGGTGAAAAAGATAAAATTAGGTTAGAAAAAATGGCAAAAGAAATCAAAGAAGCCTTATCGCGTCGTATTCAAAACGCTACTTGGTTGGATTCTACCACTCAAGCATCTGCTCTAAAAAAAGTAAATCGACTTTTTTTTTCCTAAAAAAGAATAGCGTATTGATATCTTTGCGTCCAGTTGAAAAAAATGGCTACCTCTGTAGGCTATAGTACTTTTTTCCCTGATCAAAGATCTCCTCAGGATACACTAGATTTCTTAAAAGGTTTGAAAACCAATCATTTGACGTTTTATGAAAATGAGCGAGCATTAGCTCGTTGGCGCTTGGATACTTATTGGAAGACATTTCAGCAGCCTATCAATGCAACAGCATGGATTGGAGTAACCACGCCTCAGGTAGTGAATGCCTTTAACCTGCTCTCTCAAAACAGTGTAAACAATCATGCTTTTTAAACCTTCACATCTAAATTTTATGTGTTTTTTTTAGATCTTTGTCAGTGCTGGATTTGCTCAGCCTCCAAATTACGATAGCCACTATCCAGATTATCTTAACTATGGAGGTATCGGGCAGAGTATGGGTCACGAATATTCTGTAAGTCTAGCTGTTGACGATAATCAATATATTTATTTAAATGACTTTTTTTTCTGTAGCATGGCTTTGACGACCTTGGAGCACAATACGATGAATTTGGAGTCGAAAGAAATTGGTGGTCTAAACGAACTCATGCACTTTACGAACAAAAGGCACAATGCTTTGTTGACACTTACTCTAAAGCCTCTATTAAAGATAGAAAGGGAAGAAATCATTTTATTGATGGCACTGTAAGGATTTTTTAAAAACAGAAGGGTGTCCATTTATCCTCACCTCTTTCTTTTCTAGCTAACCTTAGGAGAAAGCATTGCAGATCATGAAGGCCTATCTGCAGCTTACGATGCTTATCAAACATCTAAATCAAATCCAAAAGCTTACAATCCCATTTTACCTGGTTTGAATCAATTTTCTCATGATGCTTTGTTTTTTATCAGTGCTGCTCGGTCATTTTGTTCGAAATCTTCTTTGGACGCCAATAAAGATTGGGTAAAATAACTAAACACACACACATACAGAATTTGACCCCCTCTACTTTTTTTTTTTATATATTTATAGCTTCTTGATGAACATGCACCTGATTCGGTGCGTTTAAACATGATGCTTAAAAACAGCCCGGAGTTTTCAAAGATATTCAAATGTCCTCTAGGTAGTCCAATGAACCCTCGAGAAATAAAATGCCATATTTGGTGAAATGATAAGTGATATAAAAGGCAATCAGCTATAATGGGTTTTTCATAGTGATAAACACCCCCCTTTTTTTTTTTGTTGAAGTGTTTTTATTATTGAAGATATACAAATAGTACGCTGACTACATCTTTATATATGAAAGTACTTGAGTAAGGGTCTCTTTCCCTATTGCATTTTCGGCCGCAGCCGTATCTTAACGTGTGGACGTATATACCTCGCGGGCATATATATGTTTTCACTTGGGCTTTGAATACAGAGAGTACTAGATAGTTTTGATGGTACAGTGGCGAAAAAGCCTCCTCTGGCTGATACTGCAAATCAAGACCCGCTATCAAATTAAAAGACTCCAGCCTCATCACCTCAAATTGCTTTTCTTTTACTTGCTCTTCCTTGGTATTCAAATATTCGGTCAGTGTAGGAATCCCGTAGAAATCGGCCTCAGCCATTAATCCTTTCATCATTACTAAGTCTCGCCCATCTATCCAGCTAAGGTTGCCTATCCTTAAAAAATCTAATATGTGCTCAAACAGAGTGCCGTTTCTATCTACAATCCATTCGCCTTGTTCAGTTTTCAGGCTGTTTTTACATTCGCTCTCAAACATGTTCTTAAAAAAGGAAGACTTTATTAAAGTTTGCTTTTGGGTTGCAAAGCTTTTTCCTCCTATGTTCAACTTTACTGCGCTCATTCTACTTTTTTTCTAAAAAAAAAAAAGAAAAAAAACGCCATTAAGATGGACTTCAACGGTATTTTTTATTAGCCAATTAATCACAGAGAGGTGATAAAAAAGACGGTCTTAGTTGGAGTAAAGATATATACACTTCGTACAATGTATGGCCTTAACCCTGAAATCGAAAAAAGATACTAAACAATTATAACATCCGACAACTGAGTTTGTGCAATAAAAGTTCGTGAAGCAACATAGCTTGCACTGTATACGTCATCGAGTAGTGGGCTTTCACTTTTTTTACCTGTATTACAACTTTGTTTATTCTAGCAACAGAGCCTGGACTCTCTGCTCGATGGCATAAAGAGTTTTGTATTCCCTTTTTGTTTTTTTTTTACAAAAATTTACAAAAGCTGCTTCTGAGTTGTTTATGACGTTTATGCGAGCGCGTTACCCTTAAAACAGAGTTATATTTCAATGATTGAGGTTCTTGTTAACCTCAGATTAAGCTTTAAAGTCAATCGTTTTCTGGTTTACACTGTCTTCATTTTTACTTTATTATTCAGATACCAGAAAAAAGTCGTAAATATTGTCAATTTAAATAGAAATGTACAGTTTTTAGTCGCACACTGCGGAGAGGTGGAATTTGAATAAACCTTTATAGGTATGGAGAGTTATATTCCTATTAGTGCAGGACGCCTTGTATATGTTGAGTGGATTAAACGGAATATTGTCTACAGTTCTCTTCCAATAGACCATTCAAATATAGTGGTTTGTGGTGGTAATGCCTATAGAGAGTTTTGTGTCTATAAATAATTCATATTTAGAAGGAGAGTCAAGTCGTCTAATAGCGTTTTCTATGATCCTTTCGGAAGAAGTTATATATGGAGAATCTATAATCTAGTAACATGCGACATGTTTGAAATTTCAACGGACAAGTGACTAAGAATTATTGTTTTGGTTCAAGTGTGTCTAGACATACAAGACCTTGGGGGCTGTCTTTTTTGCCGATTTTGTATAGGACTTTTGTTGTTATTATAGAGGATTCTATGCCATAGAGATCTAGCAGGTATTTACATAAAGCTTTTTCAGAAGCTTCTGACACGATTTACATCTAGAAAGTCCTTATCTGAATTTTTAATTTTTTCATGATGGTAAATGATGGATTGTAGATAAATCTAGAAAATAATTGTTGTGGCCATAGCTGGTAGAAAAAATGGGCAAATTAATTTCGTTTTCCTGGGGAATTTGATCTCACAAGTGTTCAAAATTATTCTTCTAAAGTGGGTAGGGTTTTCAAAAATTAGGTAAATTGAGAGTGGAAGTACAATGTTTCCTTTTTTTTTTCTTTTCTTTTTTTTTTTTTTTTTTGGTTTTCTTTCTCCCCGCAGTTCTTATTATCTCTCTACGTTCTTTCCCTCATATATACATTTATTTTTTTCTCTTAGGGGAGAATCAAAGTAGTTTTGATTGCGAGATAATAAAACTTTTATAAGAAAACTTTTTAAAAAAAAAGGTAAATGAGAGCAATCATTTTACCCGTTCTTGTATTTAATGTCTTGTTGTAAGTAGACCATGAAAATCAAAAAGTCGCCTACAAAAAAACTAGCACCTCTGGTAATTTGAGCATAAAAAAAAAAGGCAGAAAATGAGAGATTTATTTTTTTTTTGGTTTGAAATGTTTAGCCACGTCAGCTAAGTGACTTGATCAAACGACTAGAAATTTGTAAAGAAGAAGAAATCCCGGGTTGCATTGAACAACTTAAACCTTGGAATTACGGGCGAGGCGATTTGTTTTATTGGGTTGCAGTTTTAGACCGCTTTGACGAAATATTAAATAGAATCCGTAAAGAATATGAATTGAAAGATATTCAGAGAAAACCTTTTGAGGAATCCACGAAGCATGTGATTATATCCATAATAGACTTAGCAAATATATTGTTTGAAAACTGTACAAACCGAAATATATTCAACTCTTATGAGGTATTGCTTTTGCTTTGAAAGAAAAAAGCTCGCTAACATTCCTTTGCTAAAGCATTTATGTCTATTGTTCAATACATTTGATATTGACGTATTACAACAAGTCCTCTATTTTATGATTCGTCCAGCACAAAGACTCAACAACCCCAAAGCAATCCGTTCATCTTTTTCGGTGCCTCAAGATAAAGTGATTGAACTCATCCGTGGATGGAACCAGGTGCCTTTAGACCTTCTCTCCATCACCCAGGATTGCTTAGAAGTCACGCCTAAAATGATGACACTAAACTTACAGTTTTACCGTACTAGCGAAGGAAACAACACAGAAGAAGAAGGTCTCCGAACAATTGTTTACACGCTTACTGAGGAGGATTTGAGAAAGACGGATATTGAGTTATTTATTCGACTGGTAAATGACTACAGTGTGCCCAAAGAAAACCAGTTTGAGTTGGCAAACAGAATCCGTATTATCAAGCACCTAAACCAACCTGCTGCTCGAAGAAAGCTTCTTTGTGTTCGTGTATCCTCTATTGCTATTATGGGTAAGCTCTTTCGGCTTCATAAGAAGTATATGTACTCATAATACACTCTCTTTTAGCCCATGGTGTATCCGAAAATATTGCTGAAAACAAAGTTTTTATCTTCGAACCCCATTTGATTACTCAATTAGCAGAACTAGTTACACCCGAAAATAATGTAGACATGGTGAGTACTCATATCAAAACCAAAGCATGTACTTACTTTTTATTTTCTTGAACCTCACCCTTTAGGAACTCCAAACATATGCTTTCTACGCACTGGATGCTATTGCCAGACACAGAAATAAACTTCTTGACGTTTGTTCTGCAGTAAATGCATCTGCTAATCACGGTATTATTATGCAAATTTTACGGAGAGTTAACACGGCTGAAGGTACATTCAAAAGGGGAATTTTTTTTCTTTACTCATCCAATTCTCAGATTACTCTCAAAGTTTCCTGGAGGCTTTACTTTCTTTTGTTGCCTGTTTACTTCAGACACAAGCAGGCGGACAGATGTTGATGTCTGCTGGTATTATTCCTGTTTTGATTCAAATCGTTGGTAACAGTCAGCACCACCAACTCAAAAACATCACAAAAACTGCAAATCTGTTGGACACCATAGTTAACTCATTCAATACCTCTTTTACAGCTTTTTGTAATGCGGATGGTTTGGGTGTTTTGTTAGCTCGTATCAAAAACGAGACTCAGGTAGTTCAAACAGAATCTACTCCTACACACGACCGACTATCAGCCATCAAAGCTATGCTTCGATTTTTGTTAAGGATGATGGAGTCGTCAGGAACTGCCGATGGACTAAGAAACTTGATTGATTCTAGTTTGCCGGAAACACTAAAATGCATTATGGAAAATACGTCTTCCTTTGGAAACAGCATATTTGCACTTGCTATCAATATCAATACCACACTCATTCATAACGAAGCTACATCATTGCCCATATTACAAGAAGCACAATTACCACAAAGCTTCTTACGTACTATTTCTACATACGACACGCCTAATAACGAAGTACTCGTGGCTGCCGTTAATGCTTTTGGTGCTATTTGCTTAAACGGTCAAGGGCTCGATATGTTTAACCAAGCCAAGCCTTTGCCTCACTTTTTTGACATGATAACTACAAATGATTTCTTGCGCAATCCTATCGACATTGATTGTGCTACAGCTTTGGGGTCTACCATGGACGAACTGGTTCGACATCACCCTTCGCTTAAGCCTGCGGTATTTGAATGTGTAACCACTATGGTTCAAAAAGCTTTGATTATGGGCCGAAAGGAAGATGGGCCTGGAAAAGCAAACGACAACAGCCATATGGTACAAACGCGCTCTTCCACTGCAATGGAAACGGATGTGGCAGAGGAAGAGGAGCATCCAGAGAAATTCGAGTGTCTCTTGGTCTCTTTTATCGATATGGTCTCCCGATTTTTGGAAGGCCTTTTCCAAAATACGTCAAACATCAAGGACTTTGTCGAAAAAGGCTGCCCAGAAATGTTGTTGGATTACTACAGCCTCCCTTTATTGCCTTCTAATTTCTCTGTCACATTGGGCTCGGACTCTTTGGCTTACATTTTCCGAATGATTAGCGAGATCAGCCCTTTGCCCACAATGATGGCTATCGTTGCAAAAATCAAAGAGTCTATTGATTTCCTGCCACCAGGAGGCTCCCAAAAGAGCTTTTTGATAGATTATGTGGACATTAATGAGGCTGACACTGAAAAAGTCAAGCAAGGAAATACATACTGGAGAAAGCTTATACAAACCCATGGCTATATAGGCCTATTGTCCAATTTGTGTTGTTCCTCTGTATTTTCTCATGGCAAAAACGGTATTTCTCTTGTCACGGAATTTTTGAATGAAGAGAACGATAAAAATGTAATCCAGCTTTTGGGAGATTTGCATTGTGTAATGGTTTGGGAAAATTTATTGTTCAAAGAAACACTACCCCCTTCATGGTATGCTTTTAAACATGCTATACCCAATGTTCCCCCTCTCCGAAAAAACCTCGTTAGTACCTCTGAACATCCTCTGGGCATCTACAGTACTTCATCCGAAACAAACGCTGAAGAGGGGGGTGCCAGTTCATCTTCCTCGGAGGCACAGGAAGTAGTGCCTCCTGCAAAAGATCCCCGCATGCTCAACATCAAACATTTTAAGCTTGTGGTCAACGAAATACCCCAGTTAATCATGCCTATATTCCAAAGTAACTATCAATAGTTTTCAAAGGCTTTCAAAACGTTGAAACTGACCCTCATTTTCTTAGTCCTGATTAAGGTATCTGTTAGTCGTCGCTCTGCTGGGCCTCTACAAAAACCGCAAACAATGAAGCTCTCCGAAAGCTTGGCTGAATTATTAAAAAACAACATCAAATGGCTCAGCATGTCTGACTTTGATACACCCTGTAAATACGATTATTTGACTGCCATGTATACCATGTCTTCTATTCTTTTGCGTGATGAACGTACACAAACATCGCTCCAAACCCCTGTCGCCTTGGCATTCGATCGACAGCTCGGTATAGATCTTTGTCTTGCCAACCTTAGCCAGCTGTGGAATGAGGCTGTTTTACACCATCAGAAGAAAAGCAACGAACAAATTTTAAAGCGCATTGATGGGGCTATTGAAAGCATATTGGCTGTTTTACTTCAAATCAGTTCTCCTAAAGCACTCAAGGATTCTCCTTGCACCACCTTTTTGGTCAACAAAGACAAAAAAACAAAAGACTACTTTGATCCTTTTGAATGGATTGTAGCCCTTGAACACAAACTGATTCCTCTTAAAGATTATCTTACCCGTTCAGATCTTCATCTCTTTTCTAAAACAACCATACAAACACTTATCAAAATATTTCTTCAAATTATGAAAGGAGAGGGCGATTTTGTAATGTCAACAACGCGTACTGCCAACGATCCGTTCAGTACATTTACAGCCCCTCTGATGGCATCGCCTTTTACTTTGCTTCGTACACCAGCTGTTGCCTCGGAACAAAACATCCAAACTTTGATTGAAATGGGTTTTGAGAGAAGAGCGGCGGAACAAGCATTAGTACGTTGTAATAATCAAGTTTCCCGTGCTGTCGATTATCTTTTCAGTCATCCGACTCCTGTTTTAGGATCAGAAGCTGCGCCAAATCCAACACTAGAGCAAGGAGCTCCTACTCCTGTTGAAGCGCCACAGGAAGAGGAGCAGCCAACTACAACCAGTGGTGATATTCAAGAGGGTGAAGAAGAGGATGATGGCGAAGATGAAGAGGACGAGGTAGAGGACGACTTAGAATCGCAAGACGACCGTAGCGATATGGACGAAGGGCTTCCTGTATACACTGAACAAAGCCTACCGCAGTCTGTTGAATCTGAGAATGTACAGCGTCTCAAACAGATCCGAAAAGAACTCTGTGAATCTCTCCCGCTTGCAGTGTTAAGTTTGGCTGATGAACGCGACGATTTAGTATTCGATATTCGTGATCTATTGGTGGTATTCTGCAAATTTGACGAAGAAAAAAGCACAGCTAGCGATAAAGCAACACACTCTTCCATAAAAATCCTGGGCTTGCTTTTGGATCGTGTTCAGCATATTGCTAAAGACCCTAGTCAATCTACCTTAGCAAGTAACCGACTTCGGTTGTTGGCGCTCTTACTTCGTGAAGCACCAATGCAGGCTACCATGTTTAAACTTCCTGAGCGTTTCGAGTTTATGTTTGGTATGCTGAGTTTTACAGAAGAGCAATTACCCACATGGACAGCCACATTGTTCTTGGTAGTTGAAGCTTTTGTTTCCCAAGCAGACGAGCCCAAAAGAGACAAACTTGATTTGCCCTCTACACAAATACCCTCTTTCTCCTCTGAAAGTGCTGACGACGATGATCAAGGAAGTCAAGGTGAGCTCCCAACCATTGAGCAAGGTCGAGCTACCATTCGAAATACCTCAGAAAAGCACTCTCGCAATTTACTAGAATGCTGCGTCGCTCTTATGAAACGACCTCAACAGTCTCGTGACATCATTTATGCAGTCTATAGAATGGTTGTTCGATTGACAAAAAAACAAGAGCTAGCACGCGCTTTTGTGGACTTGGACGGTATCCCTCTTTTGGTGACCAAGCCAGAGTCTCTTGAAAATCTGCGAGGCCATCAAGCGTTTATTATTCTTATTCTGCGTCATGTAATTGAAAGCCAAGCCGTTTTGAGTCGAACTATGAAAGACATTATTGTAAGCTGGTTTACTAACCCTCGACCTCGCAATATGGACATAAACTCTTTCATACGTACAAATTCTCATGTTGTGCTTCGTGAGCCAAACACTTTCATTCAAGTGGCTTCTGACGTCTGTCGCTTGAGTCGTACTGAAGGGTATGATATTAATCGGCAGATCAAACTTAAAAATCAAGAAAAAAGCGAAGATGACACGGAAGAAGAAAAGAAGTCTTCTGAAGTTGTCATTCATTACCTATTGAATGAGCTTATGGCTACAAGGGCTGAGGCCATTGTTAAAATAGAAGGCGAACAAGAAAATACAGAAAAAAAACAGGACGAAAACGTTGAGTTTGTCTATATCTGTTTCTTGCTTCAATACCTGGTCGAGCTCATCTCTTCTTATCCTTCTTGTAAATACGATATTCTTAAATTTTGTAACAAACAAAAGGGTTATCCGCGTACACCTGGTGCAAAACATCGATCGTTTGTTTCCATGCTAATCAACGATTTTTTACCCTATAACCACATCAGTCCTCACTCAGATGAATCTCGCAGACAGCAAAGTATTTCTACTTGGACTGCATCCACCTTGGTCGCAATGTGCTACGATCCTATGCCTTTTGCTGACATGTCAACCCAGCAGAAGAACGAGCTGTTCCAAGTACGAAAATATGTATTGGAAGCCATTGTGCGATCGTTGAAAGACGCCGTGGTCTCATCTAGCGAGACTCCAGCTCTTACAAAATATTGCAAATACCTTGTCTTATCCGATCTTTGCCATCGTATTTTGAACGCAAGAATTAATGTTGGATCATCAGCGTCCCCACTTACCCGGGCCTCAGAAACCAACGATACGGATTTAAGTAAGGAGGACGCAGCTATGAGCAACTCTAAAATCATGCTTGATAAAAACTTTGTGGCTGTTTTAACGTCAGCTGTAAGCGACGTTGATATCAACTATCCCCATTCTAAGATGATTTTGAACACCATGCTGCGACCCTTGGAACTGCTAACTAGACTGGCTATTCATAACATGTCAGATAAGGAAAGTTCTGATGCTAACAAGGAAGAGGACCTATTTAAAATGGATACAACTGAAGAAGGCCTACAAATACCCGAAAACCCAGGAGACGATAACGAGGGAGCACCAGACCTTTATAGAAATTCGGCTCTTGGTATGTACAACCGTAGTGTGATTGAAGAAGAAGAATACAACAGTGACGATTATAGCGATTTGTTTGGTTCTTCTGTGGAAGAAGAGGAGGAGTAAGTTTATATTGTTTGCTTCTTTAGTTTTTTAATCAAACTCCTATTTAGATTTGAAGAGAACAGTGGTAGCGACCTATCTGACATGAGCGAAGGCGAACATGAAGATGATGGAGACGAAGAAATGGAAGCTGTAATTCATGGCTATGATTCCGATGAAATGGACGAAGATGAAGATACAGACGACATGAATGTTGAGGCAGAGCTTATGGGCGAAGAGGATGGTAATCGTGAAATGACTTGGCACTTAGAGGATATCGAAGATGATTCTAGTATAATTCGTGGTGAATCCATGATAAATGAGGAGGACGAAGTTGAAGACCAAAGCCCATCAGCTGGGGTTTTAGAGCTTCCCTACGACGAAGAGGTAAAAGCCCTTTATATATCGAAGAAATTCTAATAATTATGTTTAGGAGGATGAGCTGGACGTTTTATCTGATTTTGAAGATGGATCTGAAAACCTAGATGTCGAGTCAGAAACTGATGGAGTATCTGACGGCATGGCGCTTGACGTTGATGATATTGATCCACCATTCTTACATACAGAGGCACATGATGGATTTGCGGAAGGCGATGAACTTGACGGTAATCCTCGTTCTATAATTCCCATAAGCTTTAGACGTAGACTTCCTCATGGTCGACGCGCTTTTATTGAAGGAGGTATTTTCTTTTTTATATCATGTTTAGCAGAATGCTGATGTCAACATATAGTGGGAAGACCTTTGAGAACCCCAGGAGGTACTCGCGGTCAAGAAGATGTAATTACACATCCTCTCTTGTCAAATAACCCAGCGCCTACAACATCTGCAACGGGAAGCAGCGGCAATGTTTTAAGAGGTACACTCAGTGAAAACATGCCTCGTAGAGGTGGCCATAGCCCAGGGTTTAGCAATTGGCAAGAATTTGAAGAAATTATTGGTGGTAGCGCTATCCGTATGCTTGAATCCATTTTAACAAACGCAGCCCCTGGAGCAAACGGCGCCCATTCACGTTTAGAAATTACCAATGGACGTGGTAGTGTGTTTAGGTCTGAATTTGAACCCACCCCTAACCTTCCTTCACCTGAAGGAACATCTAACCTTTCTAATGATGAGGTCAAAAAGGGAATTTTGCTTTTACACGACTTTCAACCCATGACTTCAAGTGAAAGATGGAGTCAAGAAGCTCGTATGATGTACGGAAGCAACTTAAGCGAAAAAGCCTTAAAGGTAGTGAATACACTAATGAACGCACTTGCCCTTCTGGCAGTTGAAGAGGGTAAAGAAGAGAAACAGCGCTTAGAAATGGAAGCTCAGAAGTCTGCTTCAGACTTGCTTACCCAACAACAACAGGAAACTAAAGATAAAGAACAAACTGAGCCAATCATGCAAGAAGATTCTCATAGCACTGCGACTGCCATGGATATAACTAGCAACGAGCCTGAAACAACAGCGCCCGTGACGGCAGAAGAAGAAATAGTAACGGATTCGGCTACCGCTATAGATGCAGAGGACCGGATAACAGTTGTAGTGCATGGAGAGCCTGTCGATATCTCTGGTACTGGTATTGATATAGAATTTTTGGAAGCTCTGCCTGACGATTTACGGGAAGAGGTTATTAATCAACACATGCGTAATATACCTGAGCCTGCTACTGCTGCGGAAGACGACTCGATTAGTCCCGAGTTTTTGAATGCTTTACCTGCCGATATTCGTGAAGAAGTTTTGAACCAAGAAGCCGTTGAACGCGAAAGACGTGAAAGACAAAACAGACCATCCGAACCGAGTCCAGCTTCAACTTTGCCTCCCACATGTAACTACATATTTTTTAAAAAGGCTTTAAAACTCATTCTTTTTCTAGTGAACAATACAACGCAGCCGCGTCTTCAACGTGCCCATGAGATTCGCGAGATAAAGCCTTCTTCATCTAAAAAGTTTAAGCAACGTAAACGTGACGCTGTTGCACAGCTGATTGAAAAACCTCAACTGGCGACCTTGGTCAGACTTCTTTTTATTCCACAAACTATATCAAGATCTTTGCTTAACCGAGTTCTGCTTAACTTGAGTGAAAACAGTCAATCGCGCAGTGATTTGTTATCTTTCCTTGTCTGTGTTCTATACGATGGCGATACAGATATGTCTTCAGTAGATAACAGCTTTAATCATTTTTCTAAAATGAACAAAAAGGTTTCCAAGAATTCAAGTGTTCCTAGCATAATAGAAAATGCACCCAACTACGTGACACAGCGATGCCTTGAAGCCCTATCACATGCTATCTCACGTAATGAACAATGCTTAGCCTATTTCTTAACCGAGAGTGAGTCTTTGGCTGGCCTCAAACGACCCTCAACCATGAAGAAGAAGGGCAAGGAGAAAATGGCCAGTAGCTGGAACAAATATCCAATCCTAGTACTGATCAGTCTTTTGGACCGACCTGTGTTCATCAATAACCCCTCATTAATGGAAGAGCTTATGGAGCTTTTGTCCATCATGTGCCGCCCCTTTCCTGTGTTGGTGAAAAAGTATAAGGAAAAGTTAGAAAGCAAGCAAAAAGATGAGAAGCCGATGCCCAAACCTCCTACAATCTTGGACTCTTACTTAAAACTAATTGTACATGTTTTAACCAATGGAGAGTGCTCAAGCAAAACGTTCCAATATACCTTAAATGCCATTTCCCACCTATCGGCTTTGGACGGTGCTCAACAATCGATAGTAAACGAGCTTACTGCTGACGCAAAAAGCTCTGGTGCCAACATTTTGGCAGATCTCTCAAAGCTAGTGGTCATTTTAGAAAATGCTATGCCTGGCACAGAGGTCAGCAGTCATACCTTGGGTCCTTTTTCAGCTTCGACGTCCCATCAAGCCAAACTTCTACGTGTGCTAAAAACTTTGGATTATATGTTTACACGAAAGCATTCTAAACGAGAAGACGATAAAAGTGAAAACCAAGTTACTCAAATATATGAGAAGCTCGATTTCGCTCCTCTTTGGCAGGCTCTGGGTAACTGCCTTTCAGTCGTGCGCGAAAAAGAAGATTTGATCAACGTGGCCACTGTGCTTTTACCGCTGATTGAATCTTTCATGGTAGTTTCTAAGTGCAGCTCTGAAAAGGAACAACCCACAGACTCTTCTGATGACTCATCATTTTTTAACTTCACTGAAAAACACAAAAAAGTTCTAAACATTATGGTAAGAAACAACCCAGCCTTGATGAGCGGATCTTTTGCGCTTTTAGTCTGCAACCCTAAGATGTTGGAATTTGATAACAAACGCAACTATTTTGTTCAACAAGTACATAAAAGAACCACACCTAGGGAAAATTATGCTGTTCTGCAGCTGAATGTACGACGTCAATACGTTTTTGAAGATTCGTATCATCAACTTCAAGGTAGAACTGGAGATGAGATAAAGTATGGCAAGCTCTCTGTACGCTTTTACGATGAAGAAGGTTTGGATGCTGGTGGTGTTACGCGCGAGTGGTTTTCTGTATTAGCCAGACAAATGTTCGATCCCAACTATGCACTGTTTATCACTTCTGCTGCAGATAAACTTACCTATCAACCGAACCGAGCATCTGCAGTAAATCCTGACCATTTGAGTTTCTTCAAATTTGTTGGCCGCGTAATTGGAAAAGCTATCTATGACGGTCGATTGCTAGATGCATACTTCACTCGTTCTTTTTACAAACATATTCTGCGACGTCCTGTTGATTATCGTGATGTGGAGGCAATAGATCCTGAATATTACAAGAGTTTGGTTTGGATGTTAGAAAACGATATCACAGATATTATAGACTTGACATTTAGTATTGAGACAGACTTCTTTGGTACAAAGGACACTGTAGATTTGAAGCCTGATGGTAGAAATATACCAGTAACAGAAGCCAACAAGCATGAATATGTCACTCTTGTGACTGAGCAAAAACTAACAACTGCTATCAAAGATCAAATTAATGCCTTTGTACAAGGATTTCACGACGTAATCCCTGCATCACTCATTCAAATATTTAACGAGCAAGAGCTTGAGTTGTTGATTTCGGGTTTACCTGACATTGATATTGATGACTGGAAAAACAACACAACTTATGAGAGCTACTCGCCATCTTCTGCTCCTATACAGTGGTTTTGGAGAGCTGTGAGAAGCTTTGATCAAGAAGAGCGCGCAAAGCTTCTTCAGTTTGCCACTGGTACATCTAAGGTACCTTTAGAAGGTTTTGCCCATCTTCAGGGCTCAAGCGGCATTCAAAAATTCCAGATTCACAAAGACTTTGGAGGTGAGAAGAGACTCCCTTCTGCACATACTTGGTAAGACACATCGTATGCTTTATGAGATCAAGACTGATTTTTTTTTCAATTAGTTTTAATCAAATAGACCTTCCTCAGTACGACTCGTATGAAAGCCTACGAGCAAATCTTTTCAAAGCAATTAATGAATGCTCTACTGGCTTTGCCTTCGCATAACAAAACTCCTTTTTTTTCATTTTTTACCAAATAAACAGAACAACGCCTATATAAACCCATAACCTATTTATACAAATTTTGCCGACTGTGGATAGGCCAATAATGTAATTTAATGCCTTCGGTTTAGTGCACGGGTTCCTTTCCGTGCTTTTAATTTCATCCAAACAATCCGGTGCCCAAAATTGGAAGCATTTCAAACTCAATTAAGGCTTGGAGTAGAGAAAACAGTAGAAAACGCCGCTTTGGTTTTTTTTTTTTTTTTTTTTTTTCTTTTCTTTTCTTGGTTTTTCTCCAATACAATTACCCTTTTTTTTATCTATTTTTATTTTTTTTTATTTTATTTTATTTTTTTTGGAAACCACTTAACAACTCTAAACTGTCTTTTTTATATTCGACAAAAGAATAAAGGCTCTTAAATGGTTCTTGACCTCAATCATTCTACTAGTCCCATGCGTAAAAGCGACCCTTTTGCTGGTATGAACACTTCAGTCAGCTATGAAAAAGAGATTGAAAAGCTTAAGCAGCAAATCGTTAAGAAACCTTTAATTTCCCGTTCAAGCACTCCTGACTCTGACGCTGAATCTGTTAGCAGTTCTGTGTCTGAGGCAGAAAAAGCTCGTTTTTTAACATTTGTACGTAACTGGACAGGTCATTGGAAAGGATGGGAAGGAACCGAAATGAACAGCGGATCGCTCTGGTCTGACCAATCGCCTTGGAACACAACTATTGGAAAGCCTGTGGATTCAAAACTGCACCATGTCTAACATTTTATCATAACAACACCATCACAATGTACACATTTTCATCGTTTACCAACAACTTTAGGAAATTCCTTTTTTCTTCTCTCTTTCTTTTATCTCTCTATTATTCCTCATTTTATATTATAACAAATAATTCATTTCCCCACCCAAATACACTTTCCTTTTTACTTTTTGCACTATATATACTCTTACTTTTAAATAAATATTAAATCGCTTCTTTCAAGTCACTAAACGTCAAAGGTTTTTTCCAAACAAAACCAAAGATGCGGAGAAATAAAAATACATTTTTCTCTTTATTTCTTTCGAGACTAACAGTCATTAAGAATTAAAGCATGATTAGTTTTAAAATACTATGAATAACAATAGTAAACAGCAACTTATATATATCAGCCTGAAACACGGACCAAAGGCAAAGTTTGTATATCTTACATTATCGCAGTTAATTAACAAAGCTTTTGCACCGCCCTCAGTCAAGCAGAAAAAGAATGAATAAGTATTTTTTTTTTTGAAAGTAGTCTTTTCAAAAAAGGAAGTCGCTACGTCTTGTATCGTGCAAAAATAAACACGACTGGCTTAAAAACAGAATCCTGTGATGAATCTCGTCAGTTTGTAGTTGTTGCTAAATAATTAACCATTAGAGCTCGCTATCTTTTTAATATAAAAGATAATGATTTTAAAGTGGTTTTTTTCATCTCTTCAGAGACATTCAGAATAAAGGTGCATTTTTTTCGTAAAAATGGACAAAGACTTGTTGATGAAATTGCCACTGAGCCTATAAATACGAGGTGCTATTTGCTATCGAAATAACAGATTATGGTGATCAAATTCTATTGAAAAAACATATGGAAAGACTTTTTAGTGCGGTAATATATCCAGTTACTAGTATAAGGTCCAATGAAGCTGCTGTTATAGAATTAACAACATACAACGTTATGATAAAGACAAGACTAGATTTTTCATTTATTTTGAGCAAATGTTCGAATTCTTATGCCACTGCTACGTATTTATATCCGAGAAACACAAAGATCAACTAAACATTATTACAAGGGTTCTGAAGGCATTTTTGAGAATAACAAAAAAAATCAAAAGGAAACAGTACTCTTAGAAAATAGCATAAGCAATTTCGTCAAAAATGCATTGACAAAGATACTTGCTATTATAGCTGAAGTGACAGGAACTTTAGTACAAAATTCTAACTGTTTGATTCTGGAAGAAGATAAATGAAGCAACGACCTAGAGTAAATATTCTTTTATATTTTAATTGAACTATGCATTTAGTTACTAACTAGAACAACATGATACCTTTTTATCTCTGAACACCTATCCGCTTAATCCAGAATGGTCTTTGAAAAGCTCAGACAATGCCCTACTACTGTCTCTATACTATAGCTATCAGTTTTACGTTAAAACTTTCTCCTTTTGGCAAATTTTGTAAACTTTGAGCTAAATTTATTCAAGCTAGAGATAAATACGGCCACAAAAACCGATGCTGTATACGCTTTACTTTCTCTATTAACAAACTGTATCTGAACCTAAAGCGCAATTCAACCACAATAGATGACGAAAGCGGCTGGCTTTTAATATACTTGGGTGAGTGATGGAGGGTGGCTATCATTTCAGTTTTTTTTTAATAGCTTTTGTCCCCTTACATTATGGTTTTGCGTTTACTTCAAAAAAATCAACAAACAGTTCGCCAGGTAGCTCGATCTTTTGCTACTGGAACAAAGCAAGCTGCCGAACACCATCCCCAAGAATGTAAGACATCTTAGTTGTGCTCAATGCCGTTAGAAGGCTAATCGTCTATAGCTTTTGGCACAAGCGCTTGGAGAAATACTACTATTGCTGTTGTAGCTGGCCTCGTATGGTACAGAGTTGATCAACACTTAACACATTCAGGCGATGTATGTCAAAAGCGATACCAGCAAAAGAAAAATAACTGATCGAATACTTTTATTTAAACAGGAAAAGCACCCTTTCACTCGTTGGATTGAATACCATATGACTACCAAAGAACAAAATGACAACATCAATGCTGCCCATTTAGCTGGTGCTGAAGCTGCAGCTGAATACAAGTAAAGTGTAAACACAAACAATTGATTGCTAATTTTACTAGATTGTTTGCTCAAGAAGCCCAACGCCCTCTCATCTACCGTATGAGATATCCTGAGTAAGACAATACAAAACAAACGAAAAAAAAAATAGTAAAAGCTCATTTATATAAATAGATCCTTCGAGCGTGCTAGTGCCCGTGGTCTTGTTACTGGCCTTCAAGCCGATTTGTCTGACCTCAAAGTCAAGAAAGATAATGAATAAAAACAAAGTGTAGAAACACATTTAAACAGATAGCAAACAGAGAAAAAGATACAACTCAGTACGCACGCACACATATATACACATACATTTAAGAAGAGCAGAGAACTGAATTTAGCAGTTTAGTCATGTTTTGAAAGCGAATGTTTAGCCAACCTGCTTTAAAAAAAAACCTCTTCTCTAATCTCAAGTTGAAAAGAAAGATCTTTTTTCGTGTTGAATTTTAAAATGCAATGGTTTTGCGTAATTTACTTCTTTAGCGGCATAACGTCTTTGCCAGAATGCTTTTGAAGAAAACCAAGCTCAGGGTTTGTAGATTTGTTTTTTATACAACTTGTGCTTTTTGAGTATATATTACAAATAGAGGATAGTAAAAGGCTGTAGCAATCCTTTTATCGTGATACTAAAATTTCGAGCGTTAGTGCGTTTGCTGGCAATATTATGGGTATATTGCGACCACTTTGGCAATCATTGTCACCTCAGTTTATGGACTAATCTAGGCAGATAGTCTCATAGATGTTATACATTTGTGACTGCTTAAACACTCCAAATTAACTGTCACATTTACGTAGCCAAATAGGTGTCGTCATCCACATTTTTGGGTATAAATAGCCTCATTTTGATTCTTATAAAAGGCATTTTTTTGCTTTTTTCTCTTGTTTATTTTGTAAGTAAAATTATGCTATTGAAAATTTAAAAATCTTGACTATCAAAATCTAAAAAAACCTTGTCTGTTCAGAAAGAGTGCCACTTTCTATAAATACTAAACATGTCTAACGCTATTGTGGTAAATATATAATTTGTTAAAACTTTTCGTGGGAGAAAAATATAGTGTTTGTGTGTTGATGTGTGCGTTTCCATATTACTTTCCCTTTTTTTCTTTGCTTTGCTTAATGTGCCCTTTATTAGGCCAATGTCTATCGATATGTAATTGACGAAGTGATCAACCAAGTTCGTGGTGACTTTGAGGATATGGGTATCGACGAATCTGTTTTACAAGAGCTTCAAAGAGTAATGTTTAAATGGACCTCTTATATATCTATGCTTATTCATTCATTTGCTTTTGTAGTCTTGGGAATCAAAAGTAGCAAGATCCCGAGTTGCTAATTTTGGGTTTATGAGAGAAGAGAATTTTTATGATGAAGAGCATCCTGAGCAGGCCCTTAATGGACATGAGAATGACGAAAACGAGACAAGCCAAACTATTCTACAATATCCTAACCAAGAGGTAAACCGTTATACGTTGTTGTAACTAAAGGCTAACATATTTTAAGTATCAGGAAGCTGCACCCTCTGCTGCTAGTTTAGCTGCTTTAGCTGCAAGTAGTTCCCGAGCACAGCATCAACAACAATCACAACAACAACAACCACAACAGCAACAACCACAACAGCAACAACCACAACAGCAACAACCACAACCACAACAACAACAGCAACATCTTCAGCCCAATTTTGGTCTTCCTCCACCACCTCGTATGATGACTGATCCACTTGTGAATCAATACCATTTGATGCATCCTCCCTTAAACAACCCAATTATGCAACCACCAAATTTGAATAACATTCAGAACAACGGTGCCCAAAACAACTACAATGAGCCTCAACAATCACCAGGAAATCCAAGACCAAACCTGCCTCAAAACGATGGTACTTATGATGAAAGCCATATGACTACAGAGGTACACTTTTTTGATAAGCGTCTTCATAAATTATTAACACGACAAAAAAGCAAATTGATCAGCAAATTGAAGATACGATCATGTCTAATCAAGATCTAACAGCAGAAACGTCAGAAACATATAGTGAATCAATGACATTTTCTGCCAGCTCATTCTCTGGAGAACCTATTTCCTTAGAGTCTCTTCCTGACAGTGTAAAAGAATTAATGAAAGATGCAAAGAAGAGAGCTGTTAGAAACCAGGTAAAGTCTCGTAAAATTCCTCAATTGGATGGTGAACAAGAGGATGAAGCATCAGCTGGCGGTAGTGGGGCTGGTGATGAAGATATCACTTCAGATTTAGATGATCCCGACGACCAAGACGATGAAGGTGAGGGAGGCGAAGAAATAGAGCACATTATACTTTGTTTATACGACAAAGTAACTAGAACTAAGAACAAATGGAAGTGCGTTCTTAAAGACGGTATCATGTTGGTAAATGGAAGAGATTATCTGTTCCATCGTGCTACTGGCGATTTCGAATGGTAGATCTTTCTGACTTTTGTCAGGGTACGAAACTAGCGTTTAGTACTTTTGACAGTATAAGAAGCTATTTCGAACTAATAAAAATTAAAATATTTGAATATAATAAAACTTGACTTGAAATTATGCATGGTTCTTGGACTTGGAACATCTTTTTAGATACAAAGCGAGCAAGAGGCTTACACTAAACAAAAACTGAATTACAAACTTCCATAAGAAAACGTTCATGAAACGTACCTAACGGCTTTTAGTGTACATGAACTTTTTTTAAATACTTTGTTTATACTTATCGATGTATGTTATTTTTTTTTTTTTGGAAGTGCGTTTTTGTAGATACAGCAACTAAGGAGACTAAACTCCTCATTTCATTTATCTTTTGTTATAATAACTGTGGCTTTATGCAAACTTGAAGGATAGGCCTTTTTTTTCTGAACCCTTCTCAAACTCGAATAGACTGTCTCGTGTATAGTTGCATCTATGATAAAGACTGTCTAGTGCATTCAGTGACTGATATACAAGCTTTGTTCCCTCTGAGCTAATCATACCTCGGATATTTTTGTTTTCTCTGTTGCTTTCCTAGGTCTTTTGTCTTGCTGGCTTGATTTAAAGATGTATCCCCTAAAATTTTTTTTTGCAATAGATGCTTTCAAATTTTTTTTTAGTGTATGTGGTATTAATCCAGATTTGTTTTTGTATAAAACCTATGACATTGCTCCTTAATACACTATTACAATTACGCTTGCAGCCATTTATTTAGATAACAAGTTTTTCTTTTCTTTTGATTATACAACTTTAAGTAAAAACATTTTGCTGGGACTTGTAGCTGTTTTTTTACAGGAGTCTACAATTGTTTTTTGCTTTGAATTAGAGAAAAGAGTCGACTAGCAAAGCCCAAAGATAATCAGGTATTCAAACCAAAAACCCCGTCTATTCTTATATATACTGTCGAGTTTTTATGGTTTCTTTTTTACTTCACCACTGGCTTTTGAATTTTTTTTTAAAAAACTTTCATTTCTATTCCTTTTTTAGTTTACAAAAAAAAAATAAGAAAAAAATCATTACTGTGTATAATGTATAACGATTGTTGTAAAAATGTACATTTATAGTTTAATACTCGTATTATATGAGGAATGTATGCAATAAGATATAATATATGTATATATATATAAGTATACAAATAATGTATAAGAATCGCGATTAGGTGTTTGTATGTATATATATAAAGGAAGGTTAAGCAATGATCAGCTCTATAACCTCACTTGCTAGTTTAGCATTACTTAAAGCATTTGTTGAAGTAGTACCAAAAGTCGGGTCTACCAATGCTGAAAATCTTGATTGACCTAATAGTATTTTTTGGGTAGGGTTTTGTTTTCTAGAGCTATCGTTGAAACTTGGGTTTGAACATGCTGCTAAAAGAATGGTTTTTACAGACTCAATCAGACGTTGGTTCGTACAAGTCAAAATAGCTTGATTCATTTTGGGGAGCAATGTGTCGTACCTAAGATGGTTGAGTTTGTTTTTATGTTCTATGATTTTTTTTCTTGTGCTTACACTGTAGCAAAAATAGTAGGTACAGAACTTGATGCTTCAGCCAAAAAGCCGTACAGAAATGCTTTTTCTTTCACACTATCTGCCATTTGTAAATGTGTGACTAATGTTGATACAAACAGTAAAGCAGTCGTTTGGTCTGTTATGTCCAATTTCTCAAAGATACAGCCATGAGTAAACGCCTCGTCTTCGTCCAACTCTATTTCTGTATCTAATAAACCTGCCATTCGCAAAATCTCCTTGAGTTTCTCGTTTTTTGCAGCCAGAGGTAAGGCACCGGCCAAATAGCCCAATTGGTGAGAACTGACTATGTTGATGTCGTCGGTATGTTTGCACTCTATGTCTAAAAAGGTAATCAAGCCTTGGAATATGGTCTCTTTACCATTAGGGTACTTTAAGCCCTTCAAAAAGATGGTAGCAACCGCAAAAGAGAAATGGTCAAAGTTAACACCACACAACTCGTCGAGCTGTTGAGCCACACCATTCATTGGTTCTCGAGCAGCCATCAAAACATCCACAATAGACTCTCCTGTAAAGTATCCAGCAGCATCAATTGCTCGTAAAACAGACAACAAAAACTCGATAGCCATAGTAAATATTAGAGAATTGTTGATTTCTACTAAAGCGATAGCAACCCAGAATAGAGAAACCAGATAACGCGAGTCTGGAGGTAGACTTTCAACAATGTTTTTCAAACACATCATAATGCTCAAAACTAAATTAGGGTCAGCTTCATTGAATATAGCAAGAGCTCCGCGGAGAGCGACTAGTATCTGATAAAGCAGATCGTCGTCCATTTCTTCACGCCCAAGACATCCTAAAACAACAAAGGCTTGGGGTTGAATAGCGGGATTGAATTGAAAGGCAGTACTAGCAACCAAACCCATCCATCGTGCACGCCATGCGTTAGCCATATCTATACATATATTTTTTTTTTTTTTTTTTTTTTTTTTTTTTTTGCAAAAATCGATAAGTATACGTATATGTATATATGTTTATATATCTTTCTTACCAGGGGATGGCGCGCTAAATTGTAAAACCTCTAGAAAGGTATTGGCAATAGTTTCTAAGGCGTGTAAGGAAACTGGCTCAGCCACGTCTGTTAATGTTTCTTGCGTAATTGTAAACGCGTTCACATGAGGTTTGAACAGTCCAAAAAGCAATCTAAACTTGGTATCTGAAATTTCGTTTAAGAGCAGCTGAAGCTTTTTCAAATTGGTTTCTGAAAGTGGCATAGATGTGCACAGAGATTGAACAACATTTACTACTAGTCCATGAACAGATGCTCGGATTAGAGTTGGGCCAGACCCCACAATCAATGAGACAATGTGAAAAGTTTCAGGCACGTAGCTTTTAACAGGACCACGGTTATTGAAAGAAAGCATCAGAAACAAACGAAGTAGTGAAGCAATTTGATCCCACGTCCAATGGTCTGTAAGAACTCGTGTAGGCTTAAAGGAAGTTTTTTGCAATACTTTACGTAAACGGGCCATCATCTTTCCGCGTACAGCGATATTGGAAAGGGTAACAAAAGTATCTGCCATCACTTCTGACTGTAAAGAACCTATGCCGTTTTCAATAGAAAACTGCATAAACGAATCAAGTACCAAATCGAGTAGATCGTCCACTTGACCCAAAGTTCGCCATATTTTAGCTTGAATTAGTTTGTACATCTATTATATGTTAAAAAAAGGATCTTGTATGATGGCACTTTACATCATTTCGTGCAACAGTCATGTCTATCAAGCTACGAATTACTTGTTTTGTTTTGAGTGTTTCCGGATCACTTTCAGTGCGATTACTTTGACAAAAGTTAGCTAGGTTAGGGAGCCAAGGCATCATGTAATCCAGACATAAATAACACAAAGCCTCATTGGATTTTTGGAAGCCAATGAAACTTTCATTTAGGAATTCGAGTGTTAAATTGGGTTGGTTTCTAGCAATCTTCTCACTAATGTTTACTACAAATGCAGTACTATTAGCAGGTACGCATAAATCTAAGCATTGAATGTTGAGTAATGCATTGTAAATCCTTTACATATAT
Organism: Sporodiniella umbellata; assembly: GCA_025677835.1. Classification (NCBI taxonomy): domain Eukaryota; kingdom Fungi; phylum Mucoromycota; class Mucoromycetes; order Mucorales; family Rhizopodaceae; genus Sporodiniella; species Sporodiniella umbellata. The sequence continues at coordinate 152,225 of JAIXMR010000002.1, read as the reverse complement.
ATATATATATATATACCTTTAGCATCAAGTAGTTGGTTATCAAGATCGAAATGAAATGTCATATTGAGAGCATACAACAAGTTGTAGGCCGTCAGTCTCAAGCTGGGATCGTCGCTGCCAACGTTCAAAAGCGCCATATTCAACAGTCGTCCAGGAACATCATTTGGGCGGATACTTCTCTCTGTCATTACAGTTGGTTTAGTCATTTCTATACGTCTCTTATTATGGCGAATATGCTAATAGTTTATATTTTCAACAACCAGATTAGTTATGATTTTTGAAGTTAAATTGAGGGAACTTACATTGACAATAGCATCTCGCTTCATAGATGTAAATACATGTTGTGCCTTTCCTTTGTATTTAAAATGAAACTCATTTACTATGTCCTGATTTCGCGTATTGGGGACAAGAGTAACATCTTCAATATCTTCAATATTATAAACGTCGTTTAGCACTGCTGCAACGTTGTAGACAAATTCATGCTTTCTGGTAGTTGTGACTTGAATATACTCGCTACTGACTTTGATAATGACAGGAACATTGATTTTCTGTACTACTCTACCAGCAGGGTTAAACAAATGAGATTGTTCGGTATCCAGGATAGCTGAAACAAAAAAATGTTAATTGCCACATATGGGTATATACAGTGTTTCCAAAATTAATGTCGCGTTTTATAATACAAATTATACAAAAATGTACAACATCAATTTTGAAAACACTGTATGTGTGTGTCCATTTACTTGTTAACTTGGGCAATCGAAGTTCATTGGAACTGATGTATTCATGTATCTCTGTCAAGGATGCTGCAAAAACAAACCGTTTGACTAGCTTATGAGAAAGCGGCCGAGGTAGTCTTTTAACGAATTTCCGTAAATCCGAACTAGGGTTGTATATAATAAAGTTAGCTATACAATCGTAGAGATCAGAAGGCAACAGTTGAAGGAAGCGAACAATATGTTGCGGGGACACTTCATTAGCATGAGAGAACAGGGTGCTGTCAAACACAATTTCAACCCCTTTGCTAGAAGCTCTCTCTAACGTCTAAAAATACAAGTTCAAGCAAAACATGAAAATAGGTATGTTGGGGATTTACCTGTAAGATGTGATATATGAGCGAGTCAAAATCAAGAACGTCTGCGTTGACATTACGTGCAATAAAGTAAAGTACTGGGTGATTTAGTTTAGAGGTACCGGCTTCGTAAAATATTCCTTTGTAAACGGTTGGATCGGTAATACGGTTACTATTGTCACGCATAAAATCGGCGTAGACCTGATTAGCAGCTGCAAAAGTGTAATTCTTTGACCCAGACTCAGACTTGGGGATTTCAGGGGAACGACCAAGTTGAGCCATGAGGTTAGAAAATTTGTCGAACTTTTGCTTTATTTGACTAGCTGTTTCTTGATCCACGTATTGCCGCATACGTCGTGTAGCTAATTCTCTGGAGATACGTTCCATGTTTTCAAACAGAACACGGTGCATGTTAGTGTAGTCCTTTTGCTCCATAGGTCGAATATCAGAAGTCCCAGCTCTGTCGCATAAGGAGATATCAGATATTTCTCTTAAAAAGCTTGTTACCCGATAGATATTGTTTGTCAACAGATCATTGAGAACAATCATATATGTCTCCTTGGATCCAAACAAAACGTTATTGGCTAAATTTTGAATAACTTTTGTGGCCATCAAATGGCCTCGTTTCATTTCCCTAGAAACAATCATACCAGGCTTGATTAGTCCTTCAGATTCAGGAGATACGATAGCTGGACAGAAAAAACGTAAAAAAACAAAAGCTCCCACAGCAGTATACTTGGCTTCAGGGTATCTATCTTTGACGGAAGTCAAAATACAATGACAAACCTCACGGAATGAACTAGCAAACTTGCATTAGTATTTGTTCGGCTTTTTCTTTTTACCTTGGAACTTGGCTAGCAGATTCACAAATAGCGTTTAAAAATCGTTCGGTGGCATTAATCACATTTCTTTTGTTTTTTGTTACATCCTCATCACTCTTAACTTTTGAAGGGTCAAGCTCAAAGGTTCTTTCTTCGGCCGGTTTTTCTGCCAACTCTATAAACACAGGCTGAAGCACAGACTTGACATAATCAGCACCATTTTGTTTAGCAAAAATCGACAAAAGTCGAGTGGCAATACTTGTCCTTCTCAAAAGTTCCGTCTCCGTGTCTAAAAGGGAATAAGACTCGCACTTCTTCTTTCTTCTTCTGCTATACAATACCTGTACTCTGAACTTCCTTTCTTATTACGGCCTTTATTAAATCCAGAGCTTTTCCTCTTGAAGCAAAACAAGCCAAAAGAGCATTAGCTGCGTCCTCAATGTCTGATGCAGGACATGTGTCGCATAAAGAAAGAGAGATTTGAAAATCTTGGCTTACCAGCATCTAAATTGTACTGATCAGTAATTCCATCGTGTAGATTGATAGAGTATGTACTCACATCTACTACTTTTTCATAACGATCTGTCATAACAGTTTCGGCCAAAGTCTCAAATTCAGTACCTTGGTTCAAGATATTGGTAAGCACTTTCATAAAAGCTGTCCGCATCTTCGGATCCTCATGATAACCCATAGAAAGAGAATGTTTGAGACCAGCATCTACGTTTGCGCTTAAAAGATTGGACATGGCGAGAATAGTACTTTCTTTGAGTGGAGCCAGATAGGTAGATATGCTTGCTTTATTACTTGGTTCAGTATACGCTTTGTTTTGAGAGGCTGTGACACTATTTGATTCCGAATCTCTGCATCGATTGAGTAATTTGAGAAAAAATGTAAAGTACTTGAAAAAGATACGACTCTTGATGGGGGTTGAGTCAACCTCATGGATGGTGTCAGGCGATTGAAGAGGCAGTTGATGTAGCAGGCTGACAATCGTATTTAAACAAACCAGATCTAATTCTCGGTGAAGTTTTTCACCTTGAGTCGATTCAAAAACACTAGAGTATTGGTTCAAATCAGACTTTAAGGAAAAATCGCTAGTCCATTCTACTATAATCTCGAGCAGCTTGTTACGAAGTCTAAACTCTTGACGTAGAGTAACCTTGTCTTTTTTCATCATAAGCACTTCTGTGAGTTGGCAAAACTTGATTTTTATTTTCAAAGCCGAAGGACCGTTTCCAAGCTTATTTAGGTATCTCGCGTACTGGTCAATGAGGTTACTGAAGTCTACTGTCAGCAGGGTTTCGAAAGAGCTTTCCATACGGTCCAGAATGAGCTTGAGGACACTAATCGCTTGTTCTACAAACAACGTGTTGTTTATGTTACAGATAGGATCACCGTCAGGACCAAAGTATTGAGCCAAGACGGTTTCCATATAACGGAACAGCATGGAATACAACGCAGGAGAGAGGTCAGTACCTAAGATTTCTTTAACCCATTCGCGCACTACAATAGTATCGCTTACGAGCAGTCCGACCATATCAATTACGAACTGGTTCACCATGGTAGAAGATTCGCTGGGCGCAGAGGCGCGCCTTTGTTCCTGTCGGCCTGCATCTGCCATCAAACAGATCCCACCTAGCGCTGCCAAGAAACCAGCGTAGTTTTGCCACTCCGAGAACTTATCCTCATCTAATGTAAATTCAACGCGTTGCTGCTGTTGCTGTTGTAGCTGCTGCTGTTGCAACTGTTGTTGCTGTTGTTGTTGTTGTTGTTGCTGCTGTTGCTGACGATTTGAAGTGGGGTTTCTAAGCTTATCATGCCATGCAGGGCTGATTTTCTTGGGGTCCTGAATTTCTATTTCCTCCTGTTTAGCGATTGTGGGTGTCATATATTTCCATCGTTTATATACTTCCTCCCAAGCAGCTAAGTTTCCAGGCGCATAATGAGTCATCATACGCAAAAGGCGACGGATTTGTTTTTGTTGTGATTTACGACCAGTAACAATTGAATTGTGAGCAGAAAGTTCGCGATAAATAGGAAGGTTTTCGGCAATCAACAGATTATGATGGGGATCGTCAAAGCTTTCTGTCAGTTGAGCTTCAATACAGATCAGATTGAAACAATCAATAGCTGCAGAACAAATTTCAATATTAGAAGAACAGAGAAGTACTAGAAGTGCAACCTCCAAAGCAATAGTGCATTGTAACCTCTCTTTGGCATCGGAGCCCTCAATAGCAGCTTCCTATTTTTCATAACGTACAAATATTAAATATTTTCCCGTTGCCCCTGGGTGGGAAAGTACTTACTCTATTTTTTTCTAAAAATTCAATTCGACACTTAAATAACTGTTTTAATAGCTCCAATAAACGTTTAAGCCCCTCTTCTTTTTCTCTAATATCCAATAACTGTTTTCCGAGTGCAAACAACACTTGAGAACCGATTTTCCAAAAGGTTTCCATAAAAACAGCGTTGGGACCCCACTCCATGATATAATCGGGTGAGTGCAGCTGGTGCAAGCACATCGCGGCTGCATCCCGAACATAATCGTCTTGTTCACACAAACAGTTGGCGATAGAAACCATGGCTGTTGCATTCTGCTCAAATTTGTCTTCTTCGTCACCCTAATAAAAAGAAAGTATAAGAAAAAAACAGAAGAGAACAAAAGATATACACATATAAAAACATGTATCAAATTACGCGAATGGCTAGCATTGGATCTGTTTGGTATAAACGAAGCATGTCTACAATAAGTTCCAATCTTTCCCCTTGCTGATCAGGACGTAAGTTATTCTCTCTTCTGGATTTCCTTTCGTTAACCATGATGGGTTTTCTCAGGGCCGTATCTTTAGGATCTCTATGTGTGAATTCGATCCATAGGTTTCTCAAAGGACCCACTAGAGCCTCATAGAGAATTTCATTGGACGGGTTCCAAGGCAAATTTTTTTCGTCGGAAGTGATGGTCAGACAAGCCTTGACCAAACTGATTTTGAACAGGGCGGGTGCACGTGAGTCAAGACAGGTGGCAAAGATACCGCGAAGTGCCTGCTTGGGGTTCATACGATAGGTGGCTACAATGCAGTCTGCTAGTAGCGATCGATGATCGATAATGATACCCAGACCACTCATCAAACTATCCGCAATCAACGGCCTTTCATAATCGAACAATTGGTTTCTTAATTCGTTTTCTATATCGGGCACTAGTCGTCGAAGTGCCGAACCGTCGGGTTTGTCGATAAACGAAGCGGCTTTACAAATATCCACATAACAGATTGTTGCTAGCTCTGCCATCCTTCCGTTCTTTAAAGAGCTCCTTAAGGTGTTTAAAAACATAATCTTCAAAGTTTTATAGGTGGTTGTATAAGAATTAGGGTATACCAAACATAAAAACAAGTTATCTGCTCTTTTTTGTATACCTTTTTTATATTAACAGATCTAGAAGCATCTGGAGCATCCAACGTAGCCAAGACGTCAGGACAAAGAACCAATAACATAGTCATTAATGGCCAAAGCACAGCCTTCTTTCGAGTAGTATCAGTCAACGGTAAACAGAGTTCAAACAAGATATCAGGTCCCCCATCAAATTTTTTTTGGTTCTGGCAAAACTCCATAAACTCTTTCGGACAACTTTCAATCCAAGCCCAAATCGTTCTACGTAAGATGGTTGCCACTATAAGCTGTACTGACTTCTTTAATCGAATAAAGTTGTTTCGAAATTCTTGCATTGAAAAAAAAAAAAGAAGAGATTTAGACATATACTACAAAAGAATAGTTTACCTCTGACAATCGAGCCCAAACGGGAAGCATCCAGTGCAAAACAACTCATCAAGCGTAAATCGGAAACGTCAGGTATTTCATCTTGACAGGTCGATAAATAAGATAGTCGGGATTTGACTCTATTAAAAACAGCAGACCAATTTGAGTTACTGAGATGATAGGCAACTCTGCTACATGCTTTAAACATATCATTAGTAGTATCTAAAGACGTTTTGGTCATTGTGCTGGGTGTAAATTCTTCTGTCTGTAAGGTCGGATTGATATAGCCTCCTTGACCATTCTCTTTTTCTTCCACGCGAACTGCATACTGCAAAGCACGACAAATAGAATTCAATATTGCCTTTGCCATCATCTCATCAAAAGATACAGGATTGGAGCTGTGGGTCAAGTTGTGGTGCAAACAAGACGCTAACAAACGTATAATAAATAGCTGGGATTGTAGATATTCGGTTGAAGAAAAGTCGTCATTTGTTGGCAACTAAGGGAGAGCTTGTAAGCTGTAATCTTGGTCACCAAAGAAAAAAAAAAGACTTACTTTGATAGTCTCCATCACATTCAACAATGCCCCGGATATTATCAACACTCTATAGTTGGACAGCTCAATCAAAGCAGTAACTATGAATATTTTTTTTATAAGAGAAAACATTGTCTTGTGGTCCTGAGTTTACCTCTAAAAGATAAGATATGTGTATAGTTTTTGTTTTATTAGAATAACTTTTAAAGAAGAGATAACACAAAATAATAACCTTACGTTTGATAGACTAGTGGATCGTTTTCTAAGGAGCTCAGTTTTTTTCTGCTGTTGCTAGGCAACTTAACATATGTTTTTGCGTTAAAAAAATTTTTCTTTTCTATTTTCCTTGTTCTTTACTCTGAGAACTATGCGGTTCACTAAACTCGCAATTAGCTTTGTGTCCGGACTCATCTAAGCATTCAAATTTGAAGTGAGGCACAAGAAAAAAAGAAAGGAAAGGAAATTAAGAAAATATAAAGCAGATCTAGAATTGAGAAATGAAGAGAAAGTAACAAGTCGGGTAGACAAGAAAGAACCTTGTGTCTATGTGTGTCAAAAAAAAAAAAATTATATATTTCATTTTTGATTACCTTTCTTGGACTATCGCACTTTTTTTTTTGCTTTTTTATGCTCCGTAAGTTGACATTTAAAAAAAAAAAAAAACATTTCATGAATCTATCTCCACACTGCCACTTTTTGTAACACACGCTTAAGAAACGATAACGTAAAGACGCGATCAACTGTTTATACTGGCATATACTTCCAGAGACAGTTCGAAAGGTAGCCAGTAAATAGAATTGATACCTTATAAGTATTTTTTTATAATAAGAAAAGTAATAAAAAACGCTTTTTAATGGCAAACACTATAAACTTTTTTTTAATTGCCTCTCTATCGCACATAACAATTATTATTACCAAAACCTTTGCCTACGAGAGTACAATAAAGTGCAAAATAAGGAAATCACTCATAATCAAATGTTATAATTATTTGAAGAATCATATGATCTTGTTCGCTTTGTCATCTTCTTGGTTGATATATCCACGGCCTTGAGCCTAGCTCAGAAAGCAAGATGTTTTTTAACTCACTTTTCTTTCAATAAGTTGAAATCTAGAAAAGTCCACGCTTGCTTTTTTTCCTATGCATATGTCAAGTAACACATCGATTACTATACCCAAAAAAAGGCCCAGCATCTGTACACAAGCTATCATTTTTTGATATTATATATATTTTTAAAGAAAAAATAAGCGTGTTCTTCTTCTCTCTCTTTCTCTATCCATATCACTTATAGACAACTGCGCTATTTTACTTTACCATTGGAGTTTTCATTGGAGAGTTAAATCCTATCCATTAAAAAAATTTACTTTGTTCAATCTCCGCTTGTAAAACCGAAGCCAGGGAAAAAAGGGTAACCAGATTTGAAGGCCCGCAGATTGCAAACATTAGCCAACTGCCTTCTGTAGATTAAAAATAAAGGTGGTACCTGAATGTCATGAACTTTGTATCATTTGTATTATAAAACATAGTTTTAATACAAACAAGTACCACAATCCTTCAAAAAAAAAATTGGCAGCCTTTGTCATCTAAAAATACTTTTTTTTTTTTGGTTGGCCAATAAGGTGCTGCAAAAGCCATTGTCATAAACTTTTGAGGGAGATAGTGACTGTAGATTCTTGGATGAAAGCTACTTTTACTCACTTTAGCTATGGACACTATTAACACTAATCAATCAAACTTTAAACAGCAAAACAAAGCACTGGAACATTACTAACTCTATGGCATAATAACTTTAAAAACACTATAGCTTTATGTAAGAAGATGTTTATTTCAAAACCTCCACTTCTTCAAAGTATTTGATAGACTAAAGTATAAGGTTTCTTAGTAATTGCTCTCTTTTTTTTTGGCAGCTTATGTTCACTTGTTCTACTCATAAGGGGGATGTTTTTCAATAACAACTGATACTCGATGTCCCTCTATGAATCATCCAACAAAGTAAGCGTTGCCTAGAAAATGACTCTTTCCCCCTTACCTCTGAGCCACAGCCGTTATGACTTCAGTATAAGCAACTGGATAGATAACGCTGCTTTTGGCTTTCTGTTGAAAATACGTAAATATCTTGCTAGTTTCAAATTATACCAAACTTCAAAAAATAGTGTTTTTGTTTAACAAAACAAAGTAATTATTTTGACTTTGTCAGAATTCGAAACACATTACAGACGACCAAATATATGTCCGTATTGCTTCTGAATGTATTTGCTTTGTACTTTTAGAGACATTGATACTCAAGCAGAATTTCTTAAATCAAGGACTCTATAAGTTCAATTGCTGATTTCGTTTGTAAATAAACGTACTAACTAACAGAATGTTCTCGTATATAAAAGAATTGTAATCAGTAAAAGCACATTAAGAAATATATACGAAAAAAAGGTGAGCGAAAAAATCCTGTAACCCACTAACTTTTAAGCTCACATATTCCATTCTTTTGTAAAGGCCTGTATTGAAATCCAAAGGCTCTAATAGATGTATATCTTTGTTTAAAGGTCTACTTATTTTTATATAAATATTTGGGCGCAGCTCTTTTAGCCGAGATCATGGACAGAGCACTAGAACCAAACTCCTTCTAAAAAAAAAAGGAAAGAAACAGTATGAAGCGGTTTTTATAACAACTAGAATTCAAGTAGGAAAAAGGGGACAGGAAAACATCTTATTTTTGAAAAAGGTCCTAATTTAGCATATAGTTCGACGTTTCAATCTTTTATCTATATATTTTTTTATAAGGGACACCAAGGCCAGCCAACTAGGCTGTAAACTACTATTTAAAATCAAAGTATTTGTTGCTTTCAAGCCATTTAGGCTAGTGCGACACTTGCTTTTTTTTTTTTTTTGGAATTTAAATCACTTTTTTTTTTGAAAAAAAAAAAGATAGAATCGCTTTTCACCCTTTACTCTACTTCCCATTTGCCTATATACACAGTTGAACAATGGAGTGCAGTAAAGAGTACACGTGGTAAGGGGTATGTACAACGTTGTACACTTGACAACTCATTAGGTTTGCATAGTTTGCCCTTAAAGCAAGCTTTCTGTCAACGTAGTTTACTTTCGACATCTTCCTTCCCTTCCTTTTTTTTTTTTTTACAAAAAAAATAATATGAAAAACGACACAGGATCTCAAATAGTTAAGATTAATAGCGCCTCTTTGTTTTTTTTTTCTTTTCTTTTTTTATGGTTTAAAAGAGAGAAAATGTACGCTACAGATTTGAAGTAAGCGTGCACTGAACCCTGATAGACCAGTAAAAAAACAACTTCCCTGCATAACAACGCATAACATTACTTTATTCAAGACATAGACTTTGTGTCTTGATGAATACAAGTAACATAAAAGGCAAACAAGTTGTTTACAGGACTTTCACTCTCAATTTACAAACGTTATGAAAAGTTCGCCTACCTTTGCGCAGGTTTTCGAAAACTGTTTGGCCAACTTTTGATCAAATCATAGAGCTTCTTTATCCAAGATGTATTTTTGAAGAATCGTCAATTTTTCAGAATAGTTGAGAAGAAAGCTGGGTACTTCTTTTCTAGATTCATCAAAAACGTTTCCTCTACCACCTTGGCGGAAAACATTCATTATGAGCAAGCAGTATAAAATTATGTCAATTTATGTTCAAATGGTTTTTTAAAACTTGTACAATTTTTACCATAAAGGTGAGTGAAATTTTCAAAAAAAAAAAAAAAAAAAAAAAAAGAAAAAAAAAAAAAAAAAGCGTTCAATTTACGTCGCCTTATTTCAAACATCAATAGCAAGCCAATGTCGTCTAAAGAGAAAGACGATAACTACTCATCGCCATTAAATGGAGAAATTATTAAGAATGAGAGCACGAGGAATCCTTTCCCACATTATGTTTGTACATTATGTTGTACAAGCCGCTCTGATTTCGAATGGATAAAGAAGTCTACTCACGAAACGCGGTCCAATATACCTAGTATTCCTATTTAAACTAAGAAAAGCGCTCTTTTATTTCGCAACACGCCTACAAAGTCATTTTCGCCAAAGCGTTCCAAAATCACAAGCAAAAATATTTTCGCATTGTTAGCTGTTGCAACTATAATCAATTTTCATAACGAACACTTGTTACCAGAGCAAAATCTTCTTGAAAAGTAGCGAATTGTGTATCAAGCCAATCTAGTGTTTTTGAAACAACATTTAACTGCATACAACATGCTAAAGCAAACTTTGGATGTGGAATTGCCAAATTTGCCTCGTTTTCTTTGGCTGCCACTACAGTCTACTGATATTGTGGCTCACGACGTAACCTTAGTGAAAATTGTTCAATTTGCTTTAGCTAATTTTTGTAGCAAATGGCATCGTTATGTGTGCTATCAGCCAAAGTATGAACATACACATTGGATTGATCGATTTGTTCCAATTCTTCAATGTTTCGGCGACCTCAGCCAGTTACTTGGTTTCTAATGGTGTAAAGTTGCTACCGACAAACACATTGAATTTGTGATTCATCCTGATTCATTGATACGAACCACACCTGTCAAATACCACGATGGTATAGATTGTCGCATGAATGAATATAGCCGTCTTATCATGAAAGAATTGAGCAGAAATATGGCTAAGGAAAATACTAATTGCACCCAGGGGAATGTGTTCAAAGCTTTGCATTCGTACACCGTCACGCTACTGTTTCGTTTTCGAGCATTTGCGTTGTTTTATCGTTTTCTTTTCAATGTGTATGTACTACAATAACTGTATTCTCTATAAAAATGAAATATACCAATATTGACGGCTATGTCCAAAACAAAGCATGGTATGCGGATGTTCCAAATATTTTCAATAATTGTGTATCATCGGAAGAAGCTTTTAAATTTGTTGCGGATCTTTTTGCATCTCTACAAGAACAGAAAGTAATGACGCAAGTGATAAAAAAAAGAAAACCCAGGGCCTGTTCCTGTTAAGGTTACAAATTGTGTATTGCATATTTTAAATGAGATCAGTGGCCGACCTTTTCTATGAAGAAAGTTTGTTGCCTTAGCCAAATCTATATCACTTACTCTTTTTACTATTAAAAATATTCCTTTTACTCTAGTATATTAGTAATTCACGTTTATATCAGGCGAGATTTAGTTTAATAAACACAACATTTGTTTTATTGTTTTGAACGAGTCAAACTTTTTCTATGACGATGGAAAAGACAGTGTTTCTGATGAGCAAGAAATAAAGCAGAGAATAAGGAGGATGAATTAAATTTTTATAACGTTGTGTTAAGGTTCGGGCGGTCAAGCAGACAAAATGAGGGAGGAATAGAGAGGAAAAGAAGCTTAGATGAATACGACTAGAGGAGATAGTATGGCATGTTTATTACTTCAAAACAATAGAACTTACAAATGAAGCAGTAAGTAAAAACAAAACAGATTATGAGCATAAATGGGAAGAAGAAAGAAAAGACGGACAGTTTAAAAAGAATATACTTGGTTGATGGTTGACTGATGTTTTTTTTTAAAAAAAAAAAGTGTTTTTATTGACTGAAGTTTATAAAAAAGATGTAGAATTTATACGACTAAAATCAAACGAATTGGAATTTTAAAAGGCGAACTTTGACAGAATTTATTCGCCAGTACAAAACCTTTTCTTGCTATTTAGATAAACTTTCGCGAAACACAAGAAAATCGCTTAACCAGCTATTGACAAATTCCGAGGAGATTTACAGTCAAGGCAACCTGTAGTCTTTATGAGTAATTTGAAGAGCTTTTTTACTTTCCTTGATTGAAGAGTCACTATATGAGCCTATTCAGACAGTTAAAGAGATAGATTGGCTTATAACTAAAGAGAGCACAACTCTATTTATCTTCCTCCTCATTCTTCAGAGGCCAGCACTCTGTAAAATTTTTCAAAAAAACTTTCAGATGGAAAATCTATTTAGATAAATACCCAATAATTAAAAGCATTGTTCACCACTGATAAATGGCTTGAAGTTCAAAAAAAAAAAAAAAGGCTGCCTTTTATGGAAATGAAAACCGCATTTTGAGATTTTTTTAATGGCCGCTATGCTTCCAAAAAAAAAGCCCGACTGTTTGTAATTGCGTGCTCACACAGGTGGTGTTGTCCGTGCATTATCCGCGGAGTATTTGATTTTGGCCGCAAGACAATGGCATTTTTCGCCTTTTATTTTGTGCTTGCTATAGACAACAGCAGTAATTCAAAGCCTTTCCTCTTAAACGAGGTGGGAGAAAGAGAACTGGTTGCTTCTTTTTTTTTCTTCAAGCGAGAAGAATGGGGCTTCTCCTTCTTGCTATCTGAGTTGTAAGCGCTTTACTATAAAAAAATTTAATGTCTCCTTTCTTGAATCGTATGGTACCTACAAAGCACGTGTAGTCACTAAAGCTACCTCTCAAAACCAAAATGAAATGAAAAAAATACATGAAAAACGTGATTTTGCTTTTCTGTTTTTTTTTTTTATATATTTATTAACTTGTCAAAAACACTCTTTTCTCTTTTATAGCTGTTTGCTCAGTATTTAGAAAGACAAATAAGTACTACTAAATATTTAGTGGCTAAAAAAAAGAAAGCTTTTAACCCTTTTAATAACAAAAAAAGCTGCTTTTTTAAAGACCAGCACCTATTTCTAGATAAATAACTTGTCTGTCTTTTATATTACTTGCATTCATCAAGACGTTTCTAAAAAGCTTCTCTTTTATTTGCTTGGGTATTTCAAAACTTGGCCGAAAAGAATTTATTTAGTTATATTAAAGAAAAAAAAGCTGTAATATTTCAGTGTTGTGAAGGAACTGTCTTGTTTATCTAAGGCCCAACGGGATGGCCAGACTACTGCGGTTGTCAGGCTGGCCTGTTTTTGCCTGCCAAAAAGGGCATGCCTTTATATATATATATATATATATATACATGTCTGGCAGTTGCTTTTGTTCTCGTTTGATTTGTATAGCATTCGCCCTAACACATTAGGTTAAGTCTTCTTTTCTATTAATTCTATGCATATTTTGAAGTCTTGGGTAAAGTAATGTTATGCGTTGTTATGCAGGGAAGTTGTTTTTTTACTGGTCTATCAGGGTTCAGTGCACGCTTACTTCAAATCTGTAGCGTACATTTTCTCTCTTTTAAACCATAAAAAAAGAAAAGAAAAAAAAAACAAAGAGGCGCTATTAATCTTAACTATTTGAGATCCTGTGTCGTTTTTCATATTATTTTTTTTGTAAAAAAAAAAAAAGGAAGGGAAGGAAGATGTCGAAAGTAAACTACGTTGACAGAAAGCTTGCTTTAAGGGCAAACTATGCAAACCTAATGAGTTGTCAAGTGTACAACGTTGTACATACCCCTTACCACGTGTACTCTTTACTGCACTCCATTGTTCAACTGTGTATATAGGCAAATGGGAAGTAGAGTAAAGGGTGAAAAGCGATTCTATCTTTTTTTTTTTCAAAAAAAAAAAAGGCGCCTTTTGAGAAAGTGAAAGCTGCACTTCAAGAAAAATTTTACTAAATTATATTTTTTTTAACGGCAGCCTTTTTCCAAAAAGCTGTTCTTTGATATTGGACGACTACACATATTTATCTAATTAGAGTTGAGTTTCGAAAAGGAACTCTTAGTTTAAAAATAGTTTTTATAATATATTCCGGGAACTGCAAGTAAACTGATCAACGATTAGGAGAGACTGACAAAAAATATAATCAAAAAATAGGTTGGCGCGCTTAAAGGCTGTTGAAGTTGGTTCTCCCTTTTTCCTTTTTTTTCTGTATTTCTGTGTTTAAACGAGGCTCTTTTTTATTTAGGCACGATAGGTAGAAACGGAATTAAGTTTTCAAAAAAGATACAAAAAAAGGCAAGCTTGTTTGAGAATTAATACAAAAGTAGACAATTTCTTAGAAAAAGGCAGTACAAGTCACTCATTCCTTTTTTCTTATTTTGGAACGATTGTCACATAAAAAGATCATTTATATAGTGTCACCGTCTTAAATTGTTGTAAAAATTAACTCAATTTGTCTATAATAAAACACTTGTACAGTTTCGCCGCTCTAGTTTTCTATAAAAACCTTTGGCCCTTTTTTTTTCGTTTTTTTCCCTTTGTTTATAGAAAAAAAAAAACACCCCCTTTTCCCTTCTTTTTATAACCCCATACACACTCCTTATTAAAATGTATATTAAAACCTCTGCTCTTGCCATTGCTCTCTTACAAGTCGCTGTCTTTGTTGAAGCTGCTAAGAAGCCTGCAAAGACTTCTTCTACTCTTGACAAGCCTCAAGACTACTGGAAGCAATTCAAGTCTCTTGTTGACCCCAACAATATCACTATTCCTGCCATTACCCAAACTACTTCTTACGACCCTACTCAAGAGTGCAAATACTACCAACCTCCTACCAACTTTGTCTTTAACGAAAAGGAATGGCCCAAACTTTGGGAAGTGGCCACCTCCAACGGTATGACCAAGACTGCCGAATTCCAAGCCTTGAATAAGTCCATCGAATGGCACAAGATGCCCAAGATCAAGGTCCGTAAGTCTACTGCTGAAGGTGGATTGGATATGACCTCTTATCCCGATAGCGATCCTGACTGTTGGTGGTCTTCTTCTACCTGTACCAAGCCCAAACACGAGAACATCAATGAGGATATTTACACTTGCCCTGAACCCGAAACCTGGGGTCTCACTTACGATGATGGACCTAACTGTTCTCATAATGCTTTCTACGATTATCTCGAGGAAAACAAGATCAAGGCCAGTATGTTTTATATTGGTTCCAACGTGGTCAACTGGCCCTACGGTGCTCAACGTGGTGTCAAGGCTGGTCATCACATTGCAGACCATACCTGGTCTCACGCTTTGATGACCACCTTAACCAACGACGAAGTTTTGGCTGAACTATACTATACTCAAAAGGCCATCAAGATGGTTACCGGTGTCACTCCTCTTCATTGGCGTCCTGCCTTTGGCGATGTAGACGATCGTGTCCGTTGGATCGCCACCCAATTGAACTTGACTACCGTTCTCTGGGATCTTGATACTGACGATTGGGCCGCCGGTTCTTCCAAGACTCTTGAACAAGTCAAGGCTACCTATGATGACTACGTTACCATGGGTACCAACGGTACTTTTGCCAACTCGGGTCAAATTGTCTTGACTCATGAAATCGATAACACTACCATGGACCTCGCTTTGGAATACTTGCCTAAGATCAAGACTGCTTACAAGAACATCTTAGATGTTGCTACCTGTATGAACATCACTTATCCTTACCAAGAAAAGACTGTCAGCTTTGCTCCCTTTGGCGCTGCTTCTAATGTCTCTACTGAAACCACACCTGCTGTCGCCTCTTCTGCTGCCGCCGCTAACCCTGTCGCTGAGGCCGGTACTACCACCATTCCTCTTGCTGCCAACAAAGCCAAGTTGACTTCTGCCGGTATTCAAATGAACCCCACCAACTTGATCTTTGGTGCCTTTGTTGCCGCTGCTTATTTTTTCTAAAATAATAACACGTTTTAATATACATATACACAAATAAAATAAAATAAAAAAGCCCCTCTTTTTTATATCGATGACCGTCACAACACTTCAAGTATATATATATCTGGTGTCATACTCAGATGGTTGTTGTATAAAAGTTGGTCAGAGGGTTAAAGGCATATTAGACACAGCTTCTTTTATTATGCGCCTACGCAGGAGAATTATATAAAAAAATAGTTCTATGGTTTTAGTTTTGCATATCGTTTTATTGATTGATAGTTGTTTCAAAAACTCGATAAAAAACATTGTTTTTTTTTTTTTTTATAAAGATCCCTTTCCGGAAAAATAAAAAATAAAAACCCTCCGAAAATGTCAAACAAATAAACGTAAAACCCTTGAAAGATTTTTTAAAGCGATAGTGGGGTGCAAAAAAAAGGAGTTAGGGAAATGCTGATGCAATTGAACGCCATTTTGTTATAACGGATACAAAAAACATAGAGCGCAAAGCAAAGAAAATATACATGTTTCTTTCCTAGTGATACTTGCTTGTGGGGTTAAATTGTGATAATGGGGGCTAGATCGGTTTGAAATGATCGTTTACAAGGACTTTTTTCCCGATAATATATACACTTTCTTTTTATGCAGGGAAATATGTCAAAAAAAACTATTGACGCACTTTGGTTCTCATTTGCTCCAAAAAAGGAACCAGAAACCCTTCTTACAAAGGAACATTATATAAATCCTTTTTCCTTTTACACTTCTTTTTCTTTTTTCCTCTTTTATTACCCTTTTTTTTTATTGTTATTACTAAAACACCCTTTTTTTAAAAAAAAAAATGACTAAGGCTCACCTTGATTTAGATGATTTTTCCGAAACTACACACAAACCTAGACGTCGTTCGGGACCCAAAGTGTTTCGATGTACCGGCTATGGAAACTGCAGTATGGTATTCACTCGACAGGAACATTTAAATCGACACGAAAGAAAGCACACGGGCGAGGTAACTAAACGACCAAGATTTTTTTGTGTCAAAGAAAAAAAATAATAATAATAAAGTAAAAAAATAAATAAAAAATAAAAAAATGGTTCTATTAGAAACCTTATCAATGTATTGTCCCAGGATGCCATCGGATGTTTACACGAAATGATAATATGAGACAACATGCTGAGCGATGCCCTTATAGAAACAACTCTACTACTGCTACTACTACTGCTACTACTACTATCCATGGACTTCATCCAACCAAAAGAAACCCTGAACGAACCAGACCAAAAAAACACCGATATTCGGATGATTCGGAAGATAGAGCCTATGAGACTTCTTCTTATGAGGCCGTCTCTCCCAGCTCCCTCTCAAGTCATCCTTTACGTCGTCGCAGCGCACCCCGTGTTGTCTTTTCTTCTCATCCTTATCCTACCTGCTTTGTAAACAATGGGAAGCCCAAGCGAAGGCTATCTGCTCAAGACCTCTTTAGCTCCATAGATCGATTGGAAGATATCAGTCATTCAAGCCATTCGGATGAAGAGAATGCAGTGGACCTTACAGAAGATGAGTTCGAAGCGTTGATTGGTTTTAGAGAATTTCACAGAGCTGCTGTCACTATGCAATATACTTGAAAATAACACCTCTTTTCCTCTCTCTATATATAGATCTACCACATACCTAATATCCATTCACATATATGTGTGATTAAACTTCCATAAAAAAGTTTCGGACAATTGCCTCTTCGGGGTTTTTTAGTCGTTGTTTTGTTTTAACAATAAAAAGTATAAACATTCTAACGCGTTCTTTTTTATTTGTTGTGACAAGTATGTAAAACTTTCTGGTTTTTCAAAAACACTTTTAACATGTGTATTGTTAAATGTGGATGCAATACTTTCTAAAATGCTTCTTTTTTTTAGTTTGATCCGTCTCAATGCTCAGCCTGTGTCTTTTTTTTTAGAGAAAAAAAAGATGTAAAAGCTTGCCCTTTGACACTAGCGAGAATCAAAGTGAAACGTTTTCTAGTAATAGAGACTGTTTTTGTAGTAAATGGCATGCTTTTCTAAATCTAAAATTGCCATGACATAAAAAAGTCCTTTGGAAAACGGACAAAAATCAATACCTAAACAATCCTATATCAGTGAAAATTATTTACTTTTTTGTTTTTTTTTTTTTGCTTTCTCTTTTTAAAGACTCAGAATCTTGATTGAACTTTTATTTTGTCTGTCTTTTACTTTAGCCACCAAAAGTTCCATTGAAAGCATCCATAAACTCAAGTCTACAAGTAGATCTTGGAAGATTTTGTTACTATATTACTATTTCACGATCAGAATTGATCTGAAAAGAGCATTCACTCAAACAATCATTGTAGGGCTTCTAAAGGTAGAATAAATTTTCATCAAGTCAATTCCATTGCCGGTTTCCGCTGACGATCATTTGAGCTACTTTTCAGTTTTTATAACCCAACCTGGGAAAATCAATTCATCTTTATCGGAAGCGCAGTAGTTCCCTTTATTGTTTGCTTTATTGAATAAACTTTTTTGAGTGTCACAACTAGGTTTGGAATCTTGTCACTCAATGTACGCATTACGGATTTGTTGAAAAAACAAAAAAGAAAAAGAGAAATCAATACCCAGATTTGCCGGTAGGTATATCAAAGGCCTTTACTAGACAATACGAAATTTAGAGTTAATCCTAGAACGTCAAAAGCTAAGAACGCCCTTTTTATCTGGTCATTATCAATCTTCTATGATATCATAGCGCAATCAGTTACAAGTTATTAAAAAGTGGAATTTGGCGAAAAAAAATGATATCATAACAACCTGAGATTGAGGCACTTTTTCAGGAAATTGAGTCATCGCATCTTCTCTTCAATCCACCAATTTGATTGCTTGTGAGAAAGCACGAAACTAGTCCATTTGTTTATAGCAGGAGAAAGGCATGTTGGTCCTTTGGGGTTTCAGGGCTTTTGGTCAATTTCTATAGGTTTGGTCTTGTATCAAAAGAAACTGTGTGGTGCTTTGCAAAAAACAGTCTTCTTAACATAGAGCGAAATGAAAGCTTTTTATTATTGTAAATTCAGGAAATGATGCAGCCTGCCTTCTTTGATCGTGGTTTATAGGATTCGATATATTTCAATTGTTTTCTATTGATAGCACCTCGACGACGTTCTCGAATATAAGCAACAGCGTCTAATGAGGGCATTCCATCTTCAATCAAAGCAATAGTCACAAGTACTGGAGCCCTTTTATATCCAAAAAAAAAAAAAGAAAAAAAAAATAGATGTGAGATTACTATCCCCTTTCGATTGATTAGAATCTACTATTCATACCTTCCTAACCCTGCCACACAGTGGATGGCAATACATGGCAAACAGCTCTCTTCATGAGACGCTTCGAATCGATTATCTACCAAGTGTAACCATGCGTCTACAATAGCTGCAGGTGGCGCTTCGCCATCATTAAATACAAAATCGTGAACTTGTATATCGTTTTCGTTTAAAGGCTCTTTAGGATAGGTTGCCTCACAGCATCTTACGACATCAGTTACATTCCAACGTTTGAATTCCTAACGACCAATGAGTTTTTTCTTTTCATCTAAAAAAGTATGATTGGGTTGTTTCATTTACTTGTAAATAAAGTGGAAGATTATTAGAAGATGGTGCATCCACAATTAAAAAACGTAAGCCGTTATAGTCAACAAAGGTAGGAGGGTTGATTAAGGAACGACTTGCTGTTGAGTTGAAAGGGGATTGAGTTCGGGTGTACATAATAAGAGTGATGTGTGTAGTTATATGTATTTATATATATGTGTGTATAAGTGTGTATTTATATATTTATATGTGAAGGTGTGGGTGTCTGTATATTTTTTTTCTAAGGGAGATAAAAGAAGAAGGGGAGAGAGAAGGGGGGGATCGAATAATAAAAATTGTAAGCTTTTGCTCTAAAGTTGAATTATATATCTAACATTTTTTTTCAACAGTTAAAAAAATAAGATATGTATAAGTAGTTTATTACTGGTGTAAAGAAGTAAGGAGAGCCAGTTATCAACACAACATCAACCTACTTTTTTTCTTGCTTTTTTTTTGTTTTTGTTTTGTAAATTAGCCAGGATCTAACATGTACAAACACACACAAGAAAAAAAAAGAAGCAAAATGAAATAAAGAGAAAAATGAGAACAAAAAAAAAAGGGAAAAAAAAGGCAAAAATACCTTGATTAGGTTCTATCTGGCTTTCATTGGTCAGCTGATCTGTCACCCTAAAATGCCGGACTATTTTTCACGCCCTCTCCTTTTCTCCCCTTCCCTACCCCTTCTGTCTCTCTTCTTGTATTATGACTAAACCTACACAAGGCTTATGTCATGAAGAATTGGGCTATTCAGCTTTTGCTATAGAGCAACAGAGAAGCTTGAAAGAAACGAATCCGGAAATGTCAATAGAGGATTTACACGCTCACTTGAATAAAAAGTGGATCGCTATTTCAGCCCAAGAAAAAGAGCGTTATGTAAAGGCGACTCAATCAACTGTGCGCACTGTTTTTGTTGCACTCATTGTCGATCTTTTTGCTTTCACGCTCATTTTACCATTATTTCCTCGACTGTTAAATTATTATAGACACAACGAAGAACAGGTGAGATTCCGCTTCTTGTTTTTTTTTGTTCGGAAATTTACCTTGCGTTTTTTTTTTTTTTTTTTTTTTTTTCATAGGGATTGGTTTTAAACTATGCATCGCAATTATTAGAATATTTCAAACAAGTAACTCATCGCCATGCAGGTTCAGACAAATGGGATACGGTATTACTAGGTGGGTTAGTAGGATCTTTGTTCTCTTTGCTTCAATTTATCGTATCGCCCATCATTGGTCGTGCAAGTGACAGGCTGGGCCGTCGTACTGTATTACTTTATACAATGGTAAGTTTGAGTCACCTATTCAATGCAACTTTTCGTTTCTTATCAACACATCTACTCTAGATAGGAAATCTGCTTTCTACCTTAATCTGGCTTTTTGCTCACTCTTTCAATTGGTTCTTATTGGCTCGTGTGATTGGTGGTTTGAGTGAAGGCAACGTTCAATTGAGTACGGCTGTTATTTCCGATATTACTGCACCTGAACAAAGATCCAAAAGCTTGGTAAATTCCAAAAAAAAAAAAAAAAGACAATGACAATGACAAAAAATCAAGAAACAGCCACTGATACTGACATACCCTCGAAAAAATAGGCACTTGTAGGTATAGCGTTTGCTACTGCTTTCACTTTAGGCCCACCTATGGGTGCTTGGTTTGCGTCAATTGATCTGTCAACATACCCTTCACTGATCCAATTCGGTATTTATCCCTATTCTATGGCTGCCTTCATAGGACTTGCTCTTCTGATGGCTGAGACCCTCTATCTGTACAAGAAATTGCCTGAGACACTTCAACGACGCGTCGAGTCGCCTTCTGTCAAACTCAATACACTCAACCATATTATGGGCCTCTTTTCTTTTATTTTCTCTGGCATGGAGTTCACTTTGGTTTTTCTGACATTTGATGTCTTGGATTTCAGCCACATGCAACAGGGAAAGCTGCTGAGTTACATGGGTGTCGCTTCTGCTCTGATCCAAGGTGGTTATGTACGTCGATGTGTTCAGAAAGGTGAAAAGAGAATGGTACTTCAAGGAATGATCATGTGTATTCTTGGTTTCTACTGCTTGGCTTCTACTGCTGAATCGTCCCACCCAATGGTATGGTTGTACACAGGGGTTACCTGTTTGGCATTTACATCCGGAACCGTTGTCAGCGGTTTGACAGCCTTGGCTAGTCTTGAATCGGGAAAAGGTAAGAAATTGGGTCAGTTTCGTAGCTATGGTCAATTAGGAAGAGCTTTAGGTCCTATGTCAGCATGTACTGTATACTGGATGTGGGGTCCTGCTACATGTTATGCTTTGGGGTCGCTTGTTATGTTGGCAACTACTTGGATTGCCGCCATCGGTTTGCCCAACAAGAAAAAGATTAGAAAAACAGAATGAATACTAAGGTTTTCAATAAATGATTTTTATTAATTAAATTATAAGAATAAATGCGTCTTGTTTATACGCTTATTGAAACTAAAACACGTGAGTTAGTGGCCAGTTCCATTCAATGTGTTGTAAAAAGTACAACTTACGTAGTTGCTGGGAACAATGCCCGTAGAACCGTCTGGCTTGCGTGCTTGCCACCAATTTCCACGTTTATCCAAGACTTCAAGCGTATCTCCTTTTTCAAAAGAGAGTTCAGAAGGATCGTCAGCACTGGCTTGATCTTTTTTTTTTAAAAAATTAGTATGTTTGGTTTCTAAATAAAATGAGAAACCTACATCCATGCAAAGCGGTAGCAAGCTCAAACTCCTCCCGACGGGTAGCGCCATCGCCAATATCGGTTTCATCGTCATAGCGACGAGGTAGATCCTTTTCTTTGGTGCTTCCTCTAGCATTAGGACGAACACTGTTGACAAATCGGTGGGACAGATTGCCACCATAGTTGACAGTCTTGGTGCCGAATGAACGGAACCAAGAGTCTTCTGGAGAAGTCAATAGGAAGGCCAACAAGAACTAAAGGGTTTATGGTCAGTAAACAGACTACAGCCCCAAACCAGTATTTTTTACCTGCATAATCACCAAGATAATAGCCCCAGCAGCAGCAGCTCGGTTACCGCCGCTAGAGTTGATACCATATAAAACATCTTGGACAAGATAAGTCAGATAGACAATGCTGATGGACATAAAAAGGAAAACCTGTATGCACCGTTAGATTCAAGGCTTGTAAAAAGAACAGAGCAGAGCGCTTACCATATTATGATACGAAGGCAATAAACTCAAGCCTAGCACAACCATGACGGAGACGACAAACACTAGTTCATAGATAATGATCCACCAAATTACACCATGAAAACCAGCAACGCAACCACCAATAAATAAAATTAACCACCCAGCCTATATGTCTTATTCTTTAACGCAAAGCCTTCTCAAACACAAAACAATGACTTACAGCTGAAAGGGCTCCTGTAGCAAGCACAAAAGGGTTTGTCAAAGATAGATGATAATCGTCCATAATTATTCCAAGAAAATTTTCTGTTTAAAAGCTAGTAATATATAAACAAAAAAAAGAAAACAAAAGCGCAATGAATCCATGTAAAACGGTACATAAAGAGATGATATAACTGGGGGTTCACTTTCTGTAAAAAAAAATGCGAACTTTCTTTATTATTCATGGATTTTTCTTTGAAAGAAAGGGTTGTTTCGTTTAACGGAACTACAAAAAAAAAAAAAAAAGTTTCAGTAAGTGTCTATGTTAAATACTATCAATTTGTTTATCTCACCTTGTTGAAGCCAATATCGGCGGCATATTCACGGAAACATTGACGGCAAATGTTCAAGTTGTACTTGCGAATCAAACCAGCACGGTGAGCACAGACACGACTAGGTGAAGAGAGTCGGTATATATGCCTGTATGCTTTGTCTAAAAATACTTACCATTGACGGGCTCCTTTACCGGAGGACTTGGGGTGAGAGTTCCAAACGTTAGCGTGGGCCATGATAATGTATTACAAACAGGAAGAAGAAGAGAAAGTTTTAAAATTGGATCGAGGTACGCACCTCTCTCGCACACAAAAATTTTTTCGAGAAAAAAAAAAAAAAAGGGCAAAAATATACAAGCCACACACTAGGGACACACCTTTTCTCCAGCCTTGACCCGAACTGTCATCTCATTCGAAAAGCCAGAGTCCAACTGAAGCCAAAGCAAATAGAATCCAAGTAAGCCAAATCGGAAGACGGGTAAAGGAGTTAAGACAGAAAGAGTTTTTTTTTGTCTGCTTTTTTCTTTTGATCTACTTTCTTAATTCTCTACTCTGAAAAAGGTTTTCCAGACACATTTTGTGGCAAGGAGGACTTTATTTTTAAAGTTTAATGAACAAAGTCCGTTCAAAGGATGTTCCTCTCAGACTTGAGTGTCCGCAAAAGACTTCACAAGAAATAAAAGTAGGTGTGCCCCTATTCTATACGTCACTCAATTTCTCGTGCGTTGCCTCGTGTTTTCTCATTCGAAAAAAAAAAAAAAAAAAAGTAATCATCTTTTTCATCCTTTTTCATCTTTTCTTTTTTTTTTTCACTAACGCGCTTTTATTTACGAGTTTTTTGTTAAAGATGCAAGCCCCCGTGATTGTTATGAGTAACTAAACCAAATGCTATACACATACATGTATAATAAAAAAAGCAGCGAAGTCTCATATAATGATTAGATACCAATATGGAAAGAGAGTCTGGGCGTAAGGCTCAGCTTTCAAACATTACTGCTGCCAAGGTAAACAATTGCAAAAAAGAAGCATCATCTGAAAGTCATTCTAAAATTTTGACCGTTAGACAGTAGCCGATGTCATCCGTACATGTCTCGGTCCTCGTTCTATGTTGAAGATGTTGCTTGATCCTATGGGTGGCATCTTGTTGACCAACGATGGTAACGCCATCCTCCGTGAAATTGAAGTAGATCACCCAGCTGCCAAGAGCATGATTGAACTTTCTAGAACTCAAGATGAAGAAGTTGGCGATGGTACCACCAGCGTTATTATTCTTGGTAAGATGCAAAAGGGACGAGAAAGTGAGAGGAAACGGTTGTATATCAACACAGCTTTTCTTTTATGTAATTGTAGCTGGTGAAGTGCTTGCTGGTGCCTTGCCTCATGTCCAAAACAACATTCATCCTGTGGTCATCATCAGCGCTTACAAAAAGGCTCTTGAAGATGCCTTGAAGATTGTGGAAGAAATCTCTACACCTGTGGATGTCAGTAACACTGAGGAAATGTTGAGTTTGATCAAGAGCTCCATTGGTACCAAATTTACCAGCACCTGGAGTGATTTAATGTGTAAGCTCGCCTTGGACGCTGTGCGTACAGTCGCCATCAAAGAAGAAGGTACAGAAAAGACAGAAGTAGACATTAAGCGTTATGCTCGTGTTGAAAAGATTCCTGGTGGAGAAATCGAACAGTCCCAAGTATTGGATGGTATTATTCTCAACAAGGACGTGACTCATCCCAAGATGCGTCGTCGCATTGAAAACCCTCGCGTCATTTTGTTGGATTGTCCCCTCGAATATAAAAAGGGTGAATCACAAACCAACATTGAAATCACAAAAGAAGCCGACTGGAATCGTATCCTTCAAATCGAAGAAGAACAAGTGAAGGCTATGTGCGATAAGATTATCTCCTTGAAGCCTGATTTGGTCTTTACAGAAAAGGGTGTCTCTGGTAAGATATAAGAACAACGTTCGTTGGAATTCGACCCTAACCTTTATGTGAACAGATCTCGCACAGCATTATTTTGTGAAGGCCAATATCACTGCTATTCGCCGTGTTCGCAAAACTGACAATAACCGTATTGCCCGTGCTGTCGGTGCCACTATTGTCAACCGTGTAGACGACTTGAGAGAATCTGATGTGGGCACTCAATGTGGTTTGTTCAATATTGACAAAATCGGAGACGAATACTTTACTTTCTTGACCAAGTGTCAAGACCCTAAGGCCTGTTCCATCGTGTTGCGCGGTCCCAGCAAAGACATCCTAAACGAAGTAGAACGTAACCTTCAAGATGCTATGTGCGTTGCGCGTAACGTGTTTTTCAGTGCCAAATTAGCTCCTGGAGGCGGTGCCACAGAAATGGCTGT
The DNA here is from genome assembly GCA_025677835.1 of Sporodiniella umbellata. Classification (NCBI taxonomy): domain Eukaryota; kingdom Fungi; phylum Mucoromycota; class Mucoromycetes; order Mucorales; family Rhizopodaceae; genus Sporodiniella; species Sporodiniella umbellata. Next base: position 126,933 of record JAIXMR010000002.1, on the reverse strand, counting down.
TGCTGTTAAATTAGAAGAAAAAGCCAAGTTGATTGAAGGAATCGAGCAGTGGCCCTACCGCTCCGTGGCTGAAGCCATGGAAGTCATTCCTCGTACACTAGTACAAAACTGTGGTGGTAACGCCATCAAAACATTGACACAATTGAGAGCCAAACACACAGCTGGCGAACACTCATTTGGTATTGATGGTGAAGCTGGCAAGGTTGTAGATATGAAGGATTATGGCATTTGGGAACCCAGTGCCGTTAAAGTTCAAACAATTAAGACAGCTATTGAGGTAAACTCATACAAAGGTTTCATCTGATATTTACTAACATTTCTCTTTTTATATATTTGTAGTCTTCATGCTTATTGTTGCGTGTAGATGATATTGTGTCAGGTCTTTCAAAGAATAGAGCTCCTCAACAATAGTGGGAGCAAAAATCGTAAATAAAACAAACAATTTTAAAAAAAAAAAGCCTTGTTTTTGGAGCTACGATTTGCTTGCACTTAACAATCCAGCCGATGATAGTGAGTATCTGATGACGCTATTGATATTTCTAAATGACACTACAACAACAATACAGCCAATATTCAATAGTCAAAGATTTACATCCTATTACCCTTCCGTTTGGGTTAAAAGTTTAAAAGAAAAGCGCCCAGAACAGTCACCCTTTTTTTTTAAAAAAAACATAGTGTATTATGAATACTGGACCCTCTGAATAGACTTTGATAATCGATTGAATTACCACTTGGTATAATTTCCAATGAGTGGCACACGTGTATGACTATAAGCAAGCGTGAATCCGCTTGGAAGTAAAAAGAGGCAATTTAAAAATAGGGTTGGGATGTGGCAGCTATATTTTATTACACCGACCGGAAACAGTAAATGGTTAGTAATTGACCGCCGTTATTTTTCCAAACAGCTGACACACTTTCTGCAAAATTCTTTGTCTTGTAATGTTGCACATAAGAGGCAAAGAGACACACGTGATAAAACAGTTTATTTTGGGATATAAAGAAAACTCTTTTGGTTTTTATTACTAGCTTATACAGGAATATAGATTAAAAAGGGATAATAGGAAACGAAAAAAAATGGAGTGAGGATATTAAGGGCATTGTTCCAAATCTCCATAAGGACAAGATCCAATGTAAGCGTAAGGAGCGACATTGGTTAACTTGAATACAGCTTGAAGAATAGCGGAGATACCTTGACCAGCAATCATACCACCGGCTGTGCTGTACATGTAGTTATCCCAAGCCTCAGGATCAATCTTCTTCCAGATTTTACCAGCACACCAACCAATGAACATAGCCAAGGGAACTTCGCTTTGTGAGTTGATCATGGCAATACCAATAGCAGAAGATGAAGGGAAGAAACGATGATACTTTTGAGGGACGGCATATTCACGAACGAAAGGAGCAATGATACCAAAGATAGCACAACAGATGGTAAGGATAATGGAGCCTCTGGGGATAGGATCATCACCGCCTGTCAAGAGCAAAGTCACCTTATACCAGGCTTGAACAGCCACTAAACTGAATTCACATTCTCCATGTTTCACAGGACCCAAGCTAGTAACGCAAGGATAGGCATTGGCGAACAAGATGAAAAGGCCGGCGGCGATAGCAATAGCAAAGAATGAAGCAACAAACTGAGCCCAGAATTGAGAACGAGGAGATGCACCGATCAATTGACCGGTTTTAAGATCGCCCACCATATCAACGGATTGAGCAGCAGCGGAAGCAGAAATGTTACCGGCCATCAAGTTGTTTTTGCGAACTTGATCAATAGAAGAAGCAGGCATTTTGGCAAAGACCAATTGTGACATTTTACCAATGGAGCCTGTAGGATTGATATCAGTTTCACCAGCAGCTTGAACACCGACAAAAGAAAAGATGAAACCCAAGATGATAGCGACGATAGATTGGTATACAGGCATACCAAAATAACGGCCCATAATAGCACAGGTGAAGATGATAGAAATAAAAGTACCAGTAATCCACCAAGAGGCAGGTACAAGTTCATCGTCAGCAAAGATCTCTTCAGGATCACGTTCTGTGGAGATTCTGACCTTTTCTTTATCAGAAAGAGGGCGCTTGAAAACTCGAGCCTTGACATAAGTCACACCAACCATGCATCCATTGTACATACCAAGCACACCACCCTTGATACCACGCCAGAGGGTTTCGTAGCGTACAAGAAGTTCAGCAAAAGAGGTCAATACCATGAGGGCAATACCGGGCCATAAGAAGAAGGATTGAGTACTGATACCTCCGTGATCGGGGAAACCCATGGGTTGAGCAAATGTGCCGTTAGAAACACAAACAGGGCCAATGATACCATAAACCAAGACAGAAGTGAAAAAGAAAGTGTGTACAGTGTTACCAGGAGTCATAAGACCAGCGCCAAAGAATGGATAGTCCCACTTGAAGACCCAACCCCAATCCAAATCTGCGCTCATCAAGGGAGTGTAGTTGTTAGCGCTATGGCCAATCCAGAAAAGAATGTGAATAGTGTCGAAGAAAGGAACCCAGTAGCCAATTAAACTCCAGAGGAAAGAAAGAGCGAACCAGATGCCCATCCACATGGCCTTTTTCATGGCTTCTTTTTCGCCTTCAGCGGTGCTGTGGAGAGAAATGATGGTGGTGGCGGCAGCACGTGGTGTGGGGAAAGTCAAGTCCTGCTTGACAACAAAGTGATCACGGAGAGGAACGGCAAAGAACAAGCCGTAGAAAGCAGCAGAGATGGCAAATAAGAAAAGGGCAGCAGCATCGTCGCGAGGGTTGGTCATCAATCCAAGTTTGTACATGGCAGGAATACCAGAAACAAAACCGGCGGACAAACCGCCTGCAGTTGTAGCAGCAGATTGGGCTGTGCAGTTTTCCTTGGGTCCAAAATAACCACCGCCCCATCGAACAGGCAATATACGAGAGATAGGCTTAATAATGGCAAAGGAAAAGATAGCACCGAATAATGAGGCACCAAATGTCCATCCAATTTTCAACCCGAGATATGTGTTTGATGCGGCTAAAGACAGCAAAAAGAAATAAGCATGCATTGCATAAAAGGTAAAACGATTTTCTAAAAAAAAAAATCGCTACTTACCAACAAGACACCCTAACAGTGAGCCTACAATGGCAGCACGCCATGTAAATTGGTGTTCTTCGAGCTGAATAGCGCTGACATCTTGTTCTACAACCACTTGTTCATCAGAAACTTTGTATTCGATTTTTTCATCAGTAAATTTCGGTGATGCTGATGAGACATCCATGGTATATCTATTATTAACTTGTTTAAGTAACAAAAGAAAAAAGTGAAAGAAGCCATCAGAAAACAGCTTTTTATAGGTAACAGAACAGATCAAACAAGCTGCGGCGCGTGAACAAGTATACCAATCAAACACAACGATATGTTATCTGGAGCCAATGAAAGCGCCGAAGTCTATTTTCGCACAATTTCACCACTATTTTCGCACGATGGTTTCAAAGGCTGTTTTACCATCTTTGGAAATTCAGTCCATTTATGGTCATTCTTGGTTCACTGTTAATAATGTGATTTCAAAAAGGGTCTCTCTAATTCCCTTTATGTCCGAAGAAAAGGAAGGAGGACGCAACATAAGGCCTAATTGAATTAATATAGAAGGGTGCTCGTTATTTTGCTCAGCTTGCACACTCTCACACATCTTGTCTCTTTTTGATTTTCATTACTTTTACATTAGTCTGGTATACAGAATTGAGAATCAACCGTCCAAATAGCTGTCAAAGGTGAGAATTGACTAATAGATTGGTTACCCAGGAGACCGAAGAACATCTCCAAAACTGGACTAGTTTTCATGGGGTACAATGAAGTCTGTCTTACAAATAGAATTGGGTGTAGTTTGTTATACTCCGTTTGAATAACCAGATGACTCAAGATACTTTAAATCAAACGGTTGGAGACCATTGAATAGAAATAACCTGATCTTCTTTTTTTTTTTTTTTTTATTTCTAACCCATAATCAATACATAATAAACATCACCCTATTTCTGCTTTGAACGTTGTATGTGTTAGGTCTTTATGGCCTTTTTAACTTTTTTCCTGAGTATTTTCGGTTTAATTTTCTTTTTCTATCATTCTTTTTCTATTTTTTTTTTTTGTGCACAGCAAACTTCCACGCCCATTTTGTGAAAACTCCTCCCATTATCGTGAGACTAAATTGTCCAAAAAGAAAAAGGTTAGTTTGATCAACTGTTTAAGGCTACACTGCTCAGCTTTTCAGAAACTTTTGGGCAAAATAATACAAACAACTCAATCAGCCCTTTTGTGCTTTTTTTCCTTTAAACGCTATCTCTCTCTTTTAAAGGAACGCTATAATGAAATATTATTCCAGAAATCTGGGGCCAAAAAGTGATGATATTGTTTGTTTTCTCAATGACTATCCATACCGTCAGCTTACTGTTTTTCTTTTCTTTTTTTTTTTTTTTGAAAAGGAAACAGGCCATGTGTACAGAGAATTGCTCGCAGTTATACAGCTGAAAGGTTGGTATAATTTAGGGAATTATAAAGCTATACAAAAAGCCCCTCCTGTCTGTTTGTTTACTTTTATTTTACTTTGCTTTTTTACTGTTATATTTAAAGTGTGTAAACATATCCTCTGCAACAGAAGCTCCCACGCTATACAAGAATCTGTTGTCTATGTCGCAAATTAAAATCTTTAAGAAATAGTAAATTAATGCCCAAAGCGTTTGGCGAGGTTCACCATACACATTCAAAATTGCACAATACCCACATCTTTTTTTTTTTTGAGCTGAAGATACGGATAACCTTGCGCCAACATTTTTACCGAGACATAGGGTGGAAAATTTATTATGCCCTCACCTGGGTTTCTGGAAAGCATGAATCTGTTGCTGACTTCCCTCACTTTATACGTACACTGCTTATGTTTATTGAGTGTTGAAATATAAAGTCGCAATTTTTTTTAAGTGAGTTAAAATGGCGCTTGTTTGTAACGCAAAAATATGACTGATAAATAACGTATGGCGTGTTTAGTGTAAGGTGCTAAAGTTAGTACACTCCAGATCATTAGGTTTAGAATGTAACTTCAGTGTACAGACCAAGCTGTCAAAAACTACATTTTGACACTGAAATTCATAAGGCTAACAGCTTGACTTTTGAGCTATAGGTGAAAAATAGTTTTAGCGCGAAATTCGTAGTAAGGGTGCGTTTCCTAGAGACACCTTTTGTTTCCCTACCCTTTTTTTTATCTGTAAACATAAACCAAAATACAACCATCTTCAAGTCACTCAAAACTTGGTTCTTTTTAGTCTGATCGATCAATCTTTTTGTCATAGAATGGTATACTGTATTTTTCTGCTATCGACTGGCTAATGGTGTAGTATATTAATTGGTTCATTATATACAGACTATTAGCGAACTTTTCTTACCGTCAATATACGGTAGCTTTTCCCTTTTCTAAACAAGTACTCATAATCTTTGTTTAGGCACGATTGAATTTTTTATAGTTGCAAAAACAAAACAAGTTTGGCTATGATAGCCTTTTTGGACTGTGTAATGAAAAACGTTCTGTTCGAGATAGAGTACTACGAGTATAGTCCAACGGCCGAAATCCGTTACTGGGAGTTGTATAGCCCTGTCAAAAACAATACAAGCTGGCCTTTTTTTTATAACATAGTACCAAATACGAATGTTATTGTAACGTAACACCGATCTCCTAAGTTAACACCTCTAGTCTTAGTTCTTAAAAGGCCGTTCAAGCTAAAGAAGACAGACTCAACCTGCAACAAACAGAGAACAACTGACCAAACTACAGTAAACACACTGTTTTGTGGCAAGTTTTAGTGTTATTTTGAGAAATACAACCAAAGTAAAAGTAACAGCAAGAAAAACAGACCAGTGATAGAGTAACGTAAAGGTAGAAAATTAAAAAAGAACAGTAAATAAAATGTAATACCTTTTTCAGAGCGACGTAATGTATCCACGATCGACTTCTACCAGTACATGTATCGAACCTATGAATCGATTTTGTTAAGCTTAGTAAACGTTTCTATTGATTCCATAACAATGTGAACATAGAGTAGAGAGACTTTTCTATACATTCAATGGTAGAAAGTCGGTCATTAAAACAGAAGCGTAGAATATCGGTCTGTTGAGGCTTTGGTTTGAGCTCGGGCAAGATTATGAGGTCTACTGCCAATACGAGGCAGTATAGGCCAAAAGTTTTTTATAGGTAACTTCTAACAGGGGAGTTTTTGATGCATAAAAACCGGCAACGAATTGCTTCGTGTACGTAGCGGAGTATACAAAAGTGTTTTTGGATCCAAATCGACACCAAAGGGCTGACTCCTTCACGACCCAAAAACTAGGTTTGACAAATGTCCATTGACGTTTTCACTCTCAGCATCGTTTGCCAGTGTCCTTTCCGAAAAGGCGTTATCGCGACAAACTAAAGAAACAAGCCTGTTTCTGCTACTAGTTGACTTTTATATATAGGACTGCACCCACTCCATCTATAGTATATTATTTGGTCCTTGCTTTATTCTTGTTATAAATACAGTTGGTGATCAATTGGTGGAAGCATTTGAAGTATCCTGAATTTAAACGTACAAACTCAGTAAAAACCGATTTGTAATGGCAAAAACACAATCAGACTTTCTAGCGGTGTAAAAGAGCCGAAACATGCCCTTATGTTTAATACCTGTTTTCATTTATGCCACCAGTAGATAGCGTTGCCGTATACAATGCCTCGCTAATGAAACACAAAACACACGACAGTGATAGAGAGGTTTTCACTATGCATTTTAGCTCATTTTCCCTTTTAAAGTACTTTCGCTTTCCTTCTATTGGCGTTTTTTTACTGAACCTCAAAGCCTACTTGGAAAAGAAAATAGTTTTTGGCTTTTGGTGTTGAAACAGAGCGATACAAAAACATTAGTGATAAAACTGCATATATATACGCACACAATTGCCCTTGACGTGCCAAGATGGAGTATGTATTTACTAAGGCAGCTTTTGAAGTAGTACAAAGCCATAGATCGGTATGTGTTACACGACGGCATCAGAAACTTAGTGGTTGTCTGGGATTTGGATTTTATAACTTTTTAGGTTAAAATCCTGTGTGTTACTTTCTTAAATTGGTTTATCCTTCAGAGCACCAGTTCAAAGTTAATCTCTTCAAACCTTACTTTACACATAAAAGGATATCCTCCTCTCGTTTAAAGAAAATATTACTTAAGTTAGAAGCTTATAAGTGAGAATTGCTTCACTTTTTCAAGACTGCTTCTTGAACAAATCGTACTGCAAGTGAAGAACAATAGACGTCTTGATATTTTCCTCAAAAAGAACAAGCTTTATTTGTTCAGCATCAGCACACAAATTGGAAAAAGCTACCAACATTAGCTTGCTTTAGCTCGTTTTTTTTTTTTCTACTGAAAAAAAGGAGGAGGGGGAGGGGAAGGAAAGAGCTTAAGGGAGAGGTGACAAAGTGGAGCTGGAAAAAGAATTCAAGGAGAAAGTCTAATTTCACTCTTTTTTTCTTGTTTTTAACAGTGAATCTGGTGTATGTTTTTTTTTCAAAACAACCAATACTGGGAAAAAAACGATTGGTATAGAAAGCATGGCTACAGCTTACCTTTAGATACCTATTTTTTAATACAGTGGACCAGTTTATTGCTTTTGGACTTTGCATTCTTTGGATTCTTGACTCGCTTCATTACCAACAATTCAGCTCAAGCGACATTAGAGGAAACGTATACCCATTGGGTGCCTGAAAGTATTTGGGAAACTTGGAATAGTAGACTCATGTTGCTTCTAAGCCTTTTGGTGAAGATCTTGAGCGTTATCACTTCCTGTATAGACACAGAGGATATTGTAGTGAAAGAGCAACAAGTTAGCCGAAGCCAAACATTTGTGAAACAGTTTGGTATACCTGTTATTGATGGAAGAACAAATATCTGCGGCATTTGTCGAGTAAAGGTGTAAGTGATTTGAATTGCAACAACTAGCGGCGTTGTTCATTATGTCTCTAGACCCAAAAGCACACGACATTGTAAATTGTGCAATAAATGTGTGGACACTATGGACCATCACTGTAAATGGCTTAACTGTTGCATCGGGAAAAAAAACTACAGGTAAACAGCTTTGGCGTTTTTTTTTCTTTCCGAGACAGAAAATAAACAAAAAAAAAAAACAAACTGAAACAGCACAACCCCTATCTAAACAAACAAACCTTAGAATTTTCCTGGCACTTGTATGTTGCGCTTTTTTGGCTCTTGCTTGGTATACCTATACAGCATTGCATGTTGTTCTCCTAATCTTATACGAAAGAAATTTATTTCTTGCTCAGGGTAACTCAAAAGTCATAATAGCGTATTAAATGGACCAAAAAAAAAAAATAGCATTCCGCCTGTTTTCGATAGAAATCCATAGCTCTGTCAAGAGGCTAGAGCAAATCAGCATAGGACTGACTCTGGTCATCAGCTTGTTTGCTTTTGCTTCTTTCCTGGCTATCAGTCGATTGTTTATCTTTCATATCCAATTAGGTAACCTCAGCGGGACAGAAAGAAAAGGTAGTCTGATTAACCTTTGCGTAGGTAGAATGAACATGACTACTATAGAGTATCTGAATAGAAGACCTGTATATGACTCGTACGAATCTGAAGATGAAGATGATGAGGGAAATAAAGCAAAACGTTTCGTAAGAGTGGTTACACAAAGAATACGCCGTACCTGGATAAGAGTTGCACGTCGAGGTTATCATAGATTAAACACAAACTCTAAAAAACCTTGTCTTCCAACATTCACAAAGAAGAATGCAGCAGTGGAAGATGACGGCTTTTTTGCCACCAGAACGATTAGGCCGACTATTGTGAACGAGCAGGAAATAGACTATGATGACGATATGGGACTTGACATGACCCTTTTGCAGGAAAAATCAACGAGCAAGATAACCAAGATGTTGGATATTCCAGAAGAAGAAGCTTTATTGCAGTTGCGACAGTTTAAAAACTGTAATACAGAGGCAGAAATGTCTCGTCATTTATGAACAATAACAGCCCAACTCACATGTCGTTACACTATATCAATATTTATACACAACCAACGCGCTATTTAATAATAAAACATATATAAAAAAGATAATGAGTCTTATGAGTGTCAAGAGGGGAAGACAGGAGTACTTGTAAAAAAAAAAAGACAATGCTAACATGCGCGAATGGATATATATAGAGTAGTATTCATATTTAAGAGAGATAGTGAAGGGGAGCGAAATTTCATTAAAAAATATAAATTTTCTTTTTTTTTCTTTTTTTCTTTTTTCTTTTGTTTTTTTTTTTTCTGTTAATGACAAGTATTCAAATCTTTTTAAATCAAGATGTTGTTCCTTTAGATGGTTTTCGACCTAATTCAATAAGCCAGATCACTGGCTTTATTGAGCTTTATTCAAAGAGTGTACCTACATGGAGTATACAGCTGCAGCTGCTGGGTGAAGAACAGACTTCCAAGGAGACAAGAGTGATACTAGACGACACTTTCCATCTACCTAAAGCAGATTGGACCATCTCCGGAGAAAAGTGTCGGTTGCCTTTCACAGTGCCTGTCCCTAACAACATCCCAATTTCTTTTCAAAACAAAGAAGCTGGTATCCACTATCGAGTGCTGGCTCATTCTCTGTTAGAGACAGCTGTACAAAGCGTTCACTTCTACAAATCGTATGCTGTTATACCAAGAAGAGTTTTTTGGGGTATTGCAAAAGAGTCTAGCAGCAAATGGCAATACGAGTTTGAATTTCCAAGCGCGTTTGATCTTTCTTGCACAAACGATCTTGGTTTATCCGTCCGATTAAGATCTAATTCCAATACACACGCTTATTGTTTGGTTACCTGTCAAATTGTCCAGTCTGTACGTTATAAAAAGTAAGGCCCAAATACCAAAATAAAATAAAAAAAAAGAATGGAACCTGAAACATTAACGTTATTTTTAGTTGTGAAAATCAACAGCATGTACTAATGACTACTTCCGAGCTACTTGGTGCGCCCAATGCTACGTGGTCTGAACCTTGTTCTATTGAGTTTGAATTGGATCACCCTATGTTGCTACCTTCAGTTAAGAGCCAAAGCGTTTCTGTGGAGCATTCCATTTGGATATCTTGTGTGTTTAGTAGCAGTCAAGAACCTGATTATACAATGAATTTTCAGTTTCCTTTGGATGTAACTGGTGTTCTACTTCCTCTATTAGCATGCACTAGTACTTGTAGTAGTAGTAGTAGTATTAGCAGTGCCAACAGTTGTAACATTAATCTCAATATAGAGGAGAGCTTAAAGCAAAAGCCTGTAAAGCCTGCTTTAAAATCTTTTTTCTCTTTTCTAAACTTTTAAATATAATAATAATAATACATGGACTTTAGCAATTTTTGTCCCCCCTTTTTTTTCTGAGTTTCAGACTATGGTTAAGTCCATAATAACAATAACAACTAAGTTTAAACGGATGGCACCACAAATTCACCTTTGCCAATCGTTTCAGCTATGAAGCTAAATTTCAACTACTAAGCACTCTAGTTTAAGTAGCACGAGATCGTATCTGTGCTATGCTCATATTTTTTTCCAAATACCGTTATATGAAAATTTAGTATCCTATAGGGCACTGGATGGTTTGCTCTACCAAGAAAATGTTTGCACTTTAAGTAGTAAAGTCGCATAAAGCCCATAAATGGTAACAATGAATAAGCTTTGTTTCACTGCAACCTCAAACCTAATTATCAAAATAAAAAAAAACTGACATACAAGTCGCGGTAAAAAATCTTTTCTCAAGAAGCTAAAACAATAGAGGAACTATGCTAACTCTTATCTTGTGTAATTTGATAATGAGTAAAGTGATACATGTTGTAACCGTCTTAATATCACATAGGCCGAGTTTTTTTTATTTAAACGTCTTGAACACAATATACATAAGGTTTTTTTAGAGTCCATCTTGCAGCAAATAGAATAAAGACACACCCATGTACACCTACGTACACGTACATGCACACACATACACAGGTACACTGGTAAGCTCACTCCTTGTGTCTTTGCGGAAGCAAAAATGTCAAGATATTGTCTTTTATTTACCGTCTATCCTTTCCTATTTAGAATTGGAAACGACTTGTGAAATGAAAAGCATCAAGTAGGATTTTCTGATAGTTCTATCTTTTGTGCTTTCTAGAGTCGCTCGTCGCTCAAAATGATAACGGCCTTTAGTACTGGAAATAATTGGTTGTGATAAAAGATATCACTGGGCAAATCTTGCTGGTCAGTATTTACCCAAATCACTTGTTCTTTTTTTTTTTTTTTTTGAAAAACAAGGATTGGAAATTCGATCCTATTTGTTCGATTTGTTTTACATAGAAGGTCTATTATATATGTGTGTTTTGTTTAGTTTTCCCTGCATAATAAAAGCACTGATTATCCACAAATATACTTTAGAAATAAAAGATGTATGTCATATGATTATTGACTATTAAAACTAAGCTTGAAAGCTGCATAATGCCTCGAGCGGAACTAGGTTGTTTTACCATAATTAGTAGAAATTAGAAGACCAAAACGGGGTGTGCACTTCTCTAAAAAAGTTTCTCTAGAAACTTTTATTATTACTATTATCTGATCCTATATGGTTAATTTAACAATTGTGTATGTTTTTTAAGTGATACCAAAGATAAAACAAAACATAAATAAAAAAACGCATGTGGCTATGTTTGAATTTTGTCGAAGTTACATACACACTTTGCCTTCAAAAAACGAACGTCTTCAAAATGCCTCCTATTTAAAAATACAAAAGTTTGGAGCATGAAAAAAAGAATTCTATGCCGAGCACGATATAGTGCTAAACAGTAAGTCTTTTAGCTGTTCAATGAAACAATTCTGTCATCAATACTTATAATCTAACAAAAAAATGTCTAATGGCAATAATAATCTGTCTATGTCTCTAACTTTCTAACTGTCTTTAAAGTTCACATCTAATCTTAGCCCTTTCTTGGGAGTACACTAATCTGTATATTGTATACCAAATTATAGCCCTTTCATTGTGGCTTGTCACTCGGCTTATAGATCTACCGGAGCAACATTAGAACCAACCACAATAGTTATATGATGTTAGCAACTCTATAATTTTATAGCAACCTGTTACCGGAAATCTTAAAATATGCTCTATCAAAGCCAATATAGATGCGTTTATTTCTAATGTATTCATGTGCACCAGGTGTACATTCCTGTTAATTTCCAGGAAAAATACAAAAAACTAGATTAAAATAGTACTCAAAACAATAAAGTTATCCATACTAATCGAATAAAATTTCTCCTGTGTTAATTAAAAGGGCTTTCATTATACCATTCAAAGTAAAATATAAAACCAGGGTGCTATCAAGTCTACAGAAAAAGCTTAACCATAAGGTGTCAGTGATCTCATGTATTTTTTTTTAGCTAATTTTGGCGTAGGTAAGTTTTTGTAACCTAGCCTAAAAATTTTTAAACAAGATTAGAATTCAAGTAAGTAATTTCAAATAAGATGCTGACCTAGCTAATTTTTCAACTAGATGTGAACTAAAGCAGTATTTAACAAGTAAAACCCAAATCTTGTAACCTGTATATACGGCTTAGGCAGATTGTTCAAAAATACTCAAAAAAAATATGTGTCGATTTGCATTAAATAGCACCCTAGAAAAATATAACTTTTGACTAGTCCAAGATACTAGTAAAGTGCTATTAAAAATTCATATTAAATGCGATATTCTTTTGATTTGTTCAACCATACTCAGAATTCAATCATATTTTTTCTTTTCTATAGGCTTGTATGTAGCTTGTATCTGTAGATTTGCTTTGTTTTATAAATTGTTAAATAAGAGATACAATATAAATAACCACGCTGTAACTACAAACCAAAGCTAGCAGCCTATGCAACCCTTTACCTCATTTTTTCTATTTATTGTTAGAAATTCTAAAAAAAAATTGCTCTCCTTGACAATTCTTCATTGACCCATAACAGCAGTCGCTATTTAAGGGTATCTTACACTACATACAAACGCTTTTCTCTAAGACCTTTTAAAAGTCCAAGATCTGGGTTGAGGTTTATAAACAACAATAAATGTTTATTTAGTCTTGAAAAGTAATTTTTTGTACCTTTATTTTACTGGGCCTTCTTACCGTTTATATTAGTAAAGTCTTTAAGACACTCAGGAAAAGAGAGTACGTAGTCTCGCATAAATATTTGCATTTTATATCAAAGCCAGAAATGCCATAAAGATTTAGAATATAATATTGAAGAATAAGACAGCACATACAGTGTTAATAAAGGCATACTTCGTTTCATGCCAGACAATGAGAATGAGCTCTACTGAGCTTTTCGTAAAGATGCAATTTGCTATTGAATTTGTTATATTGAATGAAACAAGACCTTGGTCAAGCCATTTTTTAAGAAAACGTTTATGAAGAATAGCACACAAGCTCTCTTAGATGATTTATATGTTCTTACGAAAAAGCATCTGAGTTAACTTACTATGAAACAGATTTTTTATGCGCATTTCCCTAAAAGCATCCTCTTTTATTGCAATAAACTAAGCTAAATCAATACATTTACTTGTGTATCCATATTGATGTAAGTTTCATCATACTTTTCTTTGTTTTCTTTTTTCTCTTTTTTTGGTGTTTCGTTTTAATATGGTAGAGTCTCAACAACTACTGAAAAGGATGCCTAATGATTTTAGTAGTTGGTATACGATCGAATCTACGGATTTTGGTCTTTTCTCAGAGAAGAAAGACAAAATAAACGTCATGAACCTAAATCAAGGGTCAAAACCTTTCTTTATTACTATACAGTTCAAAGACTTTGTTGGATTGAAGTCACAGATTAACGACTGCTTCCAGAATACAACGGCTGTTATAGACCTTTCGAAAGAAGAGAACTGTTGTCATAGATCTAAAATGAACTGCAAAGAAAGCGATTTACACACTCGGGATTTAAAATTAAGCTTACCTTCTTTCTGTGTCCTTGGCAATGAAATTACTTTAAAGTGGTCAGGAAGATCGAAAAAAGAGTAAAAACATTTAGTTTTGTAAAAAATTCTCACAAGTAATGCTAACAATCTTGACACTCTCCTGGAAAACATCATCATGCTAAAACTTGAACCAAAAATAAGGTAAAAAGCGGTAATATACAACCAACTATTTCTTTCAAATCATTTTCGAATGTAGCGATAACAATATACTAACTTGAAATTTGTAAATGATAGGTATATCTAAACCTGACTCACTAAGAGTCTCTGCTTTATAATAAGGGGTAATGCCAATAATTTTATAGACAAACCATGAGCTCATTTCCAAAACTCACTAAGTAAAAAGGTACTGTCTTGTATTTTATAATTAAACTGTATTTCTATCGATAATTAAACTGTATTTCTATCGATAAAAAGGGGTAAATAGTCGGCTTAAAAATGCTCGTGTCAGATTCAGTATTGAAGATACAGCTACAGTAAGAATCGGAGCTCTGTTATGTATAGCTACTGAAACTATATATATTTATATTGTCATTTATATTGAAATAAGATCGCTACCAAGAAAAAAATTTCAAGTAAAGTGAATAAACAAAAGCCCTAAAGAAAAGTAGAATATACTAACAAAAGTGAAAATGATACCTAAGGAACTATTATACCTATATCGACCGGTGTCACAGCCATGCATTTTGGAGGTTTTCGAAATAAAATAACTGTCAAAAAACAGCGAAGTTTTGTAAAGAAAGGATTTTTGGACGGTTATATATATCAGGATTTTTGAACCATAAAGAATCACCTGAAAGGATTATTTCTGAAATGAAAAGAGCGACTTGTATAACGATGAAATGTGTTGTGATGAAGCCTCAACGTCTTTAGTGGCTACAGTTAGAAAGAAAGAGGGTAAATATTAAGCTAGATGAAGGTGATAGTAATGTTATAAAAGAAAGTCGAAAACAAATGTGAAGATACACATAACATTTCGTACATAAGAAAAACTCTTGAAAAGAATGAAGAGCAATGAATTTGTTTTTTCAAGTACTTTTTTTCTTGAGAAAAAGGCAATGTTACAAATCTAGATTTTTGAAAAACATCAAAATATACTATAGAATAAGAAATGTTTTTTAAAAACTTAAATACACGTTCAGTTCGCTTACATTAAAAAAACCTATACAAGATAAGTGTTGGTAGGCTAATCAAGCGTCAATACAGGGCACAAACTTTTTTTTTTTTTAAACGATATAAAACGCCTGTAATACACGCTTTGGGGTCCTAAACAGAAAATATAAATTTTTGCTTTTTTTGTTATAGTGTATATTTATCGTTAGCTCTTCGCCGCTCTATAAAAAGTCTAATAATTTATATATAAGAGGAGGCTGCGATTCGAGATGATTTCTAAGCTTTTATAGAAGCACCCGGTGTTTATTTTATTGAATGTTATAGGTAGTATGCTGGCTGCTCAAAGTGTTTGTATAGCAGCACAGCAGGTTTACATTTTATTTCACACACAGTAACCTGTATGGTACTTTAAAGAGCCGCAATTTCTGAATCTAAAAGCCCAACGACTAATTTTATCTGTTGCAGGAAAAAGTTCTTCAAGCTCAAGATGTTTCTGTTTGTGAAGACGTTTGTTTTTCACGTGCCGATATCGCAAGTACGGGGTTCCGAACATTCGGGGTTGTTTATACTTGTTGGTATTTCGAAAAGTGAGAGCAATACGATTCTGCTGCAATCACTGTTTATTTTATCTGTTTTCAAGAACGAGCTATTGTTCCTCAGAAACTGTAGTTTTTTTTTATAAAGGTAGAATTTTGACTGGCTATGGATTAAAATAATGTCTAGAAAGCGGAGATTGAATCGTCTAAGTACAAGGTGCCCTCTGTAGCTGAAGTATAATGTAGCCTAATATTTTTTTTCTTTTTTGTTCCTTTTATTTGTAATCAATCACTTTGTATGGATTTCCAGTCTTTTCAAGGAGGGAAGACCAGTAGGCTCCTATTTCAAACAAAAAGTTGAAACGTCCACCAAAATCGACCTCTAATTGGTCTGGCTCGATATAGTCTTTGATGTGAACCCATTCGTTGCTGGTGCTTTTTGTATCACTTTCTTCTTTTGAGTCATGAACAAACTTAATTTTGTTTTTCGTCACTGGGTCCATAAAAGGCGATATCATTTTAAAGGTAGCAAAAAAAAACCAGGGCGCTAGTATATATAATATAGTTAGTAACCATGAAAATATGATTGCTTAAAGAAAACTTACATTTCACTACAAAAGCGATGCCCAGCCTTTCAGGATAATGGTTTCCTAAAATGTCTAGGAATTTTTTGCATGTAGCTACGCTAGGGTTGTGTGAAGCAGAAGAGTCTTTAAAGTCTACAATAATCGCAATGTTTTCTACTTTTTCTGGCATCAGTCTTATGCCGCGTTCTAAACTATATACAATGTGCTTCACTTGTCTCTCTGCGTCTTTTGAGTTCTGAAGTCGAGGTCTCATAATCCACACAGGACGCCCTGCTTTGTCAAACCCATTGAAATACATTTTTCCTGTTTCTGCCTAAAAAATTTTCAGTAACAATTCAAGATAAACTCGATTCTATGTACAGATACAAACCTCGGGTCTAATGTAGTCAGGGTCAAGCTGGTCAGGCTTATAGTCTCTTCTCCAGAGAACAGTGTTTTCTAGCATGGATTTTGCATTCTGGCAATGGTTTTAACATGACTGCTTTTGTCTTTTTTTTTTTTTTTTTTTTTTTGCAAATTACCTCATAATTCCATTTTCTAGCACGCATATAGCGTTTTAAAGTAGCTTCTGTTAAAAAACCGCGCTCATTGGGGTAATATTCATGAGTTTCTGGAAGCATTGTAGATTCTATATATTCTTTAAGTTTCCGTAACCCTTCCTGCTGCTCCTGTGTTGGGACTGGCTGTTCGAAGGGTGTGTAGCTGTCAAGCTCCAACTTGGGTTTATGCACCACTGGACCATATTTCTCTGTACTGCCTGTAGTAGGGGACTTGATACTTGTTATAGAGTTAGATTTCAGGCGATTAAATAAGCTCATGATGAGGGAATAGTAAAAAAGTTGGAAAGAAATGTAAGAGAGCACATATAACGCTTTTTTTTTAAAAAAAAACTATTGCATTGGACGATCCCAGCTGTCGTTTAATTGGCTCGGTGGTAATATGACAAGCTCAACCGCATTATTAGTTTATCCGTTTTGTTTTTTCTGGAAGTTTATCCGTTTTTGTTTCAAAAAAACGACAATATTAAAAGGCGCGAGTGGTACGTACGTTTGGCTCTGTGTTATCAGAACCTAAATGAAAATACTACCAGTATTAATGTGTTTGTATTAGAGGAGCTTTGGAAATACAAATTTTGTTGTGCGTAGTTCAATGGGCTGCTGATAATAGTCTTCGTAATATATGACGGATTTATATAATAACAAAAGAAAAATGGAAGTCAACTAGTACTTTTTCGTTTTATTTAATGGTGAGTTCTAGACTAGAGGCTATTCTCTAACAAGAAATAATGTTTCATTCTTTTTTGTTGATATTTTTCTTTTAAAAAAATAAAAACCAAAAGTCTAAAGTGACCAAAGGGTGTTTTCATTGTATTTGACATAGCTACGATTTACATGCGACACTTTGCCTATTGTACGAGTCACGTCCTTCGCAAAAACGCTTTGATAAAGCCTCTGCTTTGTTGCTATGTCTTTCATACTATAAAAGAAATACAAACCGTTCTAAACACCAAAGCACCCTTTCTTTGGTGATCAATTTTTAGAAATCAATAAAAGTATAAGCGAAAAAACGTTTACCCGGTCTTAATAATCCGGTCTTATTAATGCTTTCCGTTCCGGTGACACATCCATTGTTCCTTTTTAATACACGTTTTTGTATCTGAATTTCAAGATAAGAGTTTTTTCAAGTCATGAAACTAAGAACGAGATAAAACTAAGTGTTATTAGTAGTAACAGTGATAGCCCTGGTTATCTTGAGGTCTGTTAGGCCTCTTTTTTTTTTTTTTTTTTTTTTTTTGGTTTTTTAGTTGTGCTCTCTGCCTTGATTTAATTGCTTTAGGTTCATTGTCAGTTTGGTAAACTGCTGTCTTTATTTTTCAGTATATACACATTGATCTTCTTTTGAAACATCTTTATAAACCTCAAAATAATTGACACCAATAGCAAAAGCCGTATATATATGCCAACAAAAACTACTCAGAGTAATTGAAGCATTTTATAGGTTATTTGGTGTTGTCTATTCTAAATGGGGTAAAAAAAAAACTTGACACAAACAATAGAAAGTAGTAAAAGCTTTTTTCTCTCGTTTTGGAGTAAATATAAACTGAAACACATCACACAAGTGCGATTTTCACTCATCTCCCTAGCGTTTACAAACTTTGTACTACAAAAGCGGTATGAGTCTATTGAAAACTCAACCTGAGCTCCTTATTTCAAGCTACTGTTTGTGAATGGTTGGTGTTTGAGCTCATATGGAAACATCATAAGTGACAAAAACATCTCCTCTCACCTCGCCGACTTTTTTTTTAAAAAAAGAAAGAAAATAATGAACAGTAGCAAGAAACAATATATATATATATATATATAAAAGCTGAATGTCAAATGCAAAATATTGTATTACTACTTTTGTCTTTTTTCTGGATGTGGGTTGGTGCTCGCTCCTTCGCTGTTGTGTAATCGCTTAAACGACTTTTTGTTTTTGAACTTTTTGTTACTGACATATTTTATAAAAGGCGTGTCTTCTTCATCTTCATCTTCAGCATCACGTAGTCTCTTTAACTCTGGAGCAGGCGGTTCGTTTAAAGTCGGCTCATTTACAGTCGGTTCGTTTACAGTTGGTTCGTTTGAAGACGTTTCGTTTACAGACGTGCTGTCTACAGTTGAGTCAGCTATAGTTCGCTCATCTATAGGTGGGTCAGCCACAGGTGATGTAGGTTGCGTTTCTTCATCATCATCAGAACCGTTAAAGTAGTCTTCCTCTTCTTTATCTACAGAAGAAGTCCATCCACCATTGGGATCTACCTTTTCATTCGTACTTGATAATAATAACTGTTAAATGTATGTTCTTTTTTTCCTTTAAAACAATACAAAAATATACCTTTCTTCTGAGGGAGGGGAGCTAGGATCGATCTTCAACTTGTCAAGTAGTGTAGATTTTGTGAACACGATGGTTTCCAATACAGGACTAAACTCGCTCACCAAATGTTTGACAATGACCTCAATGTTGCTTGTATTTACAAGTTCGAATAGAGAAAAGCAGCAGGCGCTTACCAAGTTATCCTTTTCTTTGTGTTCTACAGTGACCCTTAGAATGCTTTCAAAGATGTTCATCTTTATAAAGTTGGTATAGTAAAATTCTTCTTTTAGTTCCAGGCAAGTACGTACAAATCGAATAGGAACTATAATGTCAGTAAAATCCCATAATATTATCGACTTACATAATTTGATATAGGTGGAGTCGGATCGCGTTAGCTGCAGCATTTTTGATATTAGGTTGTTTGTTAATAGGAAATATTTAAATTGAAATGTGTGTGTTTTGAATGTGAAAGTCAATAGATCCATTAGACGTTTGCATAAATCGTTTTCGTCTCTTGTCAGCAATAGAGGTGTGCATTCCCCTGTTTACTATTAGTAAATGCTTACTTTTGTTACTGTTATAATTGTTGTTACCAGATAACTTGATAGGTTGGTTATCGAAGCTTAGTATGATATTGAATAACGACTTCATATGGTCTTTATCATACAAAACCGATAAGAATTCTTTTATATCCTATATAATCGTCAGTATACTTATTTTTATTAACATCTTTTTTCATTACCTTTTCAGTACCAGCGGGGGCGCCTGGGTTGGGTGCGTTGAGTTCAAGCAAGACTTTTAGTATGTGAAAGTACTGTATTCTAAACCCATGTATGTCTTCTGCTGTGGCCTCCTTCACAATAACTTTCATCAGTGATAGATCCTCGTTTTCCTGGGCAGTTATTTGAGATCTAACTATATGTACATCAGCTTGAACCAAAGATTCCAGTAAGTGAACACTAGTTTTTTTGATATAATGGTTTTCTGAGCTCAAAGCAATTGAGAGTACATCTATCAAGCCATGTTGGGCCAACGCTTTGTAGAGCCCGTATCGAATCATAACTTGCATATCTCTAGCTAATTCACAAAGGTGCAGTAAGAAGCCAAGGCACTCCTCTCTTCTTTTAGTGTCTATTACGATAGTTGTGCACAAGTGGGATAAAAAAGCAGGGTCGCTTTGAATATCTTTGATCATAAGTATATTGTTTTGTTGAATCATGCCGTTTAAAGTATCTAGTAGGTTGCTACTGGTGTGAGTTGCAAGGATATTGTGAAGGTATCTGAGGTAAAAAGTGGTGTCAATATCCTTGATTAGTTGCTCGTCTTGCAATTCTACAAAATGATCTTTGGAGCTACCCTTCGAATTGATGAAAGCTCGGTGATTTGTTTTTTGATTGGGCATTTTGGGGTTGTCTATTGTATTGTAAGATACGCTGACAAACTATTTTTCTTACATTCTAAGACCCCCATGGTAAAAGTAATCAAGCCTTTGCTCACAGTATGTTTGATGACCGAATGGTTGTTTAAGCCGACTGTTTCCGTAAGTAAATTGTATATTATTTATAACAAAAACTTACGTATACAGAGTAACAAATTGTATAAGATGAAAATTTCGTCGTATGCCTCTAGGTCTTCGCATTCGTTAAATATAGGTACTAGTTTCTCCACATAGTCCTTGTAATTTTTTTTTTGTTATTTTAGTTCTGCTTTTGATCGTGTGTTTTTTTTTTTTTTTTTTTACTTCTGATAAAATGTGCTTTGCAATTTTTTCTTTATCACGCATGTATTGTAAATTTTCCAAAATTTGAATGGTTGACTCTAGATTGGACAAAGTTGGCTCTGGTAAAATGTCTTTCGGTGTGCTTTCGTTGTCTGTGACTACTTCCGAATCAAATTCTTCATCCATGATTTTATCGGCATCGTCGTCTGCAAAAATGAGTTACACATAACTTTTTTATTGTATCTTACCAAAACCGACCAAGTGATTTTGAGCATACACCATGCCGCGTTCTGAAAAACTATCCCTGTACAATTTTTTAGCATTAATCATTTGAGTCCACCCTACCATATATGTTGGCACGATGCAGCGTCCTGAAAACTAATAGCCATATCACGGCTACCCTCTTCAGTCCAAAGGATCAACGTATCTACAGAAAGTCTTAGATTTCCTCTCTTCAAATATTTATTGTATACCTTTCTGTCTTTGGTATATGTTTGACCTATTTACAGTTGAACACAAAAGTTCTGTTTTTTCGTCTTCTTCTGAAATAACACATAATTCGTCTGTTTCATCCTATACACACATCTATAAAAAAAAAAAAACAAGCGATGGGATGTGACCTACCGTTATATAATAGCAGAAACCGGTCCCTTTATCTGTCCAATTGTTTCCTTCATCCAGCTCATAAAGCTTCACTCGATAGGTCGTACGTTGTGTTTCTGTCATTCGATACAATTTATATACGTGTTTGCAATGTAAAGTAAAAAATTGTAAAAAAAAATTTTTTATGTATTATGTTTTATTCATGTGGCCACCAATAGGTGGTCACTTTAAAATTTTAAATCAATAGAATATCGGAGTATTGGCTGTAATTCATCTTAAAGCTGCCTTAAAAGCAATATGGATCTGGCAGCAGCCTTATTAGACCAGGAAAGTGTGTTGCTAAACACAGGACTTCAGTTTATTCCCCATATGCTGAGTTTTCCACAAGTTTTAACAGTCCAGCTGCCCAGCTCTCACTGTTTTGGGCTTGCAGTTTCTTGTTTAAAGGTTTCGTTATATACTCCACTTTTAATTGTTCACGTTTTTTAGTTAGGAACAGATGTTACAGTTTGGCGCTAGCTGTTCTTTTAAAGTTCTCGAAAATTTATCTCTTAAATGTCAGTCTAGTTGAGATATAGGAACTCCTAGAGTCGGGTTTCCGTCAAGGATGGTGAGGCTGTATACGTTTTTTAATGGCAAATGTTTTCATCAACCTTACTTTTATGTGAATTGTTCATTGTAAATTATTGAAAGCATTTGAATTAGCAACTGTACAGGTACAGAGATTGAGTTAAAAATACTCTGGTTTATTTTACATTTGAGCTGTGTCACCTTGAAAAACAACGATTCAAGGTATTCAAAACCTTTGAACCATTTATCTTTTCTTTCAGAAAACGAAAGTGGTATTATTAGCGAGCTTAATCTAGTCTATTGACGTAAGAAATTCTTTAAATTTGAGGTATCAAACGGCTCTCTCACTTACGTATGTTGTAGCAGCAGCAATGGCCGGCGTATTTGGGTGGTTGTGGGTGGGCCTGGAGTGGCAAGGTCATCTTCTTGCTTCAGTCTTCTGCAAAAGTCAAATTTTACAAAAGGGAGATTCCTTTGCTTCACAATATTCAAAACGATGGATTTCATTCTACTGAAAATTTAAAATGCGGATACTATGCCAAATATGATTGAATAGTAGGCAATCGAACATTGAGAGGAGCTAAAGAAACAATCAAACCAGTAATAAATTAACAGCTGTCAAGATTCAACTCACAGCTCACAAAAGCTACTTTGCAGTGTTTTAAACATAGAAGAAATACAAATACATAACAAACTATAGTTACTGTTATTTTTTTTCGCTTTTTTTTTTGATAGCTTGTTTTCAGTGACCAATTTACCAAAATTGGACAGTTTTACTCTGTTGTTTAATTAAAAACTAAAAGCACTTTTAAAACAAGTAAAGTGTATATTGGGAAACTACAACTATAAACAAATTGTCCAAGTAGGTTCAGTCTTCAAACGCTTTCTAAGAGTGTCTGTAGGGTGAAAGCATTATATGCAATTAAATAAAACTCTTTTATTTCAAATAAGTGTATCTCGTACAAAATTTTATGAATAGATTGAAGATAATTCTCAATGACAGCTTCCTTGAATTTCGCTTACTTGGGTTGGTGTGAGACCTTTGTTTTATAATCAAAACCATCAATTTAAACTATTTCTTTTAGTTCCTGAGTACTGTCGCCACAATAAAAATAGTGTCAATTGTTCCTACAAAAACAAAGCTCTAAAGAAAGAACATAGAAATTTTATTCCTTTCTTCTACTCACGCCTTTAGATTTGCACGTAAGTCGTTGCTTGCTTCAGAGCTATGGGGGAGATGTATCTGTGTTTCAAAAAAATTTCAAAACTGGATTTCTTTGAAGTGAAACTTCCAAGTTTCTCGGTAGGAGACCCAATTACATTATTTACTTTAGCTTAAAAACGACCATAGAAAATTTATCCAAGTACCCTGTTATCTTTTTCCAAGTTGATCTTCCGTTTTGTTCAATTTTCTTGATTGTGTTTCAAGTATGTTACTGTGTCTCTTCTCTGAGCCTTCTCTCTCGCTTTTGTGTTGCCTGCTTGATAATTCTGCCAGCCAGTCCTCCTGACTTTGCTAAGCTGTAAAACTTCTCTTCGTTTAGTATAAAAAAAAAGAGGCAGTGTTTTATTCTTTAAGGCTGTAGCTCATTCTGATTAAACAATATTATCCAACTGATTGGCAGATATTTTTCTTCTAATTAGGTGGCATTGGTTGGGTAATGTTTATTTGATCTGGACTACATAATTCATTGGATTGGTTTTTTTTATAGAAACGTTTTTATTTCTGATCATTTGTTGGATTAACTGTACAAAATGAACACCGTGTTTTATAATACAAATACATGATATCGGTGTCTTACATTTACAAAAAATGGGAAAAAGTTTCTTTTAAAATCAGACGGTGACGCTATAAGCTTGAGATTGAATTATGTCACAGATTGAATTTTATAGTTTCAAGCGTGTTTTTCCTCTTAAATATGTTCCAGCACCACTAGCCTTAATCAAACAAGGGCTTTAAAGATTCTCATTTCATTTAATGCGGTTTGCAACTATTGATGCTCGGCGATCAAATATTTGCTTTAGATGTATACTGAAGATCGTTCACATGTCAGTTCGGATATTTAAACTGCCTTTTGGTGACACGTTTGATGTTCATGCAGAACTATTCGGTCCCGCTTTAGGATCTCTTTTTAATATAAGAAAAGGGAACAATTACATTACAATGTATGTAAATTAAATGTACTTTATATTTATTTTTCTATTAGATTAAGCCTTTATTGCGATGTTAAGTAAATTTTTTTTTTGAGTTTCAGCGGACCTCTGTTATCTAGTGTAAACAAACACTTTGTATTAACGGTTTTACAAACTGGGCCCTTTAACGCATCTTTTTAAAAAAGGCAGATTTGAAACGCGTTTTTGTACTTCATCAGAGAATACGACTATATTCGATACCAAAATCAGTTTGGATAGCAACGGAACACGCGTCATTGAGCTGATATCCAGTTCTTCTAGAGACTATAGTATGATTGTGAGCAGGTTAGAGCAGTTATCTATCTGGTACCTCTTTGTGATCCCATACTTCTGATGTCAATCTCTCAAACAAAAAGTGTTCCTCTATAAAGTTTAGCGGCCGCTGTTTCCCTTTTCATTTAACCTACTTTGATCTTTGTATCTAAGCTTTCTGTTACTATCCAAAGCCATCAGAATATCTAATTTAGCTACTATTTCGGTATATATTTCTTCTTTGTTCGCATTCGGATCTCTTAGAGCAAGTTGATTTAAGAAGTGTATCAAGGTCTGTAATGACCCTATAATTATGTGAGCGATATTTTCTAGTTAGGCTTTACTTACATGAACTTTCAGGTTCGATTTCTAATAATTCACGTACAGTGTCAATTTCGTTTCTCAATAACTGTGTTTTATCTAAAGTAAACCATTCTGTCTGATCGTTGGTTGTATAGTCCTTGTATATTCTTGATAAAGAAGAGGGCATCCAAGAGCCGTTTTTTTCTACCCATTTTGTCAAGTTGTGGCATATGTCTATTTTATAGAATGTAAGCAATGCACTCAAAACGTTTTTTTTACTAATCATTACCGGAATCTCGCTCAACTTCTTGAGCTTTCACACTCCATTTTTTGTTAATGGACAGCTTACTACTACAACTCGGGAGTACAGTTTCAGAAGCCATGTCAATATGAGATACCTCTCGATCTAAAACATAGACCCAAAGAGAAGCCATGTCTGTTTTTGAAGCATCTTCAACTATAGGCAATATATTTCCCTGCAGAAGCGTTCCGTCTTTGGCTACTGCCTCTGGTTTTTGTGTAAGACGAACAATGTCGTTGAAAGCAAGAACGTAAAAAGGTGTGTTTTTTAGATGGTATACAGCTTTTAATTCTACTTTTTCTGATACATTTCCTACTAACCACCAGTAGTAAAGCCATGCAGACTGATCCTCTGGATCTGTATATATTGCATTTTTGACGAGTTCCAGCTCTATTCATAGGTTACCTAAAGCTTTTTCTTACGTGAGTATACACTCATTACCATTTTGAGCTACATTGTTCTTTTCTTCGGTTGTCATTGGCGCAACTATTTCTGGTAAAAGCTTTGAACGTTGGTGCCAAGCCGAGTAGTTACTAAAACTTTGGTTGATTTTTTTGGTTGTAAATTCATATTCAGACTTTATAAGTTTGTAAACGTCCTTTTCTCTCTCTCTTATGTGACTAGTAACATAGCGCCGATAATTCCATCCATGAACTTTTTTTATACAAAAAGTGAGGACACTCTGAGTCCACTGATGGCCCTTTTGGATACATGTATACAATTTACAAGAACTTACAATTACGTGCATCGAACTGTAACATTTTATCGACAAGTCCAAGTTCAGCTTGCCAATTAGGATTGGGCATGGTTTGCAAACACCAAAAACGATGATTCCATAACCAGTACGACTTAGGATTACTTTTAATTAGTTGCAAAAGCAGTAACAGCTCTTCTTGAAACACTTTCTGGTCATTTCCTTCATCTTTTGTTAATATGGCTGATAACAAAACTGTTCGACGGTAATTCCAAACAGTGTAAAAGTCTGGAGTCCAATGCAAAATCCGTGTTGTCAACTGAAAAGTCTCTCGGTCATAAAGTTTCTCAGACATCTATTTATTAATTAGATTGGGAGACAAATGTCAGCCTACATTACCCGTTGCTGACAAGTTTGAACCAAAGTGTTGTACTCTTTTATTTTCACAGCATCTTTTTCCTTTTTCAATCTCAAGACTTCTTCATTTAGTTTCTCACGTTTTACTCCGTGCTATACCAGTCGTAACTGTTAACAAAGCTGAAATGATTCCAGACTTGCTTCTTACCACATCACCCATTGTAGCTTCAGTAGAAAAAGGCGTATTTTTTTTTTTTTTTTTTTTTTTTTGAAAGGCCCTTGTGACTGTAGCCCTTCATGTAGAGCTTTTGTGTTACCCTCAAGGTCACTTGAATATAAAGTATCTCAACAAATAGTATTTTAACTAATCAAATCAACACTATCAAGCTAGTTGCGGATATTTAGTTTGTTTCAGTTTTTTTTTCTTTTTTTGGGATTTATTGGTAAAAAAAAAAAATCGCATACATCTCCAACGTTTTTATACAAAGCCAAACCCTGTTGAGCACTCGCTAATAGCTTTGAAAAGATTTCGGCGGAGATCCTCATATCTTTTGTATTGCGGAAGATCGATCTGGTTGAAACTAATAAAACTTTTAGCCTTGAACAGCCATCAAAACCCCTAATGACTTACCACGTATGGGCTGATGGTAGACGGTTAATATCGCTAAATTCTTTATGAATTTGAAACTTTTGAAGTCCATTAGATCCCTGTAATGAAGAGAAACCTTCTAGAGGAACCTTAGATGTCCCTGTGGCAAACTGTAGAAGCTTGGCCCTCTCTTCTTCGTCAAATGAGCGTACAGCCCTCCAAAACCATTGTATTTGAGGAGATTGGAAGGTATAGCCTTGGTATTCTGTATTTGCTTTCCAGTCGTCAACATCAATATCGGGAAGTCCTGATATTAATAGCTCTAGTTCCTGTTCATTGAACATCTTGATGTTTTGGTAGGGAATGATCTCATAAAATCCTTCAAGAAAAGCATCCATCTGTGGCTTGATGGCCAATACGAGTCTTTGCGAGGTGACTAAATTAACATACTCCTGCTTGTTTTCTTGGGTCACTGGGATGTTTTCACCATCAGGTTTTAAACTGATTGTTTTAGTGATACCAAACTCTTCTACCTCAACGCTAAATGTTAGATCAATTACATTTTTTATGTCGTTTGCCAACATCCACTCCAAGCTCTTATAATAGGTAGGGTCAATGGCCTCCATATCTTTGTAATCAACTGGACGGCCCAGTATCATTTTGTAAAAAGATCGAGTAAAATAAGCATCCAAAAGACGCCCATCATGAATGGCTTTACCCAAGATTCTCCCTACAAATTTGAAATAAGATAAATGGTCAGGGTTGACACCAGAAGATCGATTAGGCAAATAAGTCAGTTTATCTGCAGCAGAAGTAATGAAAAGAGCATAGTTAGGATCAAACATTTGGCGGGCTAAGGTTGAAAACCATTCACGTGAGACGCCACCTTCGTCTACTCCTTCTTCGTCATGAAAGTGAACTTTCAGCTTCCCGTACCTTACGTTAGCACCAGAAAGCTCATGAATCTGCTCATAAGTATCTTCAAACGTAAATTCTCGGCGTATACTGAGTTGTAATGCAGGGAACCTTGTAGCTAGGTTTTGTGCCTTGCGTAGTATCTCAGCAAAGTGAACACGCTTGTTATCAAAGTCTAATATCATTGGTACGTGATCCAGACAAGCGAAAGAACCATTCATTAGGAAGGGACTGTTGCGTACTATCACATTTAGTAACTTTTTGTTTTCTTCAGTGAATTTGATAAAAAGAGTGTTTTGATCTGATAAAATTTCTGCACAGAGGTAGTCGTTCGATATGGTCATGAAGCATTCAATCAAAGGAAGAAGTACATTTCCCACCTCAAGAAGTTCATCTTTGCCATTGATTACTTTTAAACAAGATCCAAGTGTATTCCAAAGGGGCTGTAGATTAAGGCCGTCATACATTCTATAGTTTGTTTTGCCTTTTTCGTCTTCTTTTCCCTCCTTTATGATCTTTTTTGAATAGAGGAAGCGTAAAGTGTTGAGGATTCGTAACAGTTTCATTTGCTGCGAAGTAGCAGTAGAAAATTGTCGAAGGGTTGAAGTTTCCATTTCTCTTCCTGTTGTAAGTTTTTCAAGAATAGAGAGCACTGACCCAAGCTCTTTTATAATAAGAATCCCTGACTGAGTAGCTAAAGCCTTAAGACTGTTCATAATTTTTTCAAACCCTTCATCAAAATACGACATACTGATCAAAATATCAATCGTGAAACGAAATGTATGACTTGAACACTCGTTTGTTATCAATACACGTGCAACACACTCATAATATTTGTATGGTAGCTCGATTTTCGCTCTTTCTTGGTTTTCTAGACCAACTTTTTTCTTGCAGTATTCAACATAGTTTGGTATTGAGTGGCATATTTTTGATAGTATTTCCACTAGTTGTTCTATCAGCTTAGAATTGTTTAAAAAGGAAGGTAGTTTAAGAAGGTCAACGAGAACAAGAAACGAGTGCTTGTTTTTTCCATTTTCCATCTGCCCAAACTGCATATTTTCAGTCATAAAATACAGGCGCGAATGCCAGCTCATTTGTATCACATAGTAGATTATTTCCAAGCATCTTTGTGATATAAGGCTAGAAGTCTTGACTGCCGAGTTGGTAGCTGTTGGCTTTTTATCCTTTTCTTCGTTCAAAAAAGGATTTTGGTTAAGCATACGGAAAAAGCTACGGTCTACAGCTGACAGATCTGAACATTCATCTTGAAGTACAAAAAGAAGTAAAGAAAGTAAATCGTCACAGGTGGAAGTGTTTTCGCACAAATTAAGCAATATCCTATTTAGTAAAACCTTTACAATTGACTGAGGAACAAACAGCAGACGAGCCAAAACAGCCAACTCAGAGCGGCTGATTATACGTATGACATCCAAAAACTGGACATCTTTTGCATTCTCAAGTTCTTCAGTCTCAGATTGCTCAGAGTCGCTTTCTTCAATTGTGACAGAAGTGTTGTCAATGTGTGTCTGATCTAGCTCTTCATTGCTTTGAGAGTTAGAAGGGCTCTGGTTTTGCATTCCAGGTTCTTCAGATTCCAGTCTTCTTCTATGACTTAATGTTTCTTCTTGGCGAACTAATTCTTCGCGTACATCGTTCGGCAATACTGCTAAGAAATCAGGGTCAAGACCGTCGAAAGGGACTTCTAGTAGTACATCTTCGTTCTCATTATCTTGAGCGCTTAGTATTTGTGTTCTGAAGTCTTCAGGAAGGGCATCTAAAAACTGTGGTCCAATATCTTGCCGTTGAACCTCTACTTCTTGCCCACGGAATGATACATTGATACTATTGTTTTCGCGAGGCTGATTATCTAAGCTGTTCCTATTCTGTTCCGATCTATCAATATGTTCATCCTCACAATTCATATGGCGATACTGCACATCTTCTAATAAATTTTTGTTCTCTTCGTTTGTGTCATCATCATATATTTTTGGTAAGTTGTCAGCCATGGCTTTCACAATTGATTCTGCTGTACGACTAATAAAGGCCATTTGTGTTACCTGTTTCCAGCGCTCAATGGTGGGTACTGGAGAAAAGTCTAACAGCAAATGAAGCACGTTTTTGCTTTCTTTGGTTTCTTCAATAGTTTCAAGTACTTGGTTTTTCTGCGGTATTAGAGTGTCAAGCGTAGCCCCTGAAACATCTTGATCGAATACGTTTTCTTCAACTACAGCAGCATTATTGGTATAGACAGCTGATCGTAACATGAAAAGAGCATCATGTCCAATAACGTCTTCATAGGGTTGTAGGTAAGATGTACTAATGCTTTCAGCCTGAGGTTCGCTGAAGTCTACTTTTGTATCATCTGAAAAGTTTTGCAAAAGTGGGTGAAGGACAATATCATCTCTTCCGGAATTGATATCCCCTGTATGTGATGGATCTTCTGTACGATATCTGATTCGATTATTTACTCGAAGCGGTACACTCATTGAAGGCATATCTAGTAATAAAAGTAAACAATTGATATATGTAAGTATTTTTCTTCTTTTTTTTAAATTACGAGTTGCGTTTGATCGACTACTAACTACCAAAGAATTCATAGCTATTTAAACACACACACACACACACATATATATATATATATATATATATATATGTACATAATGACATAAAGTTAGTTGCTGAAACATTCGGTTGGTTACAAACTTACAGCCATCAGCCGCATGTCTTCTAACCGCAATATTATACCCTTGGGGTCCGTTCACCATTTCTTCATCTTCAGTTTCCCCTTCGTCGTTTGTGAACAAATCCCCCTAAAAACGCCTTTAGGCAAAATAGCTGGATTAAGTTATATTTCTTACCTCGTTAGGGCGCTCAATCTCTTCACTATACGGATGCCATTCATCTTCGATATCAGATTCTATCTGGTCACTCATATCCGAATTATATACATCTGAGTTGTTTTCCTCATCGAAGGAGTCAGAAGAACCATCTTCAAAGCTTTCTGATGATTCTTCACTACTGCTTGATCCCTAAAGAATGTTGGAAACTTATTTTTGTATGTATTTTATTTACTTCTTCGTCTGTATCTGGGAGATGATGTCGATGATTCCTCATCAGCTCATTCATCTCCCTATCTGCGTCATCCTCTTCGTCCTCTTCAGGTTCAACATCTATGACCATTTCATTATCCGAATCAACTTCTTGGTCTTCGTCATCTAAAATTTCTTCCCCCGAGCTATTTCATTTGTTATGTTTTTGCTCCAGCTATGTCTAATAATTGTTTACCTTGCCATATTGATTTCTTCATCGTCGCTACTAAATCCTGTACTCTGCTCCAATTCTTCTTCTACGGCAGTTCCGTCTAGAATAGCCATCGAAGAATTCCTATAAAGGGTCTCAATTTCTTCAAGAGGTGTGTTCTCCATTTCTTGGTCGACTACACTGTAGTACTTTTCTCGGAGCTCTTTTTCTTTTTCGCGATCATAAGGACGCTGCTCTTCGAAGCGAGTAGCCATTTTAACAACTGTCTCCAAAGGCCGTAGTAGCGAGTTGAGTATAGCCTTTGCATTAGGGTAGTTTACATTTACATCCTGAATGGCACTAATAAATAGTGGTACAAATTCGTTATCAATCATAAGTTTTGATAAGTCTTTGGTATTTTTTTCTTTCAAAATGTATGAGACCATATAGTGAGGGTTAATATCAGCTTGCCGAGAGTTAATGATATAGTGACAGAGTTCAGCTAGAGTATAGTATTTAATGTACTTTGCTGTACTTTTGGTGTTTGACTTTGTAAAGTAACTCAAAAATTCAGCAATAGCCTGCATTACACGAGTTCGTACTGTTGTTAAAACCTCAGCTCTATTGTTATCTCTAGGGCCCTGAGCACCTGGCTTGTCTTGCCAAGAAGAAGAATCAGATTCGTTGTCGCTGTCTTGGTTATCCTTAGGTTTCATGTTTCCTGAGTATGCTGTATCATAGCATAATGAGACAAAGAGTCCAATAGTCCAAACATAAATACCCTTCCTCTTTCTTTCAATATCTGTAACTGCATTCAAAGGGCCGTATGGTACTAATATGTTTAAGAGCACATGAAGAATGGAAGCATGGGACTGTGGTACCATATCTTGAGTATAATGAAATTCAATGTCAGAAGGTATTTCAAAAGATATTATGTCCTCTTTGCAGTTTGGATAGGAAGCAACTAATTCTAAGAGACATTCAATTATGTAACCAGTATATCCAAGCTTGTGGTCGTTCTCTTTTTTGATTGCTTGTGTTCTCACAAGTTGGTTCAATAAGAAATGAACCACGGTTTTTGATTTGACGTGGCTATCCTCAACAGCAGCAATGTATTCCTTTTCAGTATGGTAAAGAAATTTGTCTTTGGTACTTATGTGCTCCACCAAATTTATAAATGCAGTCGGATGTCTCAAAAATAAAGGCTGTGCCATTTTTATCTTTTTTTCTAACGGAAACTCCTTAGACCGGTACTTTCTTGAGCAAAACGTTAGCCATTCCTTCATTAAGACGCTTATTACTTCTTTGTTTTCCATTAGATGGCGCATAATTATAATCACATAGGCTTGCTGTGCCCTTATACTGTCATCAAATCGATTTCTTGGTCGTCTGAATATAGCCTCGAGACCTTTACGCTTCAGAAAATCATTTGCAAGTTCAGGAAGTTTTGTAAGTCGCACGAGAATACGCAAAGCAGAAAGTAGGCTATCCTCAGTTAATTCGTCGGCTTCCAGTAAAAGAATACACCGTTCCATTATCAGGGCTGAAGTTGGGTAGCTCATATGGTCAGTATGACCTGGAGGATAGTTTTCTGCTTGAGCAATCCATGTTTCTAAAATGAAGAAAAAAGTAGGCAGCCATTTTTGATCATACGATAATGCTTTAGAATGTTTAGATTTCGTAAGAATTATCTCCAAAAGCTCGCTCCAATTCAACCATTCGAATAAGGCGGAGACCCATCGACCTACAAACTCTTGAACCTGCTGTTCTCTTAACATCAAAGCAAAAATACGCATACGGCTCATGAAGCTTCCAAAATTTCTATGGAGATCGTGAATGCTGGCCGTCATATCTTCAAAAATCTTAAACATGAGTTTTGAGTTCTCTGGAGATCTATCTGGATCGCCACAAATTAAAGCAATCAATGTATCACGTATAGCAAAATCCAAATCTTCCCGATCTTGTGCAAGGTGAATCAAGACCTCTGGTAGGCTGTTTCGTATTTCATAACGAGATGAATCCAATAAGCGAACTGATACTCCAACAAACATAACAGAAACGCCAAGCTCAGAGCTCTCCTCATAATCTTCATAATCTTCATCATTGTCGTCTTCAGGTATGTTGGATACATCTTGTGAGGGTGTAGGAGACCTTGGTCTATCGATAGATGTGGGTGAGACTGTATCTTTGATACTTGTAACAAGATTTTCAAGAAAGTTCTTTTCGTTAAATGAGATGCCTGGACTCAAATCAACTTTCGGTTTGTTGACTTTTTCGCCATCCATGTACATACATTGCTTAACACACCCTAGTACTGCTTGAATTGTATTTTTAGGAAGATGCGGAAAGCTAGGTTCGCTTAGTATAGCTTTGATTCTTAAGACATCGGCGCGAACAAAAATTAGCCAATTTTCTGAATGAAGGACTTCAAGTTTCTTGTCACAATCAGCTATTCTTCTAAGGACTTCTTCTGAATACAAATTGGGCATAACCAAATGATGCAAAACAGGGTACAGTAGCTCGAGACACCTGTTGGCTTTCTCAAATGCTCTTGTGTTTGTCTCGTTATTACCAATCATGTTGGCCGTTTCTTTGGAGTAGGGGGTTGTTAGATTATCTACTACCCACCGTATACCACCAATAGCGCCAAACCATACTGCTACTAAAGATACTAAATGGCGTCGGCCACTATCCTCTAGTATGAGCATTGAAAATAAAGCAGATACAGCCGAAATGTAGTCTTCACAGTTTTCAATAGTCTTTGGCATCCACTGAAAGTTTTTCAAAATTTCTACTGAAATCGCGCGAGATACCATGAACCATTTACGCCCTTCTTCTTCAGATGGGTTCCGATTCATGTAGGGCTCCAATTTGATAACGCTTTGGAACAACAGCATAATCATTGGGCTTGCTCCCGATAAGAGCTCCGAAAAACGTCGGGCATTAGCCACTTTTGGGTCAGTTAAATCTGCTTCCTCAATTTCTTCAGTAGAGCCATCTTTTTTCATAACTGTCTTTTTAGTATACCAAGACCTAGGGATTTCATTTCTGAGCAAAATGGTTTCCCATATTAGTGACCTTAACAATCCCGTTATAATGTTTGATTAGTAGCTAGCCTTTTTCTTCCTTTTTTTGTCTACCTGTGTATGCTGCCCAATAAAGCAAAAAAACTGTGCTCAGGATTTTTTTCGTTTAGTTTTTGTTGTTTGTATAACCATTCCATAAAATCATCACATGTCTCATCTTTTTGAAAGACAAATGAGGACAAAACGTTTGAGAGCAAACCAATCCGACCCATCAGAAAGCTGTATTCTCGAAATACTTTATTTCCTTTGTTCAATAAATCCTCGTTGGTACCTAAAAAAACCGTGAGTTTCTTTTTTCTTTTTTATAAAAAGAAAAGATGTTTCTCAAAATTACCATCCACATAGATATAGTCAACTAAAGAACATTTTGGCGAAGGTTCTGATTTAACGACAGTAGCGACACTCTTTCTTACTCCTGCTATGATACATTCAACGATCAAAACAGTCTGTCTATCGGCAAGTGATTGGAAAACGCCCGAAAGAGCAGCAAAAGCACCACTGAGATGATAATCAAAAGGAAGCATAGGCAAAGAGTAGTATTCTAGGAGTATCTCATGACCTAGATAACCAATAAACTCTCCAGAATTTTCGAACTCTAAGAAGCCATCTAAAAACTAAATAAACGGTTAAAGAACATAACGGATCTTTTAGCCAACATACTCTTGCGGACATTTCAATTAGAGAGAGGAGGTTATTTTCTATTTTGGCACGTGCAGGTACTATATCATAAGCTAGTAGATGACTACCGTCTTCTGGAGCGCTTGTATTACCCACTTCGATAACTTGATGAAGCATAGAATGAATGCATGTAAAAGTTTGTAGTTTTAAAGCTGGTTGATGTCTAATCAGCTCACTCATTTCTCCACCTATTGCACCAGCTTCGGCCACTTCCACTGGATTCTTTAAAAAGTGATGAGATGTCATAAGCTTAAAAAAGTGTGGTAGAGGCTGGGCCTCTCGAAACATGTCTAGACCTTGATCGTTTAAGCAAGTGGCGCTAAACGCAGAGAGTACATTTAATAGAAGAGTAACATCGCAATATCCCTGATATGCCGCAAAGGCTTTCAAAAAAGTCTGAGGTACTTGCATTTCTTGTAAGCTAGTTAGCGATACAGGTTCCATATGTGTATAACTAGCATAAAGTGATAAAGCCAAACCAAATACAGTAGAACCCACGGTACTATGGTGATTCATGATTACAATTAGTGTAGAGGGTATACTGGTCTCCATTAGGTTGCGTAGCGAGCTACCTACTTCGCTGCTCTTTATCATGCGAATTATAAATCTCAATATCGCCTTGACAAGTACAATAGAGTTGTGATGCTGACTATTTTTGGTGCATATGTCTACTTGGGTTTTAAGAGATGATACAGAGGCACTGAGTCCGTTTATATGGAAAAAATTGGTATAAGCGCTTTCTGAGCTATCAAAAAAAATATCGAGTATAGAAAAAACTTTTGTGAGGACCTGATAAATGAAATCAATACTGGCTGTTCAATTTGGTTGTCTAATTTACATAAGGCTTTGTATGCTTGTTTTCAATTAGGTGAACACAAGCGTTAAGAATACCAGCTGAAGATAACATTTGGCTTCCAGCAACTGTATCTACCAAAAAAGATATAAGAGTAAAAAATGCATCTATAAAGGCTTGTGGACAGGCTTTAAGAAGTATATTAGGTATCTGCATTTTGGTAACTTATGGTCTTACTGGAGTTGTTAGGAAACTGGCGTAAAATATGAAGTAAAATCCCATGGTTTGCTGCTGTATTCAATGAGTTCAATACTTCCGTTTGCTTTGATTTGTGTCGTGCTATAGCATCTAATGCATATAAGGCATACGTTTGTATATCCTAAAAATATGTTGAGAACTTCTATTTTTTTTTTGCCAGATAATTCTATATATTTACTATGGATACATGATTGTCACTAGACAGGAGTTGGACAATTTGGGGGATTAAGTTTGGCTCATAAATATACAGTCTATTTTGTGTCGCTATTCCCGGCATTACATGAGCTGTCAAAATAAAAAAATAAAATAAAAAAAGAGTTAAAGCTAGTGATGGAATCTCTACTCTTCTACCTAAGATAACTATGGACATCAATCTAATCTTAAGCAGTTGTCTGCGAGCGTTTATACTATTGTTATGGTTCGCTAATCTAATTTTATTCAATAATTCAAAATGGTATTCGCTCGCTATTTGGTGTTTGTTCACGGTCTCCCAAAATATTTCCTGATCTGGTTTTCCAGAGATTGCAATATCTATAACCTCTAGCTCACCTCCTTCCTCTTTATAAAATGAAGCAGATATTTTGGTTTCATTCTGTGCATCGTTGGAAGCAAAAAAAGTAATATCCCCATTCTTTGCTAATTCTGTTATCACGGTGTCTTTTTTGATCGAAAAATTAGACTGTGCTGCTGTCGGGTTATTCATTCTTTGGGCTGGCTTTAATAGCAGTGCTAGCGTTGCTTCCAAAACATCAATGTCAGTTGTGTAAAACAACGAGTTGAGATGCTACAATCATTAGATCTGGCCTTTATATCAAGATTTTTTAGTTTTTACTTCATAAGAATTGTATAAATTGCGATTGGAGCAATTATCAAATAAAAGTCTAGTAAAATTTAATATTGATAGTAGTGTCTCCTTGTCGCTTTTGTCGAATTGTTTGGTCTGTATTTTTTCGCTCAATTCATATTTTTTGCAAAGAGACTCCAATAACTCATCAAAGTGATTTAAGACGGTGACGAATTGAAAGAAGTCGCTTTTTTGGTAATTCCATTCTTTCGTAGTATGTTGTGCAATCGGTTCGTCAGACAGCAGACAACTAATCGTTTTAGCCAATTCAGGTGGCTGAAGTAACCGATAAGGTAAAGACTCACAACAATCTATACTAGTATATCTTACAAGTGTGGGTAGCGTCTTGATTGGTGTTCTTTTGATCTTCATTTTAAATCACCAGAAAACAAAATGCAAAAAAAAAAAAAAAAAAGACGAGTTTCAAAACTGCTTTGAGAAGTCTAAGTCACACAAAACGTAACACAAAGCAAGAAATAACCGATGTCTTCGTACTTAAGCCAGATGAAGACCGATATGCATCAAAGTATAGAATTTTGCTCTGAAAGCAGCTATACAAATACGCCTGTCAGAAAAATCCGCACTATGAAAATAATAAGTCTTAAGCTACATTAGACAGAGAGAATTATAATAGCAATTTGTTTAAAGTTTGTTTGACAATATTATTAATGAGTGACCAAAAAAGGTATCTTAGTTATCAAAGCGTTGTCCAATAAGCTAGCTGACGGCAACATTAGTCTTAATCGAATATATAGTTTTCTCTTTTAAAAGCAAACATGTCCAACTACAATTAAGATTGAAGATATTTAGTGGAGTATATAATTAGCTGTTGTAGTAGAAGTATTTGTTGAAAGATAACAGCAACTTGTTAAAAAAAAGTTAAATTTTACTTTGTAGCATAAACTATTGAACACAGGTTAGCATTATGTCAGACTCTTGTTGATAGGAAGCTGTCACAGAATGTAACTACTGGCTCACAATATATTAAAGGACATTGTATTTAAAACAAAACGATTACGCTAATATATTTTAATGAATTTGTTCACAAAAAAGAAAACAACAATAAATAAAAAATTAATAGGACTCCTTTCCCTTTCAAGTGCACGAAAATTTATCTTTACAAGGCATCTTCAGGGTGATCTATCTACATATTTAAGAACGACACCAACGAAATCATCCAATATACTACTGTTATCAGCACATGCAGCGTCTTCTGTTTTCTCTTTGAAAGACAAGAAACTACGCATGGAAGGTAGAATCCGTTCATTAAACTGTGAGTGTTCTTCTATTTCAATTGTACAGTCTTTCGGTGTGTAACTACTGCTATTACTACAAACGCTACTGCCGCTGCTAATACTGCTATTACTGCTTGTACGCCTCTGTGGGTCTGGAGACAACTCAGGTAGAAACGAAGATTTAGAGCACCAAGACTGAGATGTAGGTCGAATAGAAGGTAGTTCGATCTTTTGCTGCAATCCGCTATAAAAAGGCAGCTCAATCAAATCAATCGATCCTGAATTACGTTCCAATATTAAGCGTCTTCCAAGTCTTCTAGATATTTCTTCTCTAACAAAATTTTGCTTTTCAGGCGAATCAAGATCTCCAAATTTTTGACGCGCAAGGCGATAAACTCGACATCGAAGATCGTTTTGTCTATTCTTTTCTCTGTTTTCAGCTCTCCACTTTCGCATCCGGTCATTATTACTGTTTTAAGTTTTTAAATCAATAGAAAGCAGATTGTAAGTATATTGATATAGAGGTGAAGCTAAACCAGACTGTACCTTTCCGTTGTTTCCTCTTTGGAAACTGTTTTTTTTGAGTGTCCTTTCCACCTCTTTTGATCGCGGCTTCGTACATAAGGTATATTGTGAATATTGGGGTTCTCCATATGGCGTTTCCTAGAAAACTTTTAGTTAACAAACCATATATATGAGCGTTGAATTGCTTATATTTACAAATTAGAACGAGTGGCAAATACTTTATGTATAAAAAACGAATAAAGAATGAAAAAAAATAGAGAAAAAATAACAAAAAAGTTAGATATATGAACATACACGTACACATATATATACAAAACACAAATCATAACAAAATCATAGTTGACATACATTTAGGGCACTGTGAGCAAGGAAATATTTTTGAAGTGGCCTGTTCTTCATGTAGCAGCATTTCAAAACGATGTAAACGGTTTATAGAAAAATAGCGTTAAAAAGGAGAAAGAAAAGACTGAACGCCTATCTGTACCTTTCTTTTTTATATATTTGGCTACACTTTGCTTGATTCTCTCAATCTGTCCATAATTAAATAAGCAGTTTGATATACCTTAATCAAATATTATGATTTACATCAACAGGAATTGGGGGGAACAAATATTTGCCACCAAAAGGTGTTATTGAATCCCTTGGGGGTAAGGAGTCTCAGATGACATTATAAACAAGAAAAGCAATATGTGTTACAGTTTGATTTTCAATATTTCTTCATTACTACTACGCTATTTCGGTAAGTATGTGCTGGTCTGTTTACTCGCTGTGACTATTGGAACTTGATTTGTTTAAATTAATATTATTTTTTCTAATGGAGGTAAACCTCGACTGCTTAAACTGCTTCTTTTTTTACTAAGTAACTTCCACTCATTCCGCTTAACGGAACACCCCCGCATTCCCGATAGAAGGTACGCAAATGCATAAGAAAAAGTATGTTATATACAAAATAAATTGTTTAACTGCTTTTTTTCCAAGCAAGTTACTGTCTAATAAATTTTATACGCAATAGATTTTCTTAGGAGCAAGTACACGATCAAGTATGCTGATTCTTTTTTTAAAAAAAAACACTATGCTTTATTTTGACCGTCAACTAGAATCGATATGCATATATTTTCAGACTAAAAAACCATCATAAAAGCGAACTAACTATACATCCAGCTCTGTTTTTCTTCCTCCTCCTCTTTTTTAACTGTCTCTTCGCTTTCTACTTCGTATCGGCACATTGGACAGGTGTTGTGTAACTCTAACCAAGGCACAATACATTCTTTATCAAAAAGATGCCCGCTAAAACACACATTAGCTTTGTGAGTTTGTTTACTTGTTTGTTTTTTAATTTATTTTACCAAGGCATCTTTGTTACTGTATTGGAAGAGCTTTTTAGACTGTCTTTACAAATAATGCATGCATCGTTGCTATAAAATTAATTTAGAATATGACAAACATGAAAATAAAGTTACTCATCCAAAGCCTGAGTAGCAGGCAGAGTATTGATAAATCGCTTAGAAGCTGGCGGTGGGCCTTTAATGTCGTTCTGAGATTCTTCGAGTAGTTGTGATACTAGGTTGTCTAAGAACTGTTCTTGATCCTCATTGCCTTCAGCTTGCATTTGTACTCGAAACTGATTAAAAAAGCTATAGGCGGTCAATAACCCCTTAAAAGGAGTAATTATATTTTACTTTGCTGTTTGTAATAGCTGTTCTACACTAGATCCAGACTGATCCGAGAAAGCTAGAGCAGAGTTAGGATTCATAAAAGTGTCTAAATCAACGTCCAAAGCTCTTTTTGTTTTTGAAGAAGTAATTCCAAGTTCATCTACGTGTTTTATAGCTATTAGAAAAAGAAATTTAGAACGCTTTTACCAAAATAGCTGGCCATCGGTTTATAGTTTTATATGTTGGAAAAAAGTGGCAACAAAGCGCAGACCTGTTGTGGACACGTATGCTTGATAGTTAATTAAACTGTTTTTGCCCGAACAATTATTTTAAAATCCGAAACTTTATTTGTTTTAGGAAGTATGAGCACTTAAGAGGGATGAAAAGTACGCTAGTAAACCATAGCTATTGGGGAAAAATACTTAGAGTTTCTTTTGATTCAATTGAACAGATCTTTAAGTTTTGAAAGTGCCAATGAAGCTTTTATACTAAATGCTAACCCTTTCTCCCTCTTTTGCTATTTCGTTTCATCTGATTTAATCAATGTCTCTAATAGCTTTTTTTTTTTTAAAAAAAGTAGAGAGGCATAAAAGCAAGAACATCTTAAAAAGCGCTAAACTAACTGTAGTAGCTTTTAGTGTTTTACTCGAAAATAAAAGTTTTTCTTGTCGAAGAAAAGGTGCGTGAACTGTTGCTTAGTAGTAATCTGTTGTACCATATTTGAGAGCCAGAAAACGGTTTATATAAACCTAAAAGCTATAATTGAAAACGTGAATTTGTTTTACTAAAAAATAAAACTCTACAGTCTTGCAACCAAACATGAAACCAAGCCCTCCAAATAATACTGTAGAGCTGTTTCAAAACCGCGAATATATACAATCTTTCAGTCAACTGAAGGGGCACAAATATTTCTTTGTGTACTCGATACATATATATGAAGCATTAAGGTTTGGTTTATATATATATATATATATATATACATAAAAACACTAACAACAAGCATATACATGCATGTCATAGTGTTTTTATGTGCTATTTGTGCTAAGTAAAAGGAGAATTTTACCTGTATAAAGCTTTGTGTGCTATTACGATGTCCCAACAGGAGTTTCAAAATATATCAAAAAGGAAATTGACTGGTTTGTAACATGTTAAAAGTAATATTCACTATACCTGCTTTCTGCTTGTTATAGAAACCATAAGTAGCATTCTCAAGCCTTTACCCTGCTCCAAAATTAAATCTCTTATCAGAAATTGTATATAAGCTTTTAATAGTCAGCATAAATAACTGTTTTTTCTCGTTATTTTATTTAAGGCTATTATTGTATACTTTGTTAGCTTAGCAAATTTGGTTACTTTTCCCCCCTCTTTTTCTGTTACTTGTTTCCTTTTTTTTTTCTGTTATTTGTTTCCATTTCTTTCTTTGTTTGATTTTACCTTCAATAAATCTCGAAAAAATGGCTTTGGATTTCGATTTCTTGATCCAAACAATTAGGTCAGTCGATCGAAAGCATATATCTGTGTTAAGTACAGCCATAATCACTGTAGCTACGGCCTGGTGGGTTGGTAAAGTGATAAAAAGATCAAAGGG
This sequence comes from Sporodiniella umbellata, assembly GCA_025677835.1. Lineage (NCBI taxonomy): Eukaryota > Fungi > Mucoromycota > Mucoromycetes > Mucorales > Rhizopodaceae > Sporodiniella > Sporodiniella umbellata. The sequence goes on along the minus strand of JAIXMR010000002.1, from coordinate 85,448 downwards.
TATCAAAAGTCTAGGCGGAAAAAAGATTCCTATGCCCAAAGGGCAATATTTTTATCTTGGTGAGTCGAAATAAGTTGTATTTTTTTTTTTTTCCACTTGGGAGCTTTTTGTTAAACTTTTTTTCAAGGCCATCTACCGTTACTTGGAAAGTACCCTGGATTCAAAGCAACTGAATGGCATAAAGAATTAGGCCCAATATTTCAAATCAATGCGGGGGCTCAACAATGGGTATTTGTCGGAGACCCTAAAGCCGCACACGAAATATTTGTTAGCAAAGGTGCTGCGTGTTCTGGAAGACCATTTCTTACCTATGCTACTGAAATTCATTCTGATGGTTACAAGTAAGCTAAACACATTAAAGTTTCGAGAGCAATAACTTCGTGCAGAGGGATTGCATTTGTAGATGATCATAAAAGGTGGAGAACCTTGCGTAGTGCAGTCATACATATGTACTCCCCACAATCTATAGATAGCGTATCTAGTACAATAGAGACAATAACGAGAAAAAGTGTTGAGCTTTTGATTGAAAACAACTTGAATTTTCCGAAAGACGGCATTGATCCCATGAAGTATGCACGCCTCGCTTCCACAAGCAATATGTTTGCTACAATTTTTGGCATTTGCGAACTTTTGTGTTTGGATGATCCTTTGTACAAAGAACTTAATGAGGCTACAGAAAAACATTTAAAGTTTTTCAATGCAACAAACGACTTGAGTGCAACATTTCCTATACTTTCTTTTCTGGATTTTTTAGTTCAAAGAGAATCCAAGATGAGGGACTTTGTTCATAAAAAGCACCGGCCTCTCTATGAAAAATTGATTGAGAAGGCACGTGAAAATGATCGACCAAGCTTGATTAAAAGACTAGATCAAATGAAAGAGTCATCAGATATATCTGAGATTGATATCATTGTATCATCTAGTATGATAAAACTATATGACGAGACAAAGTAGTAATTACCTATATTAGTTGACGCAATGGTGGGCGGTACTGATGCCACATCCTTTGCTATATGTTTTGCTTTGGCTATACTGTGTCACTACCCTGACTGGCAAAAAAAAATGCAAACCGAGATTGACAATTTCGTGAAAAAGCAGGGACGTATGCCAAAGTATACAGAGCGCTCAAAACTTCCGGTTGTTTTAGCTGTCATGAAGGAAACATTGCGTTACAAATCATCTGCTGCTTTAGGCGTTCCACACAAAACTTCAGAAGACAGTAAGTAAAAGTGGAAAAACCATTTACTAAAGTAGTGTTAGTCGTATACCGAGACTATATAATACCAAAGGATACTATTGTTTTTGGAAATGCTCATACAGCAAATAACTGTGATATGTTTTATAATGAGCCTGAAAAATTTAATCCTGAGCGTTTTATGAATGACTCTAGGTCCATCTATAGCTCTAGCAAGTCTGCTGTAGATACTCGTGAAGTTTTTAATTTTGGATGGGGCCGGCGTATGTGCCCTGGTATATATTTGGTAAAGCTTTTATAATCTATCAATGTAGCAAAAACTGAAATATGCTAGGCTGAAAACGAAACATTCAGCTGGCTATGTCATATAGCCGCTAGGTGTACTATAGAGCCCACTATTTCATCAAATGGAGAAATGTTGTACCCTGAAATTGAAGACATAATGGATTTTGGCGGTCTTTTATCTCCTGTGCCATTTAAAATACGATTTGTTGAAAGACAATCTTAGGGCTGGTTATTAACAAGATGATACATTGGGATTAAAATATTAGTGCTACTTACTGGGTATAGACTTGCGCTATATTTAGTGTATTTTCTGATTTGTTCTTTTCTTCAGTAATCGTATTTTGTAGCTGTTGTTCTAGAGTATCTATCCTTTCTTTTTCAAATTCTTAAATGTGCATATAGTGTAAACGTATTTACTATAGTCTATCACAGTATTATTTCTTATCATACTGCATATATCTATGTTTTTTATGAATTTATACTTGTTGTTATCATACAATCTATAAGTGCTATCGATAATTTCCATAGTGTCTTCCTTCAAGAACCTTTCATATATATCAGCAAATAAATATATGGTTTGCCTATTGTTTTTATATATTCTTTGTATATAGTCATTGTTTTCCGGTTTTTTATAGTTTCTTTTCATTTACCTATAACACTCTTTATTTCTTTGTCTTGATTAGACTTGGTACACTCTTTTCTAGGCTTAAGTATTTCCTCAGCGTTGCACTCCATATCACTGTTTTATAGTTGATAATATCCATTCATACCAATATTTTTTACGGTTATAGGCAGTTCTAGTGGCGAAGTCGGTTGCTGTTGTTATGACAGCTGTGGTGTATTTACATTATTTTTCACTCTGTTCTCTATTTGTTGAACAACATCTTGTAAAGTCGTCTTTTTCTTCTTGGTTCTGTGGAAATGCCCAGTTAAAATATTATTTGGACTATCCAAGTCTCTACCATTGTGCTCTTTCATAATACACTCTAATTTAATGAGGTCAAGAATATATCTCTCACAGTTTTTACACGAATTCATTGAATAAATATGTTTTACAGCTAGCAGCTTTTCACTTTTTACTTTTTAGTGATAATACAAAACTATATAACTTCTTAGAGAGAGTACTTTGTATAAAAATATCAAAAATCCATTTGTCCAGGAAACTCCACTCAGTAATTGAGCAATAGTTGAATTATAACTTTTTTTGCTTGAACTAAAGAGGTGGCATAGGTATAATAAGAGCTAGTGCATAAAAATAATATGGGATAATTTTGCTTTAACCATAAACAATCTAAATCAGAGGTGGCGTCGGTGTTTGCTACAATAATCAACTACAAAATGGTTTGAATTTCATACCAACAAGTCTTTCTCTTCGTCTAAAAGACTATACCAAGTTTCTTGATTTATTTACTAGACAAACAAGAAATGGCTGGTGTCTTGACAATCGTCTCGACTGCTCGTCTCTTAACTTTTAATTTATATATGCCAAATTTTGTATGGTATCATAATAAGTAAATCCAGAAGGTTTTTAAAGAGGGCTCATCAAGCCTTTTTAACAAAAGCTAATTGATACTAAAAAAGCAAATAGTGCTCCATTTTTTTTTTTCGTAAATTTCAAGATTGATTATTGGCCTCTGGCACTGTTTGTATTTTTGTCAAGCGAAACAAGTCTGTGTTATTTTGAAACAGTACTATAGAACAAAAAGCACTAATTTTTTGATAAAGACCTCTTGACTATTATTATTTTTCTTCAAGTCAGAGATTGGTTCTTTTTTCTTTCAAAAAAAAAAGTTTTAGCTTTATTATAGTCGCATACATTCTTTAAACTGTCGCTTTTCTTGTCTTGATAATCTGCCAAAATTGATAGCTAATATTCTTCGAAAGTCATACCTTATGTACGCCGAGGCATCATGATACATATGTTTTCGAAGAGTTCTTTTGTTGTACACTGTCAATAACTAGGATAAATTGCTTATTATGGCCATTATTTTTTTGTTCCCAGAATTCACTACTACTGTTTTCTCCCGCTAGTACTGAATTGTCGTTATGTAAAGAAACAACACAACCAACGGAATATTTCATGAAAATGACATTACAACAGAAATTAGTAAAAAAAAAATGTAAATCAGAATATATCGTTTTTTGTTAATCATTGAATAAACTTGAATTATTGCTAAAGATAACTAAAGGAAGTGGTGAAGGATAACTTTTTTTTTTTTGCTATTCTCCGTAACATTATAACTCCAGCAATTTACATAGATCAGAAGTTTATATATGTGCAGGCGTAAGCACTTTCGCATTTTTATTGTTTGGCCTTTATTATAAAATAGTTTTTTAACTCTGGAGTTTCCTTTCTGTCAGCCGTATTTTATACGGTAAAGGGTAGATGAAAGCACCGTAATCTTGCACATTATCAATTTCAGGATATATTTTTTGACCGTCTGGCGAGATAGTTGGCTCGATTGTATGCCCAACAAGCAAATGACATAGCCATAAAAATTCTTCGGTTTCAGACTAAAGAGTTGGTTAGCTGATAGCGAAGTAGAACTCTATATTGAGAAGAAAGAAAGGGAACTTGCCAGATAAATGCCAGGACACATGCGCCGACCCCATCCAAAGTTGAAGGATTTACGACTGTCTCCACTGGAATTGCTATTAGCAGCGATAGAACGAAAGTCACCCATAAAGCGTTCAGGGTTGAAACTATAAGGGTCTTCACAAAACATATTAGCTGCATAGCTATTTCCTATTAGCATAGTATCCTTTGGAATAATATAGTCTTTATAGACAACTAAAACTAATTTAGTACGCATTTTCGAAACGTGTACTTACTGTCTTCTGTTGCCCGATGCGGTATACCAAAATAAGTAGTGGTCTTGTAGCGTATAGTTTCCTTCATGACAGCTAAAACAACCGGAAGTTCTGAGCGCTCGGTATACTTTGGCATACGTCCCTGTTTTTTCACGAAATTGTCAATCTCGGTTTGCATTTTTTTTTGCCAGTCAGGGTAGTGGCACAGTATAGCCACAGCAAACCCTATTGTTGCAGAGGTTGTATCAACACCTCCTGCTGTCATTTCAACTAGAGAATATATTAGTTGATCTCTAGTATTTTTTTTCTTTTTATATGTATGTTTGTAAGTTACTTGTAATCACTGTTATTCTTTCGTCGTCCAAATCGTAAGTTTCTTTTGCTTTATACAGCTCTTTTAGCATACTGGGTCTATCACTTTGACGTCCTTGCTTAACCAACTCACGAAAGAAAGGACGTTGTCTTTGATTGACAAACTTTCTCATTTTTTTTTCTTTTTGGAAAATAAAATCCAAAAACGAAAGAATTGGATAATAAGAACTCAAGTCGTTTACTATCGTTATAAATTTGAAGTGTTGTGTTGTAACGTAATTAGCTTCTTTAAAAAAATCATCATCTACGGATGTTTTGCCAGGAAGACCAAAAATGTTGGACAGTATGTTGTTGAGAGAATAAAGCCGGATGTATGGAATCGGATCAATACCTTGGGGTGATTTTTTATATTGATCAACAAGAATATCAATAACTTTTCGCGTTTCTTCTTCAATTGTGTCATGCACACTGTCAATCACTTTTGGAGAGAGAGAACTTAAACAGGCAGATCGAGCTTGTTTCCAATACTTATTGTTGTTTATAAAAGCCATACCTCTGAGAAGAGTTAGCGTAGATCACAAAATCGCAATTTTCTACTACCTGTTATTCTCCCCGTGTATATGAAAAGCATAAGCTGAAGAAGCTCTTCCTGAACTTGTTGCACCTTTGCTAACGAATATATCATGTGCAACTATGGGATCTCCGATAACTATCCAATGTTGCACTCCTGCATTTATTTGAAATATTGAACCTAGCTCTTTATGCCACTCATTCGTTTTTTTGAAAGGCTCTTTCCTAAACGATGGCATATGGCCTTGTTAAAAAAAAACAAGAGGCTTTAGAAAAAAAATTCTTTTTTCCAAATCTATACAGAAACTCACCAAAGTAAAAATATTGCCCTTTGGGCATAGGAATCTTTTTTCCGCCTAGACTTTTGATACCCTTTGATCTTTTTATCACTTTACCAACCCACCAGGCCGTAGCTATAGTGATTATGGCTGTACTTAACACAGATATATGCTTTCGATCGACTGACCTAATTGTTTGAATCAAGAAATCGAAATCCAAAGCCATTTTTTCGAGATTTATTGAATGTAAAGTTAAAAGAAAAAAAGGACTTTTATAGGTTTAATGACTACGCAATTGTTGCAAAGATACCGCTATACTAAAATACATGCTTTACATCACAAGAAACTAGTAAATTTTTACTATACTGTTTAGGTTATTTTTGAATTTTCAATAGTGGGATTCTCTAACTATACTAAAAAAAAATGCTATTGAGGGTTTGTTTTGTTTCTAAATCTGCTTTTTCTTTTTTTTTTTTTTTTTTTTTTGAGTTCATCGATATGAGAGTTTTTCTTCTTCTATTGAAAACCAAAATAACGGTATCTATATTTAACCCAAAGTATGAAAAAAAGAAAAACTATATTTTTACGCACATATGTGTGAGTTTATGGGAAAAGTTTTTTTATAGATCGTACGCTTACAGTTTATTATTTAAAAGTAAAGCTGCTTCGCATCTTCAACCACTCCTATGGTTTTAAATTATGTCAGGTTTGTTGATCATAGGAGCAGCTTTTAATTTCAAGCGCCTTGAGTTTTTCTCGGATTTCTAAATAGACTTCTATGGAACAGAAGAAACAAAAAAGTGTTGTATCAGCTGGCTAGTACTATGAAATCAATTGATTAGCAGAAAGAAAAAATGATGTTTTTCTGTATTGGATAGATTTTGAAATGCAGACCCTAAATATGCAATAGCAAGTTTTATGGCCATCAAAACTCCCAACGGACTTCTTTTTTTAACCAAGTATTTCTTTAAGTCGGTATTATTGGACACTCAGCAACCTATTCAAAATGTGCTAATCATGCTTTACGTGTTTCTCTCCAAAAGAGTTGTGTACAAACCTTAATATGTTGTACACGCATCACTCAACAAAAACGCATGTGAGCGGTGATGATTACTTGTTATTTTTGATCGGTCCTACTCTTTAGATTGTCAAAGTCCAGTATCGGGCCAGAGTAAAGACATTCAGAGTTGTTTAAAACGTTGTTTGAAACAAAACACAAGCAAAAACATGTCATCTGATACTTTTCTATATGTTTCTATGCTTAAAAAAGCTTTACTTGGTGGTTTTGATTATTTAAAAGTAATATAATGCTCTGTACATTTTATTTTTGTATCAACACTTTCCGTCTTTTCTTGTTCAGTGTGTAACACAATAGTCCACAAACTGCACAATCTGGACTTTCCCAACGGACTGCATATTTTCTTTAATGGGTAACAAATTTTAAGAAGCTTAGTTCTTTAAACAAAAAAGATGTAGCCTCAGTTTTTGATGTGTTGTAGGCAAACACCTTTATTTTCTCAAGAAATAGAAGCTTGAAAGCATGGCTTCTGAAGCTTCTTTGCGAGGATTTTTTTTTTTGGTTGTCTGGCATGATATCTTAAGAAATGCATGCTTGGATTGACAATATACATAAAAGAGACATGAATATATAAAACAAATTGGCTACCGACATTGCTTTTTTTTTTTTTTTGGTTGAAGAGTTAAATACACTATGTTTATTATTGTTATTTTACTTAATTCAAGCATGTCTAGGGGATAACTTGACTCTATAAGGTATGGGAGCTACAACAGCTCCTAAATCCATACAGTCCTCAATATCAGGGTATATTTTTTGACCATCTGATGAAATAATTGGATCAATAGTGCTTTTTACAAGCAGTTGGCACAACCAATTGAAAATTTCTGTCTCGGCCTAAAAAAAGTTATTTTTTCGTGAGTTTTTTTTTTTTTTTTTTTTTTTGCATATATGGATATAATTGCTTACCAAGTAAATACCAGGACACATACGTCTACCCCACCCAAAGGTAAAAAGCTCTCGATTGGCTATGTTAGCGTTACTTGAAGCGTATATAGATCTTGGGTCGTTCATGTAACGCTCAGGGATGAATTTTTCGGGTTCTTTATAAAAATTACTACTTGAGTTGTTGGTGTGTATGTTACTGATAAGAACGGTATCTTTAGGAATGATATAATCTTTGTATGGAACTAAAATGAAGTCCAATTAAAAAATCAAAAAAAAAGTGATCGATTTTTTGAAAAAAAAAAAACATATATATATATACGTACTATCTTCTGTTGCTCGATGAGGAATACCCAAAGATCCAGAGGGTCGGTAACGAATCGTTTCCTTCATTACAGCCAACACGGTAGGGAGCTGGGCACGATCAACGTACCTTGGCATACGACCGTGTTCTTTGACAAAAGCGTCAATTTCATCCCCCATTTTCTTTTGCCATTCAGGATGATGGCATATAACAGCCAAAGAAAATGCCATGGCATAAGAAGTTGTATCTACACCACCAATCATCATTTCAACTATACAGTATATGTTTTTTTTTCTTTTTAGTCTATGTGTACAGTTTGTATATACTTGGCTTTACTTCCAATAATCACAATGTTTTCTTCATCAATGTTAAGCGATTCTTTCATTTCATCCAATTGTTTGATCAAGCTAGGCTGATCACTTAGACGTGCTCTTCTGACGAGTTCACGATACAGAGGGCGGTGCTCGTTGTGAACAAAGTCCCTCATTCTCTTTTCCTTTTGAAAGATGACATCCAAAAAGGACAAAATGGGAAAATAAGCACTGATATCGCCCACCACACTGATCTGTTGAATATGATACTCCATGGTATGTACAATGTCTTTATAAAGTGGATCACTTGAGGAAGAGAGACTTGGGAGACCAAAGACAGTAGAAAGAATAAAGTTGATAGCTGAAAGACGGGTATAGTCTACAGGATTCACACCAGCCTCAGAAGATAAAAGACAGTCATGAATCATGAGCTGAACACCTTCGCGTGTTTGACGTTCGATCACCTCGTGAAGATTGTCAATGGATTTAGGAGAGAGCATGTTGAGGGTGGCAGTCCGTGCGTTTTTCCAATTCTTGTTATTGTCAATAAAAGCAACGCCTCTAAAATTATCGTTTTTAGCTTTCTTTTTACACACACACACATATATATATATATATATATATACTACCTATGACCTTCTCCGTGGATTCCGTTACCATATGTAAGGTAAGGTCTTCCAGAACTGATCGTTCCCTTGGAAACGAAAATTTCATGAGCCGCCTCGGGATCTCCGATAAACACCCAATTCTGTACTCCCGCCTTAATTTGAAAGATAGGGCCCAATTGATTGTGCCATTCGGTTACTTTAAGTCCAGGATACTTTCCCAATAGAGGTAAATGGCCTACGAAAAACCATGAGAAGCCTTTTTCTTTGCCAAAAAAAAAAAACGTGTTTGATTCAAACTTGTATTTACCCAAATAAAAATATTGTCCTTCTGGGGTAGGAATCTCTTTGGCACCAAGTTTTTTAAACTCTTTGGATTTTCGGATTGCTCGTCTTACCCACCAAGCGGTGGCGACAGTCAAGACAGCTGTGCTCAACATCGACAGTTGCTTGCGATCTACTTTTCGAATGACTTGCTCAAAGAACTCTGTGTCCATTATGTGTTTTGTTTAAAGAAGGAAAAAAAGAGTAAAAAGAAAAAAGCTGTCTTTATAGTCGTTTAAAAGAACTTCAAAACAGATTACACAAACGTTGATTAAAATAAATTCTTGACAGATATTCCTTATAGTTTGTCTAATAAAGGGCATGTTTTAGGAACGGTTTTGATTACCAAAATAGTCATTATGGGTTGACAGGATATTCAAGTAAACAAATACACTAACATAGACTCAAAGGTGAAAGTAATCTTTTGTTTTACGCAAAAAGAAAAGTACCATAGATTGTAATACAACTGTAACACATTTAGAATAAACATGAGGTTTTAAAAACGACGTCTGAGGAGATCTAAACCACTCACCCCATTTCCAATATGGAAGGAGTTTTTATTCTTGATTATAAATTGTTTATTTATACAAAAAAAAGAACAGCTATAGATATGAATATACCAAGTCAGTCACTTGGAACAAAAAGAAGGCTCTGCCCATACACATTGTAGAGCCCGTGCTATCTAGCGTTCGACAAGATATATTTTTAATAGACACAAAAGAATAAAATAAGTTTAAAAGGGTAATTCACTGACTTAAAGGACGCTACAATGGTTTTTTTTTCGAAATTTCTATTGGTTTTGTATATATGTATATATATATATATGTGTGTGAGTGTGAGTGTAGTTGTATGTGGATTAAAAGTTTGCGCCATAACCAAAAGAAGCCTTGATGGCTCTCCAGTAATAACCAGACCAGTTGTTACGGGTCAATTCTTCTTCACCTACAGGCACACCCGTTTGTTCTACCTTGAGATCGACAGATTCAGAGCCTTCGACAAAGGTCATGGTCACCTTGGAGAAGTGACCAGCAGGCCAAGAGCGAAGACGCCAGGATTGGACAATCTTTTGGCCAGGCACGAGTTCAAGGATTTCACCAGATACGTTGCCACCAAAGAGTTCATAGTGACTGCCGGCTTCTTTGCTCAAGCGAACAGGACCACGCGTCCAGACCATGGCGCGTTGAGTATCCATGATTGTCTCATAGAGCTCTTGAGCCGACGTTTGAAAATTGACCGTGTCATGAATAGTGACGGTGTTGAGATTAGCTTTGGCAGCAGTAGGCTCTGGCTTGGAAGCGGTGCTAGAGCCAAACTGAGTAGCTGAAGATTTTTCCTTGTGAACAGCGCGAGGAGGGGCAGCGGTGCCGAGTTTATCGGATTCAATATACACATCATCACTGTTTCCTTGAATCATAGCTACCGAGAGACCGCTAAAGACCTTGATCAAAAGAGGAGTCAGCGCTTTACGAATCACTGGCTTGATTTCTAGCTTTGCGCTATTTTCTTCTTTAACAATGATCTCAAACTAGAAGGCTTTGTCAATAAATCGTCAAACGAGACGCGTCTTTACATACCACATATTCATCTTCTTCTGTATCGTGGGCTATTTCAGGAATAGAGATTGTGCCTTGGACATTGGTTCCATCAGCCAATGTACCTAAACACCAAAAAAAAAAAAAAAAAAAAAAAAAGGATGAGCTCCAAAGAGCGATAGAGACGTTCTATTTACCTTCCCAATCTAATTTCAATGTGATATCGTAAATAGTGGTCATCTTTCCTTTTCTCTGGTTCAAGTCAGCATCACCAGTACAATCTACTACCTTGGTAACAGTAGCCTTCATGCCTTCTTTTTCGGCTTCTAAACCAACTAATTTCTCATCGAAATGCTTTTGAACCCACTTGATGCAGTTCTTATTGACCCAATGCCTGATAAAGTTAGATACGGAATAACAGTACAGCATGTCTTGTTTTTACCAGTTGTTGACGTTTTTCCAGTTGGACATTTTCGTTCCTCTTTTGATTATAGAAGAAAAAAAAGGAAGAAAAAAGAAAAAATTGAAAATTAAAAATTTGGAAATTAAAAAAAAAAAAAGATGGAAGTTACTGGAAGCGGAGAGATCCACATCCAGACTTGTTTATCTGCCAAAAAAAAAAAAATAAAAAAAAACGAATAGGACGTAAGATTGAACAGTCACGAGTTCATGCATACAATCTCATTTACACAGACGTACAGCCTTTTTTTTTTTTTTTTTAATATCGGTATTTCTCTCTCCTTTTTATTATTATTATTATTTTTTCTTGAAATATAAATAAAGAAAACACAGACACAGAAATAGACACCAATGAATGCTTTAGTAGCCTTATTACATTTTTGTGAAGTACATGGGCCTTGTGTAGTATTTTGTACCCAAACAATTCATGATGAACAACCACCTCAAGAAGTAAAGAAATCCTCTTCTTGTGCCGCCTGTACAGCACAATTTCCCTTAGTTAACAACGGCCAATCGGTATCAGAAGCCAAACACTTGTTGACAACCGATGAGGATTATCCACACATTAAATATATGGGCACCAAATCGCCTACCCAAAATCATCTTTATAAAGCAGTTCGTTTAGCTTGTGTTCGAAGGTATACACTCTATTTATGTAACAGCCATGATCACAAAATAATGACAATAAAAAACAGCCTGACGGCGGAATTTTGTCAAGGAAGAGATGGTCCTGTTTTGTTTGGTGATGATGAAAACGGTTATGTGATGAGCTACATGTTTAAATTAAGAGACTCACAGGCCAGAGGAGAAGCTAGGTTTTATTCCTTTATGATGCTGATGACAGACCGAGTGTATTTGATCTCTTGTTGGCCTTATATTGTGAGGTAAGTCCCAAAAAAAAAAAAAAAAAAAGGAGGGGGAAGATATGCCGATTACTCATCTTAAAAAACAACTTTTTGCTATAGTGCATTCAAATCGATGGTCATTCATTTACAAGAAAGAGCCAATGTGGTGTTTCAAAAAGAAAAAGAGTTGAAACATCAACAAAATCCCTATTCGATTAGTCATCGACGAGGGGGAGCTCCTATCTCACAAGGTATACAACTCAGACATGATCATTTGTTTACTTTGTGCCCGTAGAACAGTTTTTTAAGAGAAGAAGTCATACACCTTTGAGGTCGCTGGTCGATCTTTTGGGAATCAAGGCAAGTGCAAGCTAATAACCAGGGGAGTTGGCTGCTTACATACATTTCTCAGGATATTTATGTACAGATTCAAGCGCAATTTAGTTTGATACTCAAATTGTCTTCGAGAAAAAGAATGGAAAAGTTAAATCCCGGTAGGAGTGAAAGTGCGCTCTACAAAAAAGTCGTAAATAATCAACATTTGTTGCTTCCACTCATTGTTCTAAATTATGCCTTATAGAAAGAGGAATATGAAGCCAAAAAGAATATACAGAAAAAGAGCGCTTGATCACTTGACATAAACGTCTAGAGTCCTTTTTTTTTCTTTTTCCGTCCTCACACATACACACTCACAACCGCGCATAGACGTACAAAACGCATATAAACCCTCTTTTTTTTTTTTTTCTTTTTCTTCTTCTTAAGCAATAATGTATTTTCCATTGACTCTCGTATTTCTATTCCTTGGTTTGGCCCAAACAGCTAGTACTAACAGCAATTTTCAACCTGTTGAAAAAGCTGCAACACTTGCTAGACAGGTGGTAAGAGATGCAGGTATGTTTCAAAGAAAAGATGTGGCAAAGGCTGTCTCAATTTGACTCTAACAATATACAAAGGCATCGGTACAATTGTAACTATAATGAATGATCAATCGGATATGAAGGGTGATTTTTTAAAAAAAAAAAAAAAAGAAAAAAAGATCTGATAAGGAATTTTAGGTTACCCATTTGGTATTATGGAGTACTATAGTGATCGTTGTTTTGATAACGGTAACCTATTGTTCTACATGTCCGACTTGCAAGTAAGTACAAGTCCTAATTGTTGGACAGTCTACTTACACAGACAATAGTTGAGCGCTAAAAACATGCACCAACATCAAGACCGTCTTAGTTTCTCTATCCGGGCTACCAAAGATTACAATCCTTCATTTGGTAACGTGTCTACACCTGTAGAACAACCTAGATTTACTCTGTTCGGAAAAACAACGCGTTTGGAAAAGGTACACAACAAAAAGAACCCTTTTCTTCATAAAAACCTTTCACTAACTCTTTACACACACATGTAATCAATCAGACTGAAAAGGCACTCGCTTGTTTTGCCAAAGTTCACCCTGAAGCTAACAGTTGGCAGAAATTCCATGATTTCAACTTTTATGAATTTCATGTACAATCCATTTATTACGTAGGCGGCTATGGCGGCTTGAACTACATTGGCTGGTTACCTTTAGAGCTTTATCAGCGCAAAAAGGATGCTTTGCATCAACAACAATTCTAACATTCTAAAAAGTCTGCTGTCATGAGCACTTCAAGTACCATCTCTGGTTCCACCTTGAATTCTGGAATTTCTGTTGTTGAACCCTCGTAAAACCATTTATAGTACAAGTATCGACAGACAAGTTCTAAAACAGCAGCTCTAATAAAGTTTTTCGTTTATCGTTTTGTTGGCTTAATCTCTGTCTCCCTCTCTCTTTTTTTTTTTTCCTCTCTTTAACAACATACTTTATATCTCGAAAAGTGATTTCGTTTTCAATAGATTCCCTGAATTGAACTAGAGATGTTTAATGGATGAAAACTGCGGATCCCTTTTCTAAAACTCAAAAAGACCTTACCTGGGCCACATAACATATTTTTAATAGTACCAGAGCGAATAGCAGCCTCTCGGTGAATAATAAACTCAAAACCATCACTGCTGATCAACTTTACATATTCGGGTTCTTTGCTCATTATGTAAATATGCGAATAATAATAATAATAATAAAAAAAAAGAGGAGAAAAGGAATTTGTTCATGCAATATTTCAGCACGCGTTGATTGAAAAAAAAACACGGTTTTTTATTTGTGATTAGGATTGAAAGTCTAAGCCAGAGTAAGTTTGATCAATTCGTCGCTTACGCCAGAAGGAGTTAACACACCAAGATCAGTAATAAGCAAAGTAAGATATTGAGGAGGAGTATAATCCACGGATGGGTTGGAGGAAGCAAGCTCATCTATCGTTTCAGCATGACCTGTGGTACTGAAAGACTTTCTTCGAGAGGTAAAGGTCACAATCTCTGGTGTCTCCGAAGGGATGTCGTATTGACTCAGAGGGTAAGTACGTACAAACTTATAGCTTTCTGTAACCGCGTAAACAGGTTTGCCTAACGTGTTGGCCACCAAGGCTGTTTGGAAGGTACCAATCTTGGAAAGAATAAAGTTAGGCTACAAACACAAATATACAAACTATAATCACCTTGTTCACAATACCACCATTTTCAACAACACCTTCAGCACCTACAAATACCATATCCACTTTATCCATAATATAGCCTACAGCAGAATCAAGAACAGCACGACAAGGAATGCCTGCACTTCTCAAGGCAGCTACAGCTTGAATTCTTTTTACAAGAAAATTTTTTTTGAGTAAAGTCTTTCCTATTTCCATACACACTTACCCATCACTTTCAGGTCTAGCCTCAGTTACATAAACCTTGAATCGCTTATTTTGTTGATTAGCAGCATGGTTTAACATACTGGTGATCACACGTGAATAACCTTGTACTAAGATGACTGCATTATCATGTACAAATTGAGATCCAATAGTCGCCACCTTCTCTCTAGCTGAAGAAGCCTTATCGAGGATCAATGAAGCTCTAGATAGTAAAGTATCTCTAAAATCTTCGAAACTACCGGCTTCTCTTGAAAGCTATAGAAGTATTTAATTATTACCGATAGAAGGTTGCTGCCTTTTTTTTTTTTTTTTTACAGAAAAATCTTGAGAACTTCGGTTGACAAATCGCATAAACAGATCAACACCAGCTAATACTGCAATATGTGCCTTGTGTTGTGTTTGGGGTCTATCTTTTTTTTCAGCTGATTCTCTTAATGCTTGTGCTTCCTTTTCTAATGTCTGCATGAACTCAGACATGGTAGGTGCTGAATGTATACATTATAGTTCAAAGCAAAATTTAGCCAAGTCTTTCTCTTTTTTTTTTTTCGATCGGCTAATTGTGTAAGTGTTTTTTTTTTTTACCGGTTGAATGTCGAACAAAATCGGTCAATGACTTGAATACAGCTACGGGTGTGGATAGCTCCTGTTATAGAGTCAATACATTTCCATTAACTTTTTTACAATAAAAAAAAGAAAAAGAAAAGTTGCGTTATTTAACTGTATCGCTGAGAGAGTCATGAAAAGCTGAAATGACGTTGTAAGGTGTAGTAGACATGAATGGATAAAGTTAGGAAAAAAAAAAAATTAACGCCACTCAATTTTTATTTTTTTCGAGAAAAAATATAGATTAATTTTCTTGCTTTGAGGCATAAATTAATTTATACCGAGTAGAGGTTTGAGTGCGATTGATCTCCTCGAGCGCTTTTTCTACAGTGTTTCGATAAACTCCAGAATCTATATGCGCCAACTCCGTTATCATTGCTCCAACAGCAGGCAAAGCCAACTTTTGAACCTTCAAGTGGAGCCGACCCAAGTCCCCGCCCCAGGCACCGATAGGCACCGTAAAGTCCTTTGACTCTATTTGCTTGTAGCCTGTATCTTTCAAATACTCTGGGATTTTTTGAGCAATAAAAGAGTCCATGCCTCTTGCTTCCAAAGCTTGATTAACTACAATAATTTTTGATTGAATAAACAAAGGCTTTTGATGTCTAAATACTTTACTCCACTCGCTTATTTGGCTTAGAGCAGGTCCTCCCCCCTCGTAATTGTTAATCAACTCTAGAATTTCAATAGAGCCTCCTGGTTTTAACACACGTTGAATTTCCTTGATAGAGCTCAAATATTGTTCGGTAGGAAAACCCATAACAAGGAACCTCTGGAATACGAAATCAAAAGCGCTTGATTCAAAATCAAGTTTGGTGCCTGCGTTCGCTATCATAAATGTCACATTTGAAGGTTGGTTTTTGCTAACAAAAACGTCTGCCATATCTATCCCGACAAACTTAGAGCGAGGATAACTGCGTGCCATTTCCTATAAAAACCGAAATGGATAAATACCACAAGTCCCCTTCCTCTATTTTTTTTTTTTTACAAGTGTCCACCAGCCAGGACCACAGCCCATATCCAAAACTCGAATTCCTCTTTTTAGTTTTTCGTGAATAGGAGACTGATAAAGACTACGCTAAACTGAGTCGACAGAAAAAAAAAAAAGAAGAAAATATACCTTCCGATCATGCATCTAAGAAAGGTCAGATAACAGTTCGTCATGTGTACACTCACAACTAAAAACTTACTTCCATAAATTATGATTCAAGTTCAAACGAATCTTTTCAGGTTTGTCACTAGGCAAAATGTAGGCAATGCCTTTCTGGTTAGCTAGTTTTCTACCTGCTTTCAAACTAAAGGAGTGACTCATTGCAATGGCTTTCTCAAAAATAAAAAAATAAAAAAAAATTGGTCTCTTAAATAAAGAAAACAAGCAACAAGTCTATTTGTTGAACTTTCAGCAACTAAACCATAAATAGGCCTCCTTATTTTTCCTCAAAAAGAACAATCAAAGACATGCAGTAGGCTCAAAAAGGAGAAATCAGTTACTGTTATTAACATAAAATCATTTACGTTATGCATTGACTGTATTTAATAGAATCAAACTAAACAGCTCCTTAAGCGGATAGGGTTTTGACAACGAAATATAAATGAATGTGGACAGTATAGTATTTATATGTATACAAATATGCAACCGTATATATATGTATATACATCAAGAGATAATAAAATGAAAAAAGAAGGGAAGAAGAAAATAACCAAACGTTTAAAACTTCTTTAAGATAGCTAACGAGAAACAATGCGAAAAGTATCGTAATAGGGCTTGTAGGCAATACCATCTTTTCTAGGCATTAATAGCTCTTGCTTTACTAAGCTTTCAGAGGATACTGGTTTGACAGTAAAGGTTGAGAAAAACACAAAATAAAACATGAAGAGTTGCAATTCAGACTAAAGAAAATTTAGACCTCTAAATACTAAATTAGATAGTTACTAGTAATTACCAAATAAATGCCAGGACACATACGTCTTCCCCAGCCAAATATGAATTGATCTCTTTCAGACACTTTGTTATTTGCTAAGGCGGTCATTGTCTTTGTTTTTGAAAGAAACCTCTCGGGCCTAAAGACTTCAGGATCTCCAAACACTTTCTGGCTGTTTTGCATACCAACCATATTGATAAATAGTGTGGCATCTTTAGGGATATGTTATCCA
Organism: Sporodiniella umbellata; assembly: GCA_025677835.1. Lineage (NCBI taxonomy): Eukaryota > Fungi > Mucoromycota > Mucoromycetes > Mucorales > Rhizopodaceae > Sporodiniella > Sporodiniella umbellata. The sequence continues at coordinate 68,138 of JAIXMR010000002.1, read as the reverse complement.
TTGACAACAATATCTTTGCTGCAGCTACGAGGGACAGTAAAAGGGACAGGTGGACGAAACCGAAGTACTTCTTTTTGTACACAAACACTATACAAAAAGCTTTCACGGTCTTCTTGAAAGTCGGGGTACTCTTTTGTCGGATTTTGTGCTTTCCAGTCGTCAATCTCCTTTATAACTTTGTCTTGTATTTCGGGATATACGGATAAAACAGCTAATGCCCAGTGAATAGAATTAACTGGAGTCTCAGTACCTGCAACCAGTAAGTCTCCTACAGAAAAGGTGAGAATAAAGTCTTAATATAAGTCATATACCAAATAAAACAAAAATATCGTCCTCGTTGATTGACTGGTCTTTATCTTTCATACTGTAAAGGTCTTTGATAAGAGATGGTGCCTGGCTTTCGAGTGTACTTTTAATCAGCTTTTCAAATACTTTCTTTCTGCTTTCCTGGTGAAGCTGCATCGTTTTTCTTTTGCCAGAAAGAATATCTACCCCGGATAGATAAGGAAAGAACAAAGAGAAATCGCTAAAGTTGCCGACATAGTAAGCATTTTCGGTCACAATTTTACTCAATGCTTCAAACTGCGGGTCTTTGATATCATTCATTCGTTCGTTGGCAAGTAGACTTATTTGTGTGTTGATAATACTCAGCTGTATATCACGCCAAGGGTTAATTACTTTCTCTTTCTTGATCTTTTCTTGAAGCCGATTTATGAGTTCTTTGAATTCAAATACAATCGTGGGTGTAAATTTGTCTGAAGGCACTGGTTTGAGGGAGTTTACCACTGCATAATGGGGAGGGTTAATAAAGTACATTTGTAAATACAAATGTAAAAACTCAGTTGAGATACAACAGTTCTGTTTCTTTACCTGCTTTTCTATTATTTCTCCACATAGAACCAGAACTACTTCCAATTAGCCCTCTATATATATGTAAAGGGGTTTTTAGATGTTGAGACGGTTTTTAAAAGAAAAAAATAGCTACCTGCCATTCAAAGCATGGATTTTAGTCAAGAAATACTGATAAGATCTAGAAGAAGTAGTACTTCCAGCACTTACAAATATATCGTGTGCCAAGTAGGGATCGTCTATCATAATCCATAGTTGACTCCCCATCTTGAGTTTGAAGATAGGGCCCACTTTTTTTTGCCACTCTTGAATCTTTGCAACAGGAGACCATATTAAAGCCAACGTATGCCCTATCGACACTCAAAATTTAAGCTGCTTTTTATTTAAACGATGACCTACCAAACACAGGTAAACAGATAGAAGGTGGGTAAGGAATCGACTCCCATTTTTTACTCTCTTTCTTTTGAGTAAAATGATAGATGGAAGCTATGGAAAGAAACGCTAGAGAGATCTGAAGTATCATCACGCAAATGAAAAGAAAGAGGGGAATAAAAGTACGCCCTGTATTTATTAAAACTCGTAACATGTTAAGTTTATACAGATTCAGTAAACAATAAGGTATGCATTCCAAGGCACCTCTACCGCCCCGCTTTTATTTTTTGTTTTTTATTTTTTTTTATTGGCACCTTTTATATGCCAAAAATGAACCGATCCGTGCTTTCTAGGGTTGGTTGTCCGATAAGGTCTGTACAACGTGCGTCATCTGTCAAGCGCAGTAAGAAAGTGGGAAAGAAAGAGGGAACCACCAGTCTGGAACGCTCATTCGCTTTTGAACGTTGATTTATTTATTTTAGCTTACAATGGATTCTTTAGGACGGGACAAGATCACCGCCAGATGATAGGCAGCGGATAGGGTCATGATGAACGGATAGACAAAAGCCACATCTTCTTTTATATATATATATATATAGGTCCTTACGTCAGTTGTTGTTATTATCCACCTATACTCTACAATTTCAAAGTCTAGAAATTGCCTGTTCAAAGACTTCCGTTGGCTTGTGTTACTTTAGGTCAATGTTCAATGACTCTGGGGTTTAGAAAGGGGTCAAAGTACGTTGTTTTTGAAGTCTATTCCCAAATAAGCCTATTGACAGACCTAAGGCAGGCTTTGTTTATTTCTTTTCCTTTCTTTTTCAAAAATAAATTTATTGAGGCCATGAACAGTTTTGACGTAATTCCCAGTGGGTATGATGTCTCTCACACTGTTTCTCTGCCTCTCTTTTTTTTTTTTTTGGGATGTTTGTACCTCCGACACGTTCATCCAACAGATCGTCGTCGGCTTTTAAGTCAAAGGTCGATAAAAGCAGTTTGAAAGGTGAAAGCATGTTGGGTGAAGAGAGAGAGAGAGAGAGGAGCGTTATTAAATCCAAACGCTCTTGTTGACGTCACCGTAGCATTTTCTACCTCTTTTGATTTCTCTTTGGCTGATCGCTTGAAAAGGGAATAGCTTAAAATAGGGATTGGCACTTTTGGAACCGATCATCATTTCTCTCTCCCTCTCTCTACTTTTGGGTGGTTTCCTTTTATTGAATATCCGATACCTTATTGAGTGGGCTGCTACGTCATAGGCTATTATGTCATAGTTTTTTTTTTTTTTTTTTTTTTTTTTTTTTAATAAGAAATTTTTTCTTTTCTTTTTTTTTTTTTAATCTTTTATACTTGTTCATATCTGTTTATTTTTTTTTTTTTTTCTGTTACTGTAATTATTATTAGAGAAGACACAACTTTTTAATATCCAACATAAAGTCCAAATCGATTCATAAAATGATTTCCCAAATAAAAAACCTGTTTAAACATAAAAAGACCTATCCCAAAGGTAAGAAAGGGCAAGCTTTGTTTCTTTTATCTAACTATTTGAAGCAGAGGAAGAGAAGCAGATGAACAAAGACGTTGCAGCGCGTATTGTGAAAGAAGAAAAAGAACGCAAGAACGTACTGCCTCAGTACGCTGGCCTAGAACGATACGAGATACTTGAGAAAGTAGGAGAGTAAGTTGCAAGACGGCTTGTTACGAACGATGACTGACGTCTGTCTTTAGAGGTGCTTTTTCTTATGTTTACCGAGCCAAAGACAAGGTGACTGAGCAAGAGGTGGCTATCAAGGTGGTGCGAAAGAAAGAGTTGGATGCTTCGGAGGTACATTGTTTTTCAAAACGAAACGTTGTTAATTCCTCTTTTATTTTTTGTTTAGAACGGTAAAGCGCACTTGCATCCCAATATGAAAAAGAAGACAAAGGCCACCGAGCGAGCCAATATTCTGAAAGAAGTCCAGATCATGCAGAACATCAAACACAAGAACATTGTGCAGCTCATCCAGTTTTCAGAGTCAGACGAGCACTACTTTCTGATACTGGAGATCTGTAAAGGTGGTGAGATGTTTCATCGCATTGTCAAGCTGACTTATCTGAGTGAAGATCTGGCGAGACATGTAATCACTCAAGTGGCTGAAGGCATCCGTTTCCTTCACGAAGAGTGCGGTGTGGTGCATCGGTAAGAGAGAGAGAGTAAAGGTGGGCTGGGACTAAAGGGGTTTTTTCTTATAGGGATATTAAACCAGAGAATATTCTGTTTGAACCGATTCCTTGGGAAGAGCGTCAGAGCACGGATAACATGTTTGATGACGAGGACAAGATAGATGAAGGGGAGTTTATCGAGGGCGTTGGTGGTGGAGGTATTGGCGTGGTCAAACTGGCCGACTTTGGTCTTTCCAAGGTGATCTGGGATAACTCGACCCTGACACCGTGCGGTACGGTGGGCTACACCGCGCCTGAGATTGTCCGCGATCAGCGATACTCTAAATCGGTAGATATGTGGGCGATTGGCTGTGTGCTCTATACCATTCTCTGTGGCTTTCCTCCCTTTTACGACGAATCCATCCGTGCCCTCACCCATAAGGTCGCCAAGGGAGAATATACCTTCCTCAGTCCTTGGTGGGATCCTATCTCACCCGCTGCCAAAGACCTGATCCGTAACCTGCTCAACGTTGACCCTGAAAAGCGATATACCATCGAAGACTTCTTTCGCCATCCCTGGGTTACCAAAGGACAGTTCCCTCCCCCCGCCCCCAAGACGCACACCGACGCTCCTTCTGCTCTCAAGAAAAAAGCTGCCAGCAACGACCCTCGTGCCCAGGCCATGCACAACGCCGCTGTCAAGGCTGCCGCCGCTCAAGACGAACAGCTCAGACAAAGTCAGGTGTCCGACCAGCGCATCCCCCAAACCAAAAACAACAAGGCTGCCAAACGTACCGATGTCTTCTCGCCCGGAATCAGCTCTATCAAGGAGATTCTCGATATCACCTATGCCGTACAGCGTATGGGTGAAGAAAAGAAGAACAAGCTGCCAGAGACCGCCAACCATCGAATGTTTGTTGGTGGTCCGGGCGGTTATGATTCCATCTCTGAAGAAGAAGAGGAAGAGGAAGAAGAACACGCTCGCTATCGAGGAGGCCCTACTCAAGGCATCCAGGAAGACGTCATCGCCATGGCCGAACAGCTCGTTCATGATGGCAAAGGTGTTGCTCCTACCGCCAATTACCCCATGCCTACCAAAACACCCAAACCAGAATACGAAAGTACAATTGCTACACCTGCCTCAAGAAGAAAACGAAACGTATTTGAATTGGATATGAACAAAGCAACCCTCTTAAAGAATAGACGTCTACAACAACAACAACAGCCCATCTAAAGAAAAACAAAAAAAAAACAAAAAAACTCCCCTTTCTCTCTCTCTCTCTCTTCTCCCCCCTTCCTTTCTTGTGAATTACTCTTTCTTTACGTGTACGTGAATGTGTGTGTATTTGTTGATATACCCTCTCTTTCTCTCTCTCTCTTTTTTTTTTTTTTTTTAAAAAGAAAAACTATATAAAAAACATCTCTCTCTCTACAACTTTATTCCTATGGTTCATTTGTTTATAAAAAAAAAAAAAGACTTTTGTAAAGCTATTTATTTATTGTGCCAGATCAAAGTGCGAAGTGAATTCCAATGATCAGAATCACTATAGATATATTGCATAGACGCTCTCAGAGAGGGTTGCACTGTATCTTTTTCGTGTTTAAACAACCACTACAAGAAGTGTCAATAAGACAACAACGCTGTATTTTATTTTGTTTACCATCACTAAGCCCCAAACAACAGCAGCAAAGACAGGGAAAGTATGTTCAGGTGCGTCTATGATCTCTCGTTTGACAGGCACTTTGACTATGGCCAGAACCACTCTTGAGAAGAGATAGAGTATGATCTGGGAGAGGCGCGGTTATAGACTGAATAAACAAACTCAGGAGGTTTACCTGTTGATTGATACCATTGTTCTCGCCAAATACAAAATAACCGCCGACAATGCCTGCAATAAAAGGATGCAGGTTGGCTTCCTTACCCCCATTCACCTTTCGCTGGACAATCATCAAGCTTTTATAGATGGTAGCAAATTTACCCAGGTTCAACGCATGTTGTTTGGTAGCATTCAAAATCCCTTTGACTTTACTCTGCCATCTATAAAGATTGTTCATTTCAAGACAATTCTGGCTATTTCGGGTGAGTTTATACAAGCTTTCTTACGATCCAGTCTTGAACAAGATGGTCATCACCAAAGCATGAGGAAACCGCACCTTGGCGCCATAGACAATACCGCTACGGAACCCTTTCAGAATCGATAAAAGATCGTGGTATCGAGGATCCAAAGCAACTTGTTCAAGATATTCCATTTTTAAAGAAAAGAAAAAAAAAAAAAAAAAAAAAAAATAGAGGGACGAAAGAAGAGAGAAAATATGTATTTTCACGGCTACCTCTTTTTTTTTATTATTATTATTATTATTATTATTATTTTCACATGATCACCCTTTGCTTATACATCCACCTATCAAAATATATCAAACCCTTTCTCTCTTGACTCACGCTTCTTCTTCTATCGCATGCCGGTCTCTTCTCTCACCTTCTCTTTCCTTCTCTATCACTTCATGTTACCTACAGATTCTGATTTCACGTGTCACTCGCTTAAAATCATGCTAAACTGATCTTGACTTATGTCCACTGACAAAACCTTACAACGCCAAAGAAAGATAGGTAGCGTCCATTGCAGGAAACACACAGCAAGTGGGGTTTGTCTTGATGGGTCTAAACACCTAGAGCCTTTTCTTGATTCGTTTGTTTGAGTGTGGGGAAATGAGTATAGGGTGGGAGTAGAGTTGATTGGCCAATCAGCACCCATTTTCTAATCAGCGCTCTTGGGTGGTTTTTTCATCAATAAAAAAATAAATCAATAAAAAAATAAATTTTCCTAAAGTGGGTTTTATTTAATCCATAGCCTGAGTCCAAGCTTGTTGACCTTGAGAATAGCGAGGGGGTGGACGAAGATAAGGTGCAGGTATATCTGAATCTTCATAAAGTGGAAGGACAATCCCCAATTCCCAATTACTATCCATACAGAATGGTTCAATGGCTACAAGAACTTCTCTTTTATTACCTTATGTTCATCTTGGGCTGTTTACTTTCTCTAGACAACGTGAATTTACCCCAGGCAGAAGTCGTGGCATTATGGGATCTAAAAAAAAAAAAAAACAAGTGAGTCTTTTGAACCCGTCAATAGAAACCGCCTGTACCCAAGATAGACCCATCCTTTGAGTGATGTCTTGGGTGAAGGAAGACTAGCAATGATATACTATAGAAAGACGCCAGTCGTTTGTATCCATGTATATTTACCAGGCAGGCTTTTTACCTTGGAATGCATCAAACTTCCTTGCCGATGACTGATCGCGTCGCACATGACTTCTTTAGGAAACGTAGGTTTATACCAACTATGAGTATTCAAGCAGATTGTACTGGCTCCCTATCAACGCTTAGGATCTCCCTTTCTCCCCGGTTCACTTACAGGGATACCATGTCGGCTATCGATCACTGTCTCTTTGGAAGGATATACAATGTCCACAGGTGGTATCTGCCCTTTCTTGAGAGTGGAAGGTATCACTTTACCATCCTTATATCGTTCAATACCACAAAAGGACTGATAGATTTCTTGAAGATAACCTACAGTCAGAGCACCTAAAGAAGATGTCTAAAGAAAATAGATACATTTTTTTTTTTTTTTTTTTTTTTTTTAAAAAAAAAGAAAAAAGTATTGCTGTTGTTGTTTTTTTTTTTTTTACCTGCATTTCTATTCTGGGATATTCTTTTTCTCCCAAAGTACCCACCATTCGATGTACTATAGAAGCCAGACGTGTGTGACCATACTTTTGATAGTCTTCTTTCCCTTCGTGTATACCAGATACAGAAGCGACCAGATGTGCCTACAAAAAAAAAAAAATAAGAGTCGTTCTCAAGTCAGCTCTCTGTGGGGTTTGTTCTTACTTTGGCTTTTGAAAAATCATAACAAAGCAATTCGTCCATCACTGAAGAAGGTACTTGCATGGCTTTCAAAACATCCACCAAATCCTGTGCAAACTCTGAAAGTGCTTCGGTGGATTCAAGAGGCGTGTCAAGTTTCGGGAAATCTTGAATAAATAAAACGTTCTCCATCTCATCGTAATCGTAAGGTACCTTTTTGACCCATCAGCTCTATACAAACAAAAAGGATCTTACCATGTTGGCAGAACCAATCACGACTCTCAAGGAGGAAGCATGAAACAAGAGCATCAGTTTGTTATGAAACACCCCGTACTTTGAATCCTTCAAAGGCGGCTGAATAATCACTCGGTTCTTTCCTACTTGGACTGCCATGGCCTAGGTAGATACGGTTTGAAAGGTCCATACAAAGCGATATACACGTACCGGTCTACCATGTGTAACCAACACCAAGTTGACATCCTCAGGAAAATGGGTATTGATATAATCCATACTATAGACAAAAGCAGTAACCAACGCTTTTTTTAATTGACTCTAAACGGGGAGGGTTTAGAAAGAGAGAGAGTCTACTGTGGATCTTTTTTTTTTTTTTTTTTTTGAAAGATACCTTTTGAACTACTTCAGATAACGTCAAATACCGAGGACCGACAAAACCTGGAATCGACGTGAATTTGACAGTCCCGTCCCAATACTTTGTCGAGTGATGGTCAGGTTTTTTGTTCACCATCGGTTGGGGTGGTGAAGGTTGTTTTCTTTTGGCTCCTGAAGACGAACCCAAAAGTAAATCGCGTGCAGTTAATTGGTCTACGGTCTTTCCAAGTGAAGCTGCTAATGCCTCTCGAAGATCTTCATTTTCTTGTTCTTGACTTAAAAGTGATAATGCAACCGCCCGAGCAATCTCATTTTCTTCTTGACTCATGACAACAACTAGCAAAAAAAAAAAAAAAAATAAAAATAAATAAAAATAAAAAAATAAAAAAAAAAATAGATAGTTGGATAGAAATTTTGAAAAAAAAAAAAAAAAAAAAAAATGGATGAATTTTTGATTTTGATTTGATTTTTCATATCGTACTTCTGTAGAGTGTCAACCTTCCACATCATTTCCTCCCCCCCCCTTTTTTTTTTTTTTAAAAAAATATATACAATTTTACTGTATAAAGCCAATTTTATTAAACAACAGAAAATGAAAAATAGCTCTTTTGGGACAATTTTTTTTTTTTTTTTTTTTTTTTTTTTTAGTGATAAAGTTGGGTATATTTTTTATAAGATCTGTCTGGTATCTTTACCAGATAAAAGAAGAAAGACCTCTGAATAAAAAAAAAATGGCCTTCTTTGGAAATATTATTCTTCATACTTTGCTTTTCTTTTCAAAGGTCTTTCAAAAACAGAGGGAAATTTTCTAGCAATCGGGTTGCACTATTCATCATCTTTCCACTCCCTTTTTTCGTAGAGAACAACAAGATGAGAAAATCAAAACAAAAGCCTGTTTAGATCGTGTGGGCTATTCTCTCTCACAATCCAACTGTTTTGTTATAAAGGGCTCTCTCTCTTTTTCGGGTTTTGTTTTGACTGTGTTTCAAAGAAAAAACAAAAAAAAAAATAGCAGGGGCGTGTATCGGATTTGGCGATGACTAATGAATCAAGGTCATGTAGATCTTTCTGCGTATCAAAGAGTCTCAGACCACAGATTGAATAAGCCAATAATATTGAACAATGAACTGATTGAACAGATTTCATATCTCGCTTTGTTATTCGTTTTATAAACAGGTAGGATAGTAGTTGTCGATAGTTTTTGGGATTAAAACAGAGACTAGTTTAGTGCCACAAGAATATCAATTCCCGTTATCAGATTCTAATGGCTTTTCTATGGACACACACATACATCGGATTTGTAAAAACAAGCCAAAAAAAAAAAAAAAAAAAAAGGATGTATACTTGGATTCTTTCAGAAAGTGAATTTTGGCTCTCGACCTGAACGCATAGCCAAGTTTTCTGTTTTTTTTTTTTTTTTTTTTTTTTTTTTTTTTTTTTTTCGTAATAAAAAAAGAGTGTCTTATCTTGGTCATTACAAGCCAACTGTCTTTTGTTACTAACAAAAAAAAAAGGCAAGTGTTACAAATAAGTCTATGGGCCGATTATTACTATGTATATCGAGCCAGGCTACGACTAAGCAGAGCTGGAAACTACTGAAAAGAAAGATAATCATAATGGTTACATTCTACACATTTAAAAAATATAACCAACATAAAAACAAGTAGACTTTTTAAGTCGTCTTTGTTTTCTGCTAACCAATCTAGATCTCTTGTGTATTGTTCGTCAGATTCCATTGTTATGGCTTACTTGTAATATTTTTGTCGAATGCTGACATAAGGTTGCAGATGGTTTTGAACCTCCCTTTTGAGCTTACAAGTGCCGACTCAAAACGACCTTCTATCGATCTGTCCTATGCATTTTCTGGACAATAAGGTGAAATTAGAAAAAGAGATCTATTGATGTAGACTGAAAAAAAAAAAAAAAGAGAAAGTTTCCTACAACTCTTTTCATGTATTTTTTATGCGCATTATATCTGTAACTAGTTGCCTTTTCTGTTCCTTTTTTACAATAAAGATAAGAAAAACTTTAAAAAGAATTATACTGCTGCTGTACGACTGCTCCCAAGTCTATAGGCATCAGAAATTTTTTTTTTTTTTTTTTTTTTTTTTTGAAATTGAAAACACTGTGAAACAATAACAAGTTTCTGCGGAAACTCTAAAAAAAAAAAAAAAAAAATAACAAGCTGTAGAGGGTATTACAATATACGATGGACCCTTAGACATATGCGTGCTAAAGTAAATGAATATTTAAAGCGACGCCTCTTTGTGTACAGCCTAGAATAATTAAAAAAAAAAAAAAAAAAAAAAAAAGGACAAGGCAGTAAAAGAAGCCTCGGCTGTTGTTTGGTTTAGAGGAACACATACTTTGAAGCGTGTTCGATATTTTCTGTGCCTATGCCGTCATGATGAATGCGGAGATTATCAGATCTTGTCTTTGTTTTTCGTTCATCGTTCTATAGAACAAGTTTGGAACTCATCAAGGCTGTTTGTAAGCACACTTGGTTCGATCAAAATGATAAGAACAAACCAAAAGGAAAGCATATCTGTTTAGGATTACACCAGCGAATGAAACCTGCTCAAGAAGCGCCTTTCCAAACTTTCCAATTGTACAAAGTATAACCTATTACAGATCGCATTTTCAATTACGATCACACTAAAAAAAAAAAAAATTAACCATACTTTAGCAAGTTTACTTTTTTTGTTTCCAGTCTACTGGATAGCGCTTGTGGCACGCTTCTCTACTTTATTGTATGTGTAGCAAATAAGAGATGCATACATGTTTGTGTGTCAGTATAAACATATTTATATATTTGTATACTGATCAAGTGCACAGGTAACATATGTAATGTAGATCTGAAGTATCCAAAGGGGGAATAAGACTACTGACAACGTAACACACACACATGGAAACTGAAAGCTTCATTTGTCGCCCATAGGTTTCACTTGATTCAATCTTATTTTACTACATCGCTAACCAAATACACTTTCTCTTTAGTCTCTCCCTTCCCACCTACTGGCTTGTCTGATTACTCGTTATAATAGGTAGGGCTGAATCAACTCCAATTTAAAGACATTCAAAGAGTAACGTTTTACAAAAATCTGATAAGATCATTATTTCCTGCTAAATAATTTGCCTATTCCAATCTCCGCCTTTTTGGACGCAACATAAATAATCCCATTCGTTTTCCACAGTCCCTCTTTCTTTACTCTTTGTCTTTTTTTTTTTTTTTTTTTTTTTTTTAGTATTGTTATTGTAAAGTTATTTCTTTCTTGTATACAAGCATGCCTGTCATTTCAAGTGAATATCAAAACGAACATTACGCTAGTTTCGCTACTACTTCTCGTCTGGTGACCTGTTTGGTTTCTGAAGCACTTGTGCCTGTTTACTTTGTCCCTAGTGCCGATAACGAATTGGTAGGTATTTGTGCTCTCTTACGCCCTACGGTCAAAAACACGGAGAAGCTTGGTCTGGATGATATCTTGACTGTCGTGCCTCTTCGTGGCTTGCCTGTCTTGAACCAACACTCTGTTCTCTTGAACGGCATCCGTTGTTCTCAAGTGGATCTCGTAGACTTTTTGGATATGGAGCCTCATATTTATTCCGTACGTCAAGGCACTGCTCAAGCCACAGATGCTATTCAAAAGAAGACTTTAGAAACCTTGAAATCTGTCTTGAGCGGAAACGAAGAGTTTGAATTGGTCGATGGTTTCAGCGCACCTAAGCTTTGGGAACAATTTGCTGATGATTTGGAGATTAGTCAAAAGCTACGCGAACAAATTGGTCAAGAGTTGGGTTCTTCCATTGCTTTCCAAAGTAAGTGATTGAAAAAAAAAAAAAAAAAAAAAAAACGGGCTATTGTTTTCTTAACAAGCTTTATAGAGCACACGTATGACAATCCTAAGCCTTTGCCCACTTTGGAATCATCTACGATTCAATGGGAACAATCCGTAGTGGAAGGCCATGCCACCCATCCTGTAAGTCTAAAGAAACCCACACATAGAATACTTCTAACCATCACGTCATACGCAGATGCATAAATCCCGCAAGAGCTTTCCACCCATGCCCCCTTTGATTCCTGGATCGTACGATCTCGATCATCCCAACGTTCGCTTAGTTGGTTTGCCCAAGTCAAGCGCTGTTGTCCGCGGTGAATATGAAGAACTATCAGCACCTTTGATGAACGCTTTGATGGATGCTGGCAGCGATCACAAGAAGATCCGTGCTCAATATCCCGACCATACCTACATTGCTATTCACGAACTTCAAATTCCCAACGTTCAGGAACGTTTCAAAGATGCTGTTGTTTTCCCTGAAGAATATCAACTGCCTGTGGAAGCTTTGGCCTCGCTCCGTTCAGTGGCCCGACCCGATATTTTGCCTGGGTTGAGTGTGAAGCTATGCTTGGGTATCAAGATCTCCTCTGCGCTTCGTACCGTGACTCCCTTCACCACCTATTTTGGCCCCGGCTTCTCGTTTAACGTGGTGCCCAAATTAACCTATGATAGTGAAGTGTTGGCTATCGAACGTGAGCTGGGCACGATCACCTACAACTGTGAGGACACTGACCGTGCCAAACACTGCAGCAGTGTGATCCGTGAAGCGTTAGAGTACGACCCCAAATACAAGGACGATCTGTTTATTCCCTGCGGCGCCTTGGCCGAAAAGATCCAACGACCCGATACGGACGAGACGTTGGTGTCTCACGTCTGGAACCTAGACACCAAAGAAAAGCGCATCGAGTTCTTTGACCGTTACGTCGATCTCGCCCTGCGTTCGTTCTTGCCCCCCTGTTTGACCAACGGTGTCGCTTTCGAAGCACACGGCCAAAACACCCTCGCCCGTTTCGATCGCAAGACCGGCCTCCTCAAGGGCTTCGTCATTCGTGACTTTGGCGGTGTCAAGGCTCACAACGAGACACTCAAGAAATCAGCCGGCGTTGAATTGGATATTTTACCTGATAGTTGTGTCGAAGCCCAATCGTTGGAAGAAGTTTTCAAACTCTTGTATCATACCTTGTTTCACTGCCAGCTCCAAAGACTCGTACGTGTCCTCGACCTTCACTACACTGGCGAGGGCTGGGAAATCGTCCGTAAATACTTGAACCTCTACATTCCTAAAGATCACGTGATGTGGCCCATGTTTATGGAAACTGCCAAAGTACCTGGTAAATGTCTTGTACGTATGAAGATCGATGAGCTCTACCGTGACGTAAGTGTTTTTTTTTTTTTTTTTTTTTTTTTTTTCTTTTTTCTAATCTCTCTCTCTCTCTCTCTTTAGTATATCTATCGCCCTGTACCCAACATGATTCATTATGAACCTCAAAGCATCCCCACCTAATTCTCATATAATCTGTTTACATTTATTATTGTTATTATTATTTTGTATACTGGCTCTTTTTTTTTTTTTTTTTGATTCTATATAACTATCCTCTCTTATTATATTTTTCTCTTGTATACTCATTGCTTCAATCGCTCCTGCAAATAAAGGAACACATACATTTTCGCCTTTAGTCTCTATTGAATGTAAGACATTGTCCTACCTCTTGGCTTCGACTGTATACAAAAAAAAAAAAATTATTTATTTTGCTTTGTATACAAATATATGTCTCTCTCAGCACTGGCTTTCTCTTTAAGCTTTCTTTTTTTTTTTTTTTTTTTTTTTTTTTTTGCGCAGTCAAAAGTCAGAAAACCATGTCATTACGATACACTCGATAGTCGTACGAGGGGGAAAACCCTCGTTCTGGTGTGAAGAACAGCTTATGTCATGACTCGTGGATATCCACAATTTTTTTTTTTTTTTTGGCCATCTCCACAGTAACTCAGGTTGATCGAACCACACAGATGTCGAAAGTTTAAACCGAGACGACAGAAATCGGATTTCATCAAGCCTTGAGTGGTGTGGTGAGGCAAAAGCTTGGTATAGGTCTTGTATCTATCGCTGTCAATCTAGAGTCAATCTAGCAACTTTCGAAAATAACACACGGACCATCCAGTCTCAAAAGAAATGATCTACTAGCTTTTTTGGTAATCAGCTATTATTACAAAGCAAAATTGGGGTATGGGCTTTTCAAACACTAAGGGGGGGGGGAGATAGACAGCATTAGAGAGTTTTTTCTGTTTTGAGCTACAAGTGTCAGTCAGTACCATTGAACATGTTTCATAAATAGGGTAAAAGGCTATCTTTTTTTCTCTTAAAAAAAACTTGAAAATAAATGCATGAACTTTCCTGGCTACTCTGTAAATCAAGACTTCAAAAAAAAAGAGAGAGAGAGGGGAAGGGCTCTTGAAAGATTTTAGTCAGGGAAGTCAAAATGGTTTGAAATATGATGTACCTCTTTGTTGCTTCTAAAAAGTAGAGTAAACCATTTTTAAAAGATATTTAGTTTCGCATATCGAGTATATAAACTCTGGATTCATACACGTCTCTATTGTATTTCTTTTTTAGACATCTATATAGATATATAGATATACATATGTTGACTTTTTTTTTTTTTTTTTTTTTATTCATGTCATATCTGCGAATCCCTTTATTGTAGACTACGATAATGCTCGAATCTCTGTCGAACAGTACTTTCTTCCGATAGCAAAAGCCCGTCAAGACGTCTCCTTTATAATCACTCACGCAAATGGTTTTAACAAAGAAATGTACCAGCCAATCTATGTTAAACTCGTAAACGATCTCCGAAAAAATAGAGTAGAAAACGTCAACATATCGATGTTTTCTGTTGATTCTAGATTTCATGGTGAGTCTGCTCGTTTGAACCAACACTTGAACTTTTCCAACTGTAAGTAGATAATAGATAGAGACATATCTATGTATATAAACCAATTCAAATCGCTGTCCGATGGGCCAATTACGGTTTCGATACCAAACAAGTAGTTGATGTACTTGGATTGAAAACAAATGGGAAATTGTATGGTTTGGGTCATTGTGTAGAGGGATCAGCTAGGTAAGAAAGTTTGTATAAAGTACGTTAATTACTCTTTCAGAGTTTTGATAAATCGTCGTTTTCCTGATATGTTTAACGCTATCTGCCTTATTGACCCTTTTATTTCTGACTTTAATGTGTACTTGTCGTTTGTTGATGCTTTGCCGTTTTATAGCTGTATCAAAAGAAAAGATGAGTGGTTGAAAAAAAAAGACTCTAATTGCGTGGAAATTTGCAACACACTAAAGATGTTGATCTCTTTAAATATCAGACAAGGGTGTATACAGTTTTTATTGAAATTCCCCCTTTTGGCTGACGTTTGATAAAAGAGAACTACGTTGTAGTCACCCACCTTTGGTATAGCGATGAGCAAAGAGTTAATTTTGGTTTTTAGGATTTTGGTACGCATGATACAAAACAAGGAACCGTTCGTTTAAAATATGGCAAGAAACACGAATATCTAAGATATATATATATATATATATATATATATTATATATCAAACCTATGTCTTTCAACTCATAGGAATTTATCATAAACCCAAACGTTGAGGCCCTCGACTCTTTTGACTGTATTTAAAACAAATACACTGCTACACTGTGTCCTTGCCAATGATTCTTACATGTAAATTCACATCCAACTTTCACAAGATAAACAAAACATTGAGTGCGATTTATAGTAGATTTTTCGAGACAACCGTGCTTGAGGAGAATCCAATGATCGCAATAAAAGATGTTGAAGGCTCACATATGCTGCCTTTTGAAAACCTTGATCTTATCGGTATGTATCATACCAATATCTTAATTAAAGGCTCACACATATAGCCGTAAAGTTGAACAAGTATAGAAAACGCTTGAACGTACCAGAAAAACGGATTTGAAGCTATGAAAATAAAATAAAAAAATAAAAACAGCTTCTGCCTTTACATACACTATACCTATGAAGGTTGCCAAAACATTCAATCGTTCAGAGTAAGAAAGGCTGCCTGTACTATCAGTGCATATACAATAAACTATCCAAGTGTTACTCTTATCTCTCATCGGCTATCGCGAAGGTGTGCCATCGACTGGAGAGAAAATATCTATAGTTTTTAAACACTCTAACCCAATAAACGGTTGAAATTTAATACAAAAACAGCTTGAATTGTTATCCTCTTGTTACTATTTCAATCTTAAGTACTAGGCTTCAATACCAGTATGGCTATAGAGCCATTCTATATTTGTAAAACTTTAGACCACAGCATCATACATAATTTTTTTGAACCAGTAATACTTAGAAACAAATACCAACCCGGTTATATAACTTTAGCTTTTCTTGGAGAAAAAAAAAAACAACGAAATACCATACCGTGGTATCTCGAATTTTGTTTGTTTTGGTTGGTTTCCTCTACTCCTCTCATTCGATTATTGTTGCTTTGATTGTGGCAGGGATTACTATTGTTTAAATTCAACCACGCACAACCAGAAGGCTATATTTGAGCTGTATTACTATTATTAGGCCTTTGAGTAACTCGAAGCAAGATTTCTTTTACAGATATCTGTGAAACAATATTGAGTTTCTGTGAAAATTTCATGATCCTTCGTATGTGTAACAATGAGAAATGTTTTGGGTTGACTTGCGTAAACACGAATGTCATCTCATCTACATTGTTTATTAGAAATCCCTTTTTTTTTTTTTTTATTATGCATGGCTGAATAAAATTTAGACGCCTTTGTAAAATAGTACAACTCGCAAGAAAAGCTGTTTAAATGCTTTGTATTTTCAATCTGGCTCCTCATAGAAGTTGACAAACTCCTCTATTATTTTTGGTTGTTGAAAACAAAAGCGCTTATAAAGCAATTCAATTTGTAGAGCACAAAAGGGAACAAAGTGTTTTATTTTAGTTGTCATTCTAGGCTGATAAGTAAATAAAATTGAAGCGGTCTAAAAGTGCTCATTTTTTTTTTTTTTTTTTTCCAAATTTTCTAATTGTACTAGGTATAGCCTGCTACAAATCGGTTCTCCAATCACAATAGTGCTAGCAAATTAGAAAGCCACTAGGATCTGATAAGCCAGTCAAGATCCCATTACTATGTTACACAAGTAAATGAGACTCTTGTGTATTCAACGAGTTGCGAATGGTAAACATGCCCATATAGTGCACGGGCACAAAAATGTAGATCTTTAGGTTTTAGAGAAGAGACACATCTTTTAATAAAAGTCTATGTGAATAATAACCGATATTTATTTCACGCACAGCTTCCGCAAAGACTGTGCTATAAAACCACATCACGTAGTAAATGCGCACTTTTTGTGTATGTTCTGACGATTAAAACTTGTTTCAGTAAAACTTCATTTTTCAAATACCCAAAACGTAACGTCATACAGCAATCTGATAAAACAGTGAAACCTCCAGTGTTTCTATAAAGTAAAGATATATGATAAGGTAGCGCCTGCAGGCTTTCTTTACTCAGATTCGTCCCAAAGACTACAAACAAAAGGACCTGTTTTGTCTTTATCTGCTTATTTTTTGGTTGTTTATATTACAATGAAAAAAAGATGAACGCCTAAAGTTCAACTGTAGCCTAGTGTATTTTGAATCAAAACTAGGTTTAGTGTAAGCCGTAGCGAACCATATAATAAAGATAAATAAAGCTCACACGAAGAGCATAACTAGTGGGCCCGATGTTGATCGTTTGTTCTGCTGTATGCGAAGAGACTTAGAAGATGTAATATATATAGTATTTTTTTTCATATGTGATAGCATTTCTTTGTAAAAAAAAAAAAAAATCTAGTAGTTGTTTACTGATTTCATACTCATGAAAGTATTATATCAAACTCCTTGCGCTTTCTTATACCATACAGATTCATTTTTCGGTTGCGCTATTGCAAATAGTTTCTAACCTCGGATACAGTACATTTGTCTTTTATACGACAGAAGCGGTCCGAAAAAAGTACGGCTGTTTCTTTAAAAACAAAGCAGCACTCTAGCTTATTATTCCAAATTACATAATAGAAACATTGAGCTTTGCTATCGTTTCGAATAAGCTAAAGAAAAAAGGATGAACAAAAGGCATCTTACCAGGTTTTTGCATATAAAGCCGTATTGTTAATTAGCCTCAGAATTGTGTATTTTATTATGTTTTACTAACATTATTATTCTTTTGCAATCAGTATTTCGTTAACCTACTTGTACGTATTTCTCTAAACTACCTTTTTTTTTTTAAAAAAAAAAAAAAGAGGAAAGCCTAGCTCTAAAATCGCCGTAAAGCTATGTGTTGTATAAGTCTATTTTCCATACTTTATGAGTTTGGTATACAGAAAAATAGGGTCAAACAACTAAATAATGAATTTACAAGCTGTTAATAGCACATCTCAGTTGAAAATAACGGAAGAGACACGTTGTATAGCATATGATTTTAAATGAGGCATCCATCAAATTGGCGCGACAATTTGATTTGACTTAGTGGGGTATCGTTTTGTCTTTATTTAAACCTTATATAGGGTTAGGCAAAATCGCTTTTGTTTATGGTTGCCTTTATTTTTTTTTTTTTGGTCAAAGCAAACATAAAAAACCTGGAGAAATACGGGAATTTGATATGTATTGTGGATCCAACCTCAGTTTCAGTCCCATCCCTTTTTTTTTTTTTTTTTGAGCTACAATGCTCAAGCTGAATTTCAAAACCGAGTTATAGACTTTTTGTGGAGATCGCTTTGTCAAATAATTTTTTCAATCTCCGGTAGTTCTGACACACATAAAAAAGCCCACTAATTTTTGATGCCTTCTTTTTCCCCTGGATAATAATAAAAAATGCATATCGTTTCAAGTGGACAGAAAAACGACCTCTACGCTAGTTTCGCTACTACTTCTCGTCTGGTGACCTGTTTGGTTTCTGAAGCACTTGTGCCTGTTTACTTTGTCCCTAGTGCCGATAACGAATTGGTAGGTATTTGTGCTCTCTTACGCCCTACGGTCAAAAACACGGAGAAGCTTGGTCTGGATGATATCTTGACTGTCGTGCCTCTTCGTGGCTTGCCTGTCTTGAACCAACACTCTGTTCTCTTGAACGGCATCCGTTGTTCTCAAGTGGATCTCGTAGACTTTTTGGATATGGAACCTCATATTTATTCCGTACGTCAAGGCACTGCTCAAGCCACAGATGCTATTCAAAAGAAGACTTTAGAAACCTTGAAATCTGTCTTGAGCGGAAACGAAGAGTTTGAATTGGTCGATGATTACAGAGCTCCCCAACTCTGGGAGAAGTTTGCTGATGATATGGAAATGAATACTAAATTACGTGATCAAATCAGCCAGGAGTTAGGTTCCTCTATTATCTTTCAAAGTAAATAAGAGGAAAAGAATTGCGTAAAAACAGCTTAAACTTATTCTCTATTTTCATTAGAGCATACCTACGATAACCCCAAGCCATTGCCTGGATTCCAATCAACCACCTTTAAATGGGAGCAGGCTGTCGTTGAAGGTCACGCTACCCACCCTGTAAGTTTATTTTGTGTCTTTTCCTCCCCTCCTTCCATGTATTTTGGTCAGTTGGGCTCATTTTTAATTATAATAGATGCACAAAGCCCGCAAGAGCTTTCCACCCATGCCCCCTTTGATTCCTGGATCGTACGATCTCGATCATCCCAACGTTCGCTTAGTTGGTTTGCCCAAGTCAAGCGCTGTTGTCCGCGGTGAATATGAAGAACTATCAGCACCTTTGATGAACGCTTTGATGGATGCTGGCAGCGATCACAAGAAGATCCGTGCTCAATATCCCGACCATACCTATATTGCTATTCACGAACTTCAAATCCCCAATGTTCAGGAACGTTTCAAAGATGCTGTTGTTTTCCCTGAAGAATATCAACTACCTGTGGAAGCTTTGGCCTCGCTCCGTTCAGTGGCCCGACCCGATATTTTGCCTGGGTTGAGTGTGAAGCTATGCTTGGGTATCAAGATCTCCTCTGCGCTTCGTACAGTATCAGCCTTCGCAACCTATTTTGGTCCCGGCTTCTCGTTTAACGTGGTGCCCAAGTTAACCTATGACAGTGAAGTGTTAGTTATCGAACGCGAATTGGGAACAATCGCTTACAAGTGCGACGATAACCATGATGCCAAACACTGTAGCAGTGTGATCCGCGAAGCTATAGAATATGACCCCAAATACAAGGACGATTTGTTTATTCCTTGCGGTGTTTTAGTTGAGAAAATACAAAAACCTGATACGGACGAAACGCTTGTTTCTCATGTCTGGAACCTCAGCACCAAGGAAAAGAGAGTTGAGTTTTTGGACAGATATGTGGACTTCGCTCTCCGCGCTTTCCTGCCACCTTGCCTTAAGAATGGTGTAGCTTTTGAAGCCCATGGTCAAAACACCCTGGCTCGTTTCGATAGAAAGACAGGGCAGCTCAAAGGTTTTGTGATTCGTGACTTTGGAGGTATTAAAGTACATAATGAAACTCTCAAAAAGACTGCCGGTGTTGAGCTCGATACATTGCCTGAAAGTACCATTGAGGCTGAGAGCTTAGAAGAAGTATTCAAACTATTATATCATGCCCTGTTTCACTGTCAGCTTCAACGATTAGTACGTGTATTGGATCTTCATTACAGTGGTGAAGGTTGGGAGATTGTTCGCAAATATTTGAGCCTTTATGTTCCTAAGGACCATGCAATGTGGCCTATGTTTATGGAAACAGTCAAAGTTCCTGGAAAGTGCTTAGTACGGATGAAGATTGATGAACTTTATCGCGATGTAAGTTATAAAATAACTTTATTCAACATACTTTGTTTACTAACCGGCTGTTTTGTGTAGTACATTTATCGTCCTGTCCCCAATATGATCAACTATAAAGGCCAAGCTACACCTGCTCAAAACTAAAAGAAAGTTACTCTTATTTGTTGTTGGCCCTCTCCTTGTATAATAGCTTTTTAAAAACCCATCTTCATTATTATATAACTATTGTCTTTTAATGTTATTAAAAATACACTTGCTTATTTTAGACTTTCGTTTTTGCCAACCTTATAGCTAAATCTAATTGTTTAAAACAGGCCACATTGATAGCTTATTGTAAGAGTAGAGCGTTTTCTCACAGTTCCTCACTGTAAAGTTTCCTTTGAAACAAAAAAATTTCTGACCAATAGCTTTGTACACATATTCTCTCTTGTTCTCACAGTGATCATTCACTTTAAATTAGGGACAGAATGTATGATGAATAACCTGGTTAAAAAATGTAGCCGTAAACGTATTTTTGAGAACAAGAGGAAGCATATTAAGCAAAAACTAGCACTTGAACTGAAGCAAAATCCGTTCAATTAAAATAAATTAGAAATTTGGAAAACTTTGCATTACAAACGAATGAGAGCTTAGGTGTATCGGTCACATTATTGAGTTATAATTTTTTTTTTTATAAAAAATCATGTATTAGTACGTTCTTTATAATGGATCTACTTACGATACTCACATCGAATACAGAAAAGAGCTGTTGTGATACAGATGTTTTGCAGCCACGAAACGGAAGAGAGTGAGAGGGATAGAATTTCGCCGGCTGGCAATAAAAAGAAGATAACTAGATTAAACAAAGGGGTCTCTTGTTTTCCACTTCTCCTTATGCTTATACAAAAGCGTCGGTATACAAGGCCAAAGATGCATAAACCTACCACCACACGGGTCTTGTTTCTAAACACAGATACTATTAGCGGTGTTTAGAATGGTTCACCCCTTTTTTTTTAATGAAAAAGAAACCAAATCAAAAAAAAGGAATTGCTTTTTTCTTTTTTTCATTTGTCAAGCAAAATGAAGCTCGGCTCATTGGCATTTATCTCTAGCTTAGCAAACCTTGTGTTCGCTAACAATTTGGAGCTTTTATCAAAAAGAGATCACGGATTGCCCTATAGCTCTTTGCCTGCCACCTCTTGTTCTGTGCCTGCTTCCTGTAGCAACATAGGGCCCAACGTAACTTGCCACTGTAACGATGTAATCACCATCTGTGTCAATAGTAACAACCAATACTGTTGGGGTTCCAAAACTTTGACTTCTACTTCGTGTCCTGCTGTGCCTACCTCCTGTAGCTCTACACTAACTGGCTCAGAAAAAAATTGTCTCTGTAATTCGAATAATGTTCTTTGTGTCGATAACGCCAATAACTACTGCTACGGCGCTATTTCTGGTTCTTCAGTTTCTATAGAAGCCATTCCTGTTTCTCCCACCTCTAGTACTGCTACTACAGCTGGTGCTTCTTCCTCCAGTTTACCCACAAGTCAATCCGGTGCTAATGCCTCCCCCAGTGCTTCTAGTACCGTAAATCCCTCACCCACTTCTGGATCTAGTTTGCTTATACCTACTTCATACGCTTTTGCTTTAGCTTGTGTCTTGGCTGTTGGATCTAACTTTTAAGTTGACTATCTTTTATTGTTTCTTTATATCTTCTCTACTTTCAAAGTTTTTTTTTATTTTATTTTTTTTACAAAAAAAAAGAAGCAGTAAATGAGTTATTGTCATTTCTATTTTTAACAGCTATTTTTTCTTTTTTTAATATTTTCTGTCGACTTAATAAAGCTCAATGCAATTTTAATTTCAAATACAGTAGTTTGTCTTTAAAGTTTTTCAGCTTGTTTGAATATTGCTCAAGGCTAGATTACAGTAACTAAGTACATCTATAGCGGTTTCTTTGTTTTAAAGGATCCAGAGAAAAAAAAAAGGGGGAGGACAAACAATATATTATGGCAACTACACAATGCATCTCTAACAATTAGGTATGAAATAAAGCGTCACAAAGTACATAGTTTCTGAGTTATTGTTGTTTTCTATAAAAAGAAATATGTGATACATATATGTTTTAAAGATCAATATCTATTTAGCTTTTTGATGTCTGTCTAACAGAAAATACGAGGTGAGGCATTGGTTTACGGATGCTATACTAGGTACGAATATTGACTCTTACTTGGTAAAAAAAATATAGTCTTTATCAAGTACGTTACTAGTTTTTTTTATACTAGCCATTTAGATTCTTTTCTGTGCAGTACCAAAGTTCAGGCTCAAACTAATAAAGAAAAAGTAACCACCATTAGTATATCCTTGGGAAAACAAAGGAAAAAATCTCACTATTATAATTGGACAACTGAAAAAACTATAAACTCAAGTTGGGACTGAAAATAAAAGTACCAGCTACAGAAAAAAAAAGATGTATTGTGAAAATGTTTTTAAAAAAGTTATTTCTTAGCGCGTGGAATGATGCGAAACTTTGTAAGAAAAGGCTTCATTGTGATCCCATATTCTTTGCATTTCAGAGGATCAACCTTTACAGGATTTCCTTTGGCATCTAGTTCAGGTTGGACAGTAAATTTTGAAAAGAAGTGCGCAAAAAATACAAAGTATTCGAGGTCGGTCTAAATCGTTGAAAGTCAATAATGATAAGGAAAACCGTCAATGCTAAATATTGAATATACATTTACCATATATACAGCCGGACATACTCTTCTACCCCAGCCAAATGAGAAATGGTCTATTTCTTTGGTTTCAGAATCTAACAATGCTTCTGGACTTTTGGTGTTTTTTAAGAATCTTTCAGGTTTGAATGTATCTGGATCTTTATAAATGTCATGTGTGCGATTAATAGACAATATATTTGCAATTAGGGCCGTATCTTTTGGGATTAAGTAGCCATTGACGACTGTGTCTTTTGTACATGTGTGTGGAAAACTTAAAGGCGCAGGTGGACATAGCCGGAGAATCTCTTTCTGCACACAAATAGAGTAAGTAAAGCTCCCACGATCCTCTTGAAAGCTAGGAAAATCACGTGATGGGTTCAGAGATTTCCAATGGTCCAACTCTTGGATAACTTTTTCTTGTGCTTCAGTTTGTTGAGAAAGCACAGCCAGTGTCCATAAAAGCATTGTAGTGATAGTTTCAGATCCACTAATAAAATCGTCTAAGTACATAGAAAAATTCAGTCAGACCTTTTTTTTTTTCTTTTTTTTTTCTTTTTTTTTTTTTTTTTTTTTAGCTTTGAGGCAAAAACTTACCAACCAGAACGAGAATATCATCATCGTTAAGTGTTTTTTCTTCATTTTTTATTTTATAAAGTTCTTTCACTAGAGAGGCATCATTCTTTGTAATGGCTTCATTGATCATGTTCCCCAATAAACACTTTCTTTTTTGAGAAAACAGCTCCATCTTTTTTTTGAGTCCAAAAACGTTGTCTATCCAGGAAAACCAAGGAAAAAAAGAACTAAAGTCACCCACTGGACCAAAGTATAGTGCGTTTTCGTCAATTAATTTGCTGGTAGCTTGAAACCCAGGGTCTGTTACGCTACTAAATCGCTTAGCACAAGCAATAGCACACGTAATGTTTAAAGCAGCTAAAGCAATATGCTGCCAGGGATCAAATGCTTTGTCTTTATTTTCCAGTGTCTCTAATCGTCTCATAAGTTCTTGAAATTCATACGATATAGCTGATGTAAATCTAACAATCGATTCCGGTTTCAAAGCATTTACAACTACAAGTACAAACAAAGTTTAGATGTATCGATTATTTTTGGTAAGCCGCATATAATAATTCAAACCAGCGTTTCTATTGTGTTTCCATGAAAGGTCATCTGTATTTGCAGTCAGCCCTCTATAGGTCAGTTACTACCTCTTTCTTTTTTTTTTTTTGGTACGGCTGTATTACCGATTTCCAAGTGCATGAACTTCTGTTGAAAAGTAATGATATGGTCTTGACCAAGTGGTATCTCCATGTACCACAAAAATTTCATGTGCCAAATGAGGATCATTGATTATGGTCCATTGTTGACTCCCCATATCAAGCTTATATATTGGACCTGTCTCCTTATTCCATTTACTAATCATTTGAATAGGGGAAATAATCATCGATGGAAAATGCCCTGATACAAGAGAGAACATAGCGTTGGTTTCCTTGAGAATTAATAAAACGAAAAGACACCCGCTTTAATTACCTAATATTGGCCAGCTTATAGCAGACGGGTAAGGAATTGGTTTGGACCCTATGCTTTCTCTTCGCTTCTTTTTAGTCAATAGGTACAAAGAGATAAAAAATAAAAAAAATATTAATATGCATATCATATTGTGTTTCTGACTTTTTTTTTGCAGAAAAAAAAGGTTGGCCTTTTAAACGAAATAACATATTTAGATAACGTGGGAACTACCGTTGGTTCAAGGGATGAATTGTATAGATTACAATGCATTTTTAAATGGCTTGAATTGTCTAAACAGGGATTCAGAATGTTCACTATTCAAATATGTAAAAGTCGCGTATAAGCCTACGTCACTGTAGTTTTAAATTCTATTTCAAAAGAAACTTATAGTCATACATTTTTTTTCTTTGCGACAAAAGATGTACTATACACTTTTATTAAGAACTGAACTACATTGTACTGACCAAGTGTAGCTTTTATTTTTTTTTTTTGGAGTTTGAACTTATTTTAGATATTACATACTACAACCGATTGTAACACTGTTGAGAGTGTGACTATATAGCGAGGGAGAGGGCACTCTTTTTCAAGGACTAGAATGTATTCGCTGGTATGTATATGTGGAGAAGCTCTGTTTAATTCACTTCAATTCACAAAGAGCACTAAGGTGGCAGAAAAACCTACTTCGAAGTAATTAGCACCTAAAAAGATAACAGAATCTAATAAACAGGAATAAAATGTAAGGTTCATGCAAGGAAGGACAAGCTTCTCCCAAAAAGAAATAAGGTTTTTAAAGTAAAAGGGTTTTATTTTCGAGATTCAACTGAAACTTTTAACCAGGCAGCTTCTTCTAAAATGCTTATATATTCGATTCGATATAAGGCAATAGACTTGTGGCATGCCCTAAAAAGCAGTCTGATATAAATAAAAGTGCAAATACCCAGTTTTCATATGACAATATTACCGAGGTCAAGTCGACTCATAGCAGATGGATAATGAATTGTTTTAAAGTAAATACTTTCTTTTTGCTTTTTCCCGAGGTAAAAGATACAAACAAATCAAGAAAAAAGGTGTAATCGAGATGTCGGAGCATTATGTGTATATATTTTTGTCTTTTGAGAAAATCTGAAAAAAAAATTTTAAAGCCTTTAGGCCATTTATGACATATGTCCCATGCAACACGTTAGTTGTTAATATTTTTTCTCTTTTTCAAAGAGCCTAACGTCGCATGCTGTGACAAATAACCGTATAACCTGCATTAGTGGCTGTTTATACAAAGATCATAGGCCTATTTCCTCTTCTTTATCAAACTACACCAAAATGTTTTGTAAGGAGCAATACCAAGCAACAAACATTAAAAACCAAAAGGAAAGAACAAAGTATACAGAGTTTTTTATCATAAGCGAAACCAAAAAAAAAAAGAAACAACAATAATAATAACAATACCAATACTTCGTGAGATGCTTTATTTTATTCAAAAAGAAAGTAAAGAAATTAAAGTATTAAAGCGTGACGAACGCAATTTTGAACAATCGTCAACTATGGTGACTCTCTTCAAGTACCCTTGCACAAACAATCCAAGTTTTTAAAGTTAAACCAGCCGACCAGCATCAAAACCTTTTCTTTTTCTTTCTCATTATATACATAGTCCTGATAATAACTAATAAACGTATTTTGATTAGTAACCATTTATAATTTAGTGAAACTCACTGATATCAATACCAGTTAGTTTTTTGTCATTAATATCAAACTTTTTCACATATCGGTCTATTGTTTGATTTATCTATAAAATAAAATAGAATGTTAAAAGTGATAAAAGTAATATTTAGTACCAAAGCTTTTCCGTTTACCCTCTCCTTTTCTTATTACCAAAAAAAAAAAAAAGAAGGTTGGCTTCAACAATCAACAATTGTATTGTATCTGCATATTCGTATTTAGTTAAAAAAAGAAAATGCAGTCCTAGCTTATTCTTTTAATTACTAACATTTTATAAAATCATCAAAACAAAGACTTAAGCGAAAAAGATCTTGAAAACATAATCCCCTTTAGCAAAAATTGTTGGACCACATGAAGCCTTCTTTTAAATGGCATTACAGTTTTCTTTTTCTTTCTTTCGTTTTTATTAACATATCTGTAAAAAGAAGCTCTAAAATACATAATGTAAATTGGGCTCAATTTAGCAGAGTGCGAAAAGAAATATATATGTCCGATACTCTTAAGTACTCATACTTACTTTCATTTAGTGAGAGTTTATTTATAACAAGCCAAAATCTCTTTGTTTTTGGAATTTGAAAACTACACCAATGGTAGCATCTACAGGGTCTACACGATTACTTGTCACTATTTATACGCAACAAGCACCAGTCTTATATCCAAGCTATCTCATTTTTATATGATTTGAGACTACCAAGCCAATACTAATTAAAATGGTGAGCAATGGGACATGTAATTCGAATGCTGCTTTTGCTCTAGCCATAGGCACTGTAGTTCTACTGTAAACTCTTCCTTTTTTTAGGCAACACGTCTTTTAAATAAATGTGAAGGTCTGGAATACCCACCGACAAATAACGTGTATTAATAGTCATATAAGTTTACTGATGCTTTAGATACCAATCTTATGTTCTTTTTTAATAATAAAATCACGTCTAATTAATGGTATGTCAAAATTATCAGCAAATGTTAAATAACCAATGGTTTGGAGATAAAACACTCCCGTTTATATTTATCTTGTTTTGAGATACATTTACCAGATCCAATAAGTCTGGTTACATTTTACACAAAATAAAATGCCTAACTCAAGAATGACACCTCAAGCCAAAAATTTGCTACACAAATTATAGTAGTTCATATCCAGTGTAACTTTGAGAAGATAAGCTGTTTTTTTTTTTAGCTTACATTCCTAAAGTATCTTGCTAGAGTATATGATGAAATATTGATACTTGTAAGCTATTGATAAACTCTAGTTTCAAAAACCCTACCATGCCTCTTTACAAAGTCTGCTATTAGTTAATATTACATAACAACACACGGACAGTCTACGCTCCACGCAAAAAGGCTTAGAAAATTGAATTAAGAAAGCCTACAAATACGTGTATTATCTACAGATAATACAAGATACGCTAAAGGGGGAGTTGTTTTCACCCAAGCCTATTATGTTGACCCAAGTTGTTTTTGAAGTTGCAGCGTTACACGGCTCCAAAGATAAGGGAACGTACAACTCAATTGGATAACGGAAATACATGTGCAGGATATATTAAAAAGAATATGTATTTTTACTTCTATTATCTTTAGAACTATGGTTTTTTTTAATTAAAAGATTAAAAAAATAAAAAATAAAGAAAAAATACGCTTGAGCTTTTTTTTAAGCAGTTGTTGAAGGACCTTAAAAAGACAGATTAAAAAAATGCTGAACAAGATTTTTTTCATGAACTTACGGCCAATGACAGCACATGCAAGACGACCACCAGCATTACCTGTGGTGTTAGACAAAGGAGATCCACCAAGACCCAAATCATCCTCGCCTGTATGAACAACGACAGCACGTCTATTAAAGATTATAGTTGTCAATAAAAAAGGATCTGGAAAACAAAATTTTTTATACCCAATGATAGAGTAACGATGCTTCAACTTGATATAATCGCTTGTCGTATTCAAAAAGGCTACGCCAGTAGAGTTATCGACAGAAATATTACCAAGGTCTCCCACATGTCTATCTTTGACGTCAGGACCACCATGGGTTTTGTTAAATGGATTATAATGGCTACCAGTTGAGGCACAACCTAAAGTTGGTATGATAAGTACAAGACTGTGTTTATATGATGATTACCATTGGAAAGATCTCCAAACTCGTGAATATGAAAACCGTGTAATCCGGGTGCTAATCCTGTGATATTGGCAACAACGCGGGTAGGACTATGGAAGCTCTCTTGGTAAAAGTGAATAACGCCTTGAACATCGGAGGTGTTCAAGTAAGCAATGGCACTTGTAGGCTTAGCAGAAGCATATGCTACGAAGGTAGAGAGAGCAGCAAAAGTAAGAGCTGTGAAACGCATTTTTTTTTTTGAAAGAAAAGTGTAATTTGAAAAAGTTTTCTGACCCACAGGCTTTTATCTATGTTCCCTTTTACTTGTGTCACTTTTGACCAAAGAATATGTCCGTCATCTCATCTTTTTTTGTTTAGTGTCCTTTTTTCTTTTTTTGGGCAAAATCCCCAAAGAGTACATTGTAACAAAAGTTAGGTCAAACGA
Source organism: Sporodiniella umbellata (assembly GCA_025677835.1). NCBI lineage: Eukaryota > Fungi > Mucoromycota > Mucoromycetes > Mucorales > Rhizopodaceae > Sporodiniella > Sporodiniella umbellata. Next base: position 39,216 of record JAIXMR010000002.1, on the reverse strand, counting down.
GCAGGCTATTCTTATTAGGTCGTATATACGTACAATTAAAAAACATACAAAAACAGAAAATAACAGCAAAAGTTACTAGAAGTGCTTTAATATATACTTTTAGTCTAATTTACAAAAATGAACTGTCAGGACTCGGTAAAAAGATTACGTTTTTTTCAAGGTGCGCTAAGAAAATCTGATAATTTTTCTCTCACTCTCCATGTTTTGATTTGCGGTGCTTGTAAATTTATATCTGATCTTTAGATAAGATCCTCTCCGCAGTTTGGAGTTACCTTTTTTTTAGTACTAATTTTTTTTATTATTATTTAGGGTAACAATGGACCTTGTATGAAAAACAAAACTGGGTTTATAAATATGGGCATTTTCTTTCAACGTTGTTGTATATATGCTACTTAGATTGGATCACACCAATTGCTTACTGGGATACATGATAAATATTTACAGTTGGGGCAAATCTATTTGTTTAAGAAAACGTAAGCTTTTGTCAAGGGAGAAAAAAAAAAAGCAAGAGAGATGAAAGTGAAAAGGAAAGAAGACTTACCGTGCTGGGGTCTGTGACGGAATAAAGTTGATGGATTGTAACCACGAACAAAACAATTAAACCCACTAAAGCCAAAAAACGTACCGCGCACATAAGCAATTTGGTTTTTAGAGTAGTCATTGGAAACTTGGGTGCTATTAGCAAACCCATCAAAATACCGACTACAAAGCCACCTATTGAAAACGATACGGAATTAAAATGAAGAAAACAAAGCCTTTTTTCCCCAAGAGTTTACCTAAATGAGCAAAGTTATCCAAACCAGGGAAAAGGCCAATGATCAAAGAGATAATTGTAGACATTAGGAGGCTCATCAAATCTCTCAGTGGGTGAGCCAGCTGCTTCCAACGAATTAATACATCTATAAACATGTAGCCAATTAAACCAAACAAAGCACCTGAACAACCAGTTGAGGCACTCGAAGGCGAGGATAACATGGCAGACAAAACAAACCCCCAAATGCCTGAAGCGAGGTATAGAATTGCATATCTGGGTGTACCTAAAGTTTTTTCAAGATCTACACCTAGCCTGAGGTGGGTCAACATGTTTATAAAGAAATGAAGTACACCCGCATGCATAAAAATAGGCAGTACAAAACGAAAATTCTGATTGGGTGGGCCGCCAAAGAAACCGCCAAAACCACACAATTCTTCTAAAGTACAAGTATCGCTGGCTGAACCAAAACAGTTGCTAAACACGCTAGTGGCTGAATAGCTTGGTACAGTTCGGATACAAGGGGTAAATCGTGCACCCTCATTGACAAGCACCTTTTTTATAGAAAGAAATAAGTGAACCGTTTTACCATTATAAAAGTTGGATATGTATATTTACTTGAAAACTGGGACCAATCATTGGGTTAAATGGACTGGTTTGAATAGAGCTTCCTGTCAGTTGGCGCGATCGAACAAGCTCATAGATCAAAATGCCAATCATAGTAAGCATGGATAGATAGCTAAAAGTAGGCACTCTTACAGGGCCCCATAGCATTCGGCGCAGAAGAGGAGGCCGTTTAGTTATAGGCAGAGAAAGCAAAGGTTGATAGGAGCCAGTGCGTGCGTACATCCCATCAAAGGGTTGTGTATTTCCTGACTCGAGTTTCTGATAACCGCTTTGTCCTGACATATTATGCGCTTCTAGTACATGTGCTGTTTTTTCTTCACTTAGCTCAAGCTTTTGAAACTCTTCACTGTGCTTTTTTTCACTCCAAGTAGAGACGCGCGTTGTTTCAGATCGAGCAGTGGTTTCAGTGTGTGTGGTCATTGTACTTTGTGTACGTTCTAAACTGAAAGAGTCTAGGTTCATCTTTTTTTCTTGTTTTTCGAGATCCAAAGTAGCAGAGGCGTTGGATTCTGTTGCTTTTTCATCTCCCGCTGAGTGATGGTCGGAGGGTGGGAGTTGGGACATACTTTTTTAAAAATAAGCTTTTCTATAAGATTTCAACAAGGGAAAAAGAGAACTAAAAGAGCTATCGGTTTTTTTTTTTTTTAAGAAAAAAGGGTTATCCCCCAACTTCTCCTTTACTCTCCCCCATTTGCTTTTTTCTAATACAGCCTTAAAAAAATGTCTATTTTTAAGTTGAGACTGATACTTTTTTATGATGTGAGCTTTGTCAGCCTAGTCTTGGCTAGGATTGCTCGAAAAATACCCAGTCTATGTTTTATGTGTGTGTGGTACAGGGCTTTGATCAAAGAACTATTTTAAATATAGAATTCACTACTGGAGACTGATTGATTCAATTGCTGACCAAAACACCAAAGCACTTTGTGTTACAGCCCGGCTACCAATGTCTTTGTTTAGTCACAAACACTAAGCAAATAGCAGAGCAAAGATTATTAACGATTTTTTAGTTGTACCTACTTACTGTCAACCTTTTTTGTCTATTCATTTGCTTACATAAAAAAAAAGAACTTGAAGGCTATGTTTTTTGAAAGCATCATTACATGAGATTTGGTTTTACTTGTTTGATCAACCAAGACGTAGACAAAAATTGGGCTGAAATTCTTTCAAAAAAAAAAAAAAGGAAAGAGCCAACTTTACAGTTGTTTTGCTTTATATTTAAGCCAAACATACATGATATTTCTACTTTTACTTTTATATTACTAGCAATCGAATATATACGCTAAATCTATTGACCAGAAAGACAAAATAATGCTTAAAGAGTCAAAAAAAAAAAGTCGATTGCCACAGAAAGTAAAAATACAGGCTTTGAATTTGATTTCACACAAAAAGAGGAAGTGAGAGCACGTTATCAACGAGCTCAAGTTAAGCCGGTGAGATTTGTGATGGCGGATAGTCTTTTTCTATTGTCATAAAGTATAAACTCCGGTGATCAGATTCTATAGAACGGCTTTCTAGAATTACCTCCTAAGCCCATATTGCGTTCATATATATATATATTTAGGATCAAACTCATCTTAGTACCCAAAGGCTAGATTTCCTCACTTTCTTTATTCATTCGTTTATTATACTGTCTACTGAAAAACGGTAGGTATTCAAATTCTTATGGTTGAAAATGGATCAAATATTATCGTAAAAAAATTGAAAGCATTTTGAGAAAAAGCGGGCTACCGTCGCGTTATTGAGAAAACTCACAAGCTACCTCTTTAAGGTTACATTGATAAATTTTTTTTCATTTAAATTGGCTAAGTTACTGGAGAGCTTAACGCATATTTTTATTTAGCGTAATTTCTTTTTGGTAGTATTTTTTGCAGTTTCTTGGTAGCTTAACACAGTTTGTTGATTAGACAGGCACAAACCTAGCTTTGAGAAAGAGAGAGTCTAATGAAAAATCGAGCTTAAACATGAGAGTGTGATAGATGGGCCTTACAACAAGCTACCTTTCTAGATGTGCTAGCCATTCGTAATGACTCAAAAAAAGCAAAGCTTGACCAAAGAGAGATGGAGTTTCCTTATTCATAGTATCCTTTGATAAATCGAAAGTGATATCGGTTTTGGGGGATACAATCCACCTACCTAATTAATACTAGTTTAAGACATGTTAAAGGAGAGAAGTTAGATATAGGATTGACGTTCATAAAATCAAAGAAATAGCGCTAAACTGTTCAAGCTTAATAGAAATAATACTTGAAGAAGTTGAGAAGTACTCGAAATCAAAAAGTATCGTCTAGTCATACAGTGTTTCTATACATAGCTCTATCAATATATAAAGTTGTTTCTGCTTGAGACACTACTGATGCGTATACAGTTCTTCATATTAGTCCAAGGAGAATATAATTGAGCACTACTATCCTTTAAATAAGATTAAAGGCTCTCTTGGGAAAAAAAGTCGTAAATGACTACAATCAGCGAGGTATATAACAATTTATAAGCAATTCTAAAAACACTGTTTCTAAACCTGCAAAATATTTTTGCAAGCGTTTTGTAGAAGCCAAAAAAAAAAAAAAAAGATTTATAAGACTCTAGCTTGTTTTATGTTCTCTTGATTCTTTCTCTTAATCCAACTCTAGGGTTCATATTTAACATTTTACAGCTAATGTCGCACGCTCTTATTTCTTCACCAGACTCTTCTCGAATCCACTATATTTTCTGGGGGCTAGAAGAATCTCTGTATTGATAAGAGTTTTCAGACTGCCACTTTTTTTTTAAATACTTAACCGGGAGGCTTTCCCAAAAAGAAAAAATATTCTGCAAAAGCACTCTAGCCAACTATTGCGTAACGTTTGAATACGAAAAGAAAAACATCTTATGAAAGTAAAACATTACCATTAACGATGTCGCAGCCTTTTTGTGTTAAGATAAACAAATATGGCCTAAAAAAATCTCTATTATTAAAAAAAGAAGACTCAAACAAGCGTCTATGTAAGGGGCATAGATAAAAGTCGATCGTAGATTAAACAGCTTTTCGAGTTTATTTTATATTATAGGAATTTAAACGTAGCTTAAATTAAATGAAGTTCGATTCGTACACATACCAAAGTTTTACAGACTTTAAACGTCCAACTGAATTGTTTCAAACAACGAGCAGTCATATTTGGAAAATACACACTACAAAAAAAAAAGGCAGATATGCAAAAGTTTGTAAGTGCGCCTAGTAGCATGTATTATACTTCATTTATATGCAGTCTTTACTTGCAGTATAATTTCTTAGTAACTTTTTCTAAAAAAAAAAAAAACTAGGTTGGTCTTTTACAGCCACCAAAAATGGAAGAAAAATATTGCATAAACTGAAAGTTGAAACTGTCTTTGATCAGAAAACAGAGTTTGGAAACTTCTCAGATGTTGTGTAGAACAAATGCAAAAAAAGGGGGGTTTTGTTTAAAACGTTCGTTCTCTCAAATTTTATTTACTTATTCATTCTCAACAATAGCTTTGTGAGTACGGAGGTCAAGAGCAATGGACTCTGGTGGCGCGTTTTCGTAAACTACACGATAAATGGCAGTCATAAGAGGAAACCTATTTTAAATTTATGAGAAACCTAGCTATTAAGAAATATATTTACTCTTTTGTCTTGTCCCTGGCTGACAAAAAACTATACACTTCTTGTGCTGTTGTAGTTCCTTGCAGCTTCTGACCATTTAACATTTCCTTTTCTATTTCGTCGATTGCTTTGCCTGACTTTATAAAGGCTGCTGCTACTTTTTTATTACGCCCTCCAGAACATGTGGTAATAAGGTCAGCTACACCACAAGATTCTATACCAAAAAAGAAGAGAGGGTTAGACACAAAAAGGCACCCTCACTAACCCTCATCATCATACCAAAAAAGGTTTCGGTGCGAACACCGCCAAAAAACGCTTTGCCGAATTTCCTCATTTCAAGCAAACCGCGACGAATAACAGCTGCTCTTGTGTTGTTACCGTAGTTAAGACCTTCACAAATACCAGCTCCCAAGGCAACGACGTTCTTCAAAGCCCCGCAGATCTGAAGACCTCTTGAATCGGCAATCACGTTGCAGTCAAAGTATTCAGTATGAAACAATTTAAGAAACACCTCCCCGTCTTCTGAATTATCACAAGCAATAGTGGTCTCTCCGAACTGTTCTTCAGCTACCTCACTGGCAATGTTGGCCCCACTCAAAGCGGCACAAGGAATGCCCAAAATTCTCTCAATCTCTTCCGAGAAAATAAGCATATTGTTGTTCTTGTAGTCCATGCCTTTTATCAAAGAAATGGCTTTACAATCCTTTGATATCACCCCCTTTAAGCTTTCGCATACTTTGTACACAAATTGATGAGGCAAAACGAAAACAAGAATCGTAGCTTCACGACTGGCTTCCGCAGCATCTGATATGGCTACAACATTTTCTCCTAAGTTGATACCAGGAAGATATCTAAAAGCCAATCGTATATATGTGAGTATTTTTTCTTTTCTCAAATAGCAAATGGTTTGTGTTTTGCATGCGCTATACTTTACTTGATGTTTTCGTGTTTTTCGTTGATAATCTCTGTTAAATTTTTGCCATCGATTTGCTCCTCGTATACCCACATGCGTACATCTTTTTCAAACATATCGCTATGTCTAACGGTATTCTGGGCACACACATGAGCAATGGAGGATCCCCTACATTATTTCACTTAGAAGTGCAAAGATTTGGCCACACAAGCGAAAAAAAAAACATACCAGTTTCCAGAACCAATAATAGTAACTCTTTGTTTACCGGGCATTTTTTTCTGTTTCTTCTTTTTGTTTGTTTGGCTTTAAGAGTAAAAGAGATTGAATAATAATATAATCATGCCATCCTGAGATCACTATCAAAATCAATGCCCGCAGAACGGTACGGATAGAGCAGTCTATTTAATTGGGTGAAAGTGTGTGAAAACGCACTGGAAAAAAACTGAGATATAAATAAAATACTGTACACCGACAACATACGTTGTTAAAACGATTTACAGAAAAGACACTCAACAAAACTCAATACAGTGACATATATTTGACGTTTTGGGACAGCTGACGTCAAGCTGTAGATTTCTAATACCAAGCTTCATCATTTAGTGTTAGTTTTTTTGACGCAGTTCGTTCTATCTATATGTTACAAATATCTTTTCTTTGGGGTTTTGGTGTTCACCATAATTACAAGTGTCCATCCAACTTCTATTAATCTGACTTTAAAAAATTCAATGCAGACACGCTTGTCTGCGAAATGTAAAGCAATGAAATATACATGCGAATAAACAGGCCAGAGGAGCAAAATAATGGCGATAGAACCTATATAGTCTGTTGTACTTGAATATTGTGACTATAAACCGTAAGACTATCGAAATATCTGCTTGCAATATATGAGCACTTATAAGATACAGAGAGTAATAACTCGTAAATGAGGTGTCTTGTATTATACGATTTCTTTGTTTTTTTTTTTTGGGTTTTTTCGAATCAATAAATCGTATATAAAATGCTATATTTTATTTTTTTTAATATAAACAAATGAGTAATATAAGATAGTTAAATACAGATTCTATGTTTAAACGTGGCAATCATTTTAAGATATCTTATTTTGTAAGAAACAGTCATTGGTTTAAGATGAAAATAAAATACGAATGGTTGAATATCTTTTGTTTACTGGTTTTCTTTTAGTTTTGATATAATTTTTTTAATTTTTTTTTAGTATTTGGTTTGTCCATTTGATTTCAACAAAATCAAGACGTCTATCAATGACCACTATAAGTGCAACAAGTGAACTAGGAAAATCAGTGCGAAAAAAAGCGCCTTTATAGTGTATGACTGACTTTACTAAAAAAGATGAGGGTGAATATGCTTTGAAAGTTTCTCTCTGGCTAGCGTATTACATCTACGACCACACTTATTACCCCCTAGTGTTTTATATAGGTTATTTTCTCGAAATCTTTCATAATCAAGTTTAAATACAATTTCCTTAATTATTGTGCGAACATTTGTCTTTATTGAAAAAAGTAAAAGACATTAAGTTTTAAAGCCAAGTATACTATTCAAAATTGCTTTAAAATAACACAGTTCTTTAAACACCATAGCAACCTTAGTGGGGATGGTGGTGGTGACTGCGATTCTCTTTTGCAGCAGCACGGTGATGGTGATGATTGTGGTGGTTGTGGTGACTGCGATCCTCTTTTACAGCAGCACGGTGATGGTGATGATTGTGGTGGTTGTGGTGACTGCGATCCTCTTTTACAGCAGCACGGTGATGGTGATGATTGTGGTGGTTGTGGTGACTGCGATCCTCTTTTACAGCAGCACGGTGATGGTGATGATTGTGGTGGTTGTGGTGACTGCGATCCTCTTTTACAGCAGCACGGTGATGGTGATGATTGTGGTGGTTGTGGTGACTGCGATCCTCTTTTACAGCAGCACGGTGATGGTGATGATTGTGGTGGTTGTGGTGACTGCGATCCTCTTTTACAGCAGCACGGTGATGGTGATGATTGTGGTGGTTGTGGTGACTGCGATCCTCTTTTACAGCAGCACGGTGATGGTGATGATTGTGGTGGGGATCACCCGCCATAACTTGAATCAAAGACAAAACCAAAAGAAAAGTAGCTAGCAAAAATTTGAACTGCATGTTTTTTTTTAAAAAAAGATAATTGTGAACTAAAATAAAAGATAGCAGCATATATATACAAATTTTTTTTTACCAAAAAAAAAAAAAAAACACTTGTTTAATATACATACATTCAAAACCTTTATTCTGAACAAACTTAAGACTTTGTTATGCTTTAGAGTTCTCAAAGCCACTATCTTAAGCACATAACAAGCAGAACTTTTTGTCGAGCTTTACATGCTTATAAAACTGTGTATGTGATTAACACTTGTCTTAATATGACTGTGTATTAATACGAGTTAATTGAACTATATCAAGTATCTTTTAGTTGAGTTTTGGATACTTCTTTATGTGGTTATAAGGCAACCTGGAATATGTGTTTTCTTCAGGCTGCTTATGACGTTTATCTAGCTAAATAATTTGCATGTAAAAAGGGGGGCAAAAGTAAGTTCAAAACTTGAAAAAATCCAACAAAGATCAATAAAGAGTATTACAAACAGACACAAGCATCAACTATCTATATCATAAAAAGCAAGAAAACCACCGAGGTTTTCGTTTTTGAAATGTATTGTAAAAGTATTAACCTCTACGCTTCCAACAAAAAAAAAAAGAAAAACTTTTCGTTTTTTTCTATACATCTATTTTTTTATTTTTGGTTTTGAGATTTTATTCCAAGCATTTTCTAAAGCAAAATTAGGTTGCTTATATGTGTGGATAAGACGTTTGCCTTGATTTGGTTTTTTAAAAGCCTCACTAGAGACGTTAAAAGGGCAATAATTCTTTATTCAAATTTATCTGCTATGTCGGTTGGCTTATACTGTGTACATAATGCTTTTTATTTTTTTGCGGTTAGAGCAAAGCTTTCTTCTCTCTGTTATTGAGTATTTCGATTGCTAGAGTATTCTTTGAAAAAATGTTCTAGTGAGTGGATTCAGATGTTTGACGCCCGTAATTTTTTTTTAAATTGTATTGGATAGTATAGAGAGATAGATAAAAAAGCTGACCTGAAAAAAAAATGCAGATCTGTAAAGAAGCTCCAATAGTGCAGAGCTTTACTATTCAAAAAAAAAAAAATTGTGGTCTAAACTCCATACCTATAGCGGCTCTAGGTTTTTTTTTTGGTATGTGATCAGGACATTAGCTGCAGCGGCAAAGCTTTAATAATATGTATATGTGTATATAAAACCTCGTATCAGTATAAGGATGTCTTAAAATCGCTTCTGTTTGTTTACGTTCCAGACAATATATACCAATGAACTACTCACAATACAATTCATGCTTCAACCTTTGAAATACACTGCTCATCCATTTTTACACTATTTTTGTTGCTTAAATGTATACGATAAAACGGGGCCAATGCGATAGTATTATGGTGTTTGGCATTTGCCAATTTCTTTAAGAAAGTTTTTAATGATTATTTTAGCATTTTGACAGTACCACTGGACCGACTGAAGTAAATCGAAAGAAAAACATAAGTTAACAGGAACATCTGTCGTAGTCAGCATTATCATACGATTCAAGATTAATAGGATCGCTGAGCTCATTGTAAAGCTCTATACTTGCTTCCTGTTTTAAGGCGTTTTTAGCAATCTCTTGAAAAGCTTGGTCTATATTGGTTCCTTCTTTAGCTGAAGTTTCAAAATGACTAATTAAAGAGTGTATTAGCGGCTCAAATAGTACGATATTTCTTTTTTTTTTTAAAAAAAAATAAAACCTACGATAAGTTTCCTTTTGCTTGACAGAAATCGGTTGCTCTGTTTAGAGAGACCTGTGTTTAATAGGAGATTAAAAGACTGGACGTACATAGAGGCTTTCATTACCGTTCGTCTAGCTTCATCTAAATCCACTTTGTTTCCTAGCACCACAAAAGGGAACTGTTCTGAATTTCGTGGTGACGCTTGCGTTAGAAATTCGTCATGCCATTGTTCTAAAGATTGAAAAGAAGTAGCGTTGTTCACGTCATAGACCATAACACAACAATCAGCCCCTCGATAAAAGGCAACACCTAAAGACTGAAACCTTTCTTGACCTGCGGTATCCCATATTTGCATTGTGACTAGCGTATTATCCACAAGAACTTCTTTTGTCAAAAAATCAGCTCCAATAGTGGCTTTATATTGTTCACTGAATTTTTGGCTCACATACTGATTCATTAATGATGTCTTTCCAACGCTATTCTGAAGAATAAATAAACCTTTTTCAAGGTGCCAGCCCTACTTTACCCACTGTCCCCCAAAATAATAACCTATCAAAATGTTTTGGTTTTTATTTTCCGTTGGTTTCGAAATATAGAAATATATTGCCTTCAATAGAACTTTTTTTTGTGACATTGATATAGAAGCAGCGCTATGTAAAAATGGAGAGGAAAAGAAAATAAAAAAAGCCCACTTTACATTCTCTCTTTGGGCAATGGCACTGCAAGTCACGGTTTTTAGCTGATTTGATTTTAAATGTGTTTTGAACTCCAGAGTCGGTTTTGTTAGCTTAGTCAACTGGATACATTCCCTTCTTTTTTTTTCCGTTTTCTTGTAGAGCTGATCTTGAGTGTTGATTGAGTTGGGCACAAAGAGCCAATTTAAAACAAAAAAATGTTTATGTTTTATGTGATTTTGTATATTCTTTTACTATTTCTATGCTCTAGGTATTATACTACAATTGTCGCACATAAAGCACGAGATAAAGACCCCACCTTGTGTGCAAGTACCATACAAAACGAAAGAATCTATACAGCAGCCTAATTGTAAGATTTAGAAAGACATTAAGACAGCTATAAACGAATTGAGAAAAGAGGGCAAAGAATGGGACTTCCTTGAAGTAGCCAGTTCCTCCTACAACACTGAAGTCTCTGACAGTATTTTGCAAAGAGTTCTTACGATCCGCAACAACCATACAAAAAAGTTTCATGAGGCAGAGTATGAGCGATGGGCAATTCGCTGTAGCATTTACAAGAAATTCAACAACACAAAATTTTATCGCCCGGCTATATCTTCCGCTACAACTTCTCCTAAAGAGTCACCTCAAATGAAGGTAAACCGTAGAAATAAAAAGTTGCGAGTAAGCCATTTTTTTCAAGACATACTTGATGTATAGACCTTTGACGCTATCGCTATAGGCCGTTGCCCGTCGCAAGAACGCCCTTAATCTATGTACTAGCGAGGAGCTAAATAATTTTAAAGGTGGCGAAAAGCTTATCGAGGTGCATTATACTTCTGATGAAGATCGAGGTTTTGATAATTCAAGAGAAATCATTGTTCGTCGCCCTTCTTGGAGAAGTTCTCAGGTAAAAGTATAAAGAATATATGTAACACTCATATAACTGTTATAGGCCAATGAGTTTTTAGACATGCTGGATATGAAAAATCCTCGAAGACGCCGACACCAGAAAAACCGAAGCTTTGTCGTTGTCGAAGTACCCCTCAAAAAGAGAGACAAGGACTGTTTGCCCCACTGGGCATACGTGTGAGATTTAGTTTCTGCTGAAGTTTCTTTTTTTTATTAGCAGAGTGTGTGCTATATATATTAAGATCCCAAGTAATTGGTGAAAACCACTGTCAAATTCAAAGCTTGCAATTTCCATCTCAATTTTGAGACTGATGCTTTTATAGTAACAATAAACCCAAACCAGTAACGTTTGACATGTTTGAAACTAAAAGTAAGAATAGTAGAGTAGCTAAAAATTCATAAAGTGGAAGACAAATCCTGTTGTTATTTATCAACTTTTTATCATTCTCCTTTCCAAAAGAACTAATGTTGTATTTACGGGCATTGTTAAAAAAAAAAAAGTATAGAGATTCAGCCTAGTCTGTTTAAAAATAGAAGCTTATGTAATATTTTTGGTATTTGTAAAAAGCAAGAGCAAAAACCGTTGTTTTATAGATTGTAGTTTGTTTGGTTTAAGCTTGCTTCAACTATGTGAATTAATTCAAAGAAGATTAGCCTATGCATTTCACATTTGAAAACGCGCTTTTGTTTATTTTATGCAAAAAAAGAAAGAAAAAAGGCGGCCGAGTTTAAAGATATCTCAATGACTTCCCCCCCCTTTTTTTTTTTTGCTGAATCCAAGAGCAATGTTTGGCCTTTGCGTTTATTGAAATTACATGATGTGGCATTGACCGGATCCTCTATGCTTGTTTTCGATTTTTTTGTGTTTCACTAAATGGTCCAGTATTTCAACCCGGTTTCTAGCTTCCAAATGATTTGCTTTGCTTGCTTTATGGTAGTATCGATACGCCTGTTTGTAGTTTCTTGGTACACCCATTCCCATTTCATAATACCATCCCAACAGATAATAGGCATCTGGCAAACGATGACTAGCTGCCATTCGACACCAGTGGAAAGCAGCGTCTTCGTCTCTAGTATTTGTTTTGGTCCATTGTGACTCATCGTGTTCAAACAGTAGTTTTTGCTCATCTATCTGTTCCTGAGGAACCTGAATCCCTTGATTGTAAATCCGACTAAGAGCCAGCATGGCTAGGGGCTCTTTATGAGATGCCATTTGATAGTATTGAAAGGCTTTGGATATATCTGGCCTTTGCTCATAGTATCTACCTAATTTGTATTGTGCAGCACATAGACCCATCTCTGCTGCACAGTCCAAGTAGCTCAAAGCGCCGAAAGTGCCGCCAAAACTTTGAACTAATTCGCTATAGAAAAAAGTCAGCAACTGTTGAAAAAAAATAAAACGCGTAATGTTTCTAGCATTTACTTGGGTATATTGATAGAGGGGTATTCGTTTAATAATAATAGCCCAAGGGTATAGGGCGCTTCAGGGCAACTACCACTGGATTTTTCACATGCTTTAACTAAAAGTTGAATAGCCGCCATAACGTTTTGTCTAGAACCGAATTCGCCATTTAAATGGATCATAGCTATACGCTAATGAAAAATAGTTAGAAACTTTTTTAATCCAAAAAAGGAGGTAGGACATACATAAAGTGCTTCTACTAGGCCCATAGAAGCAGCGTCTTCGTACATCTGGAAGGAGGTCATATAGTCCTGCTCTTTTTCGTGGTAACGCCCAACAGCAAACATGGCCTCAGGTACTTTTTCTTTTGCTCCGATTTCGTAATACTTGAGGGCCTTGGCTGTATTTTTCTTTAGTCCATATAAGCCTTGGTCTAACCAAGATCCCCATAAATAAGCAGCTTCTCCTACATTACGGTTTGCTAGTTTTTTTATCCATCGTATTCCCTCATCCTGAAGCATTTTTTGTTTTGCACTCTCAATGGACGGTACTGAGGGTGATTCGATGCTGGGGCGATAGTTGGGATCTATGCCAACACTGTTAATACTACTTCGTCGGCTGTCCATACTGGATCGAAAGCTCATTCGACTAAGTGGTCTTTGTAAGGAGAATTGGCTGATTTGTGTACTTTTGTTCTGGTTATAAAGATCGGCAATTTCCAACAGATATTTTGCGTACGTCAACTGAACCCCAGGATCTTTGGTCTTCAGAGCCATTGAACGGTAAAGTTTGATGGCGTCTGGATTATTTGTTAGACTGAAGGAAGCCTTTGCGTATTTTGAAGGGGCTAGAGAAGGAGTTATAGAGGCTATTGAAAGTAGTCTTTCTCGTGTACGATGCTCTGGTAATTCTGGGGGTGCTAACGATTCACTTGGTAAAAGATGTTCGTTATTGGGTGGTATAGAAAAAAGGGGCTCTAAGGGTCGAACAGGTTCAAATTCGAAAGAGGATTCAACCAACACCTTACTCATTTTTCGGTTGACAGGCTGAAGTTCTGGTGTACTGGGTATGCTAGTAGGTGAATGCTCTGAATCATTGTCTGGATTGATTACTCTTAAAGTCCACGAAGGTGTAGTATCGTTTAAAGAATGGTCTGATTCATGGTCTGATTCCATACTTGAGTGCTTTTTTGTCTATTCTGTTTTATTTAGTGAGAAGAGAAAAGAAATAAGCAAACCTAAAAATATAAAAAAAAGAATGATTCATATTCACTTTCCATTCTTAGTAAGCTGACACTATTTTTAACTACAAGAAAGGTGGCACGTGTATGCCCTTTGAATAGTCTGGGATTTGAGAAGCTGCGTGTTTCGCCACTACCGGGAACGGTCACAACAGACAATGGTGATCTGTCTGTTTCTTTGGCCATCACTCATGTTTATACAAATTGAAATTATTTTTCCTGTTGCTTTGAACACGTTTTCGATATTTTAGAAAAATGTTCAAATCACACAGCAGATGTCAAGTAACCAGAAAATCAAGTTCCTTTTTTATTTTTATTTTTGAATATATTGAAAAAAAAAAAAAAAAAAAAAAAAAAAAAAACCCTGGAATATTCGAGACAAGTTACAATAAGGAGCTTCTTTTCGTTAGTTTGTAAATTCATAAAATCGGTTCTAGACCTTATAAATAGAAACGTTGTATTTGCAGAATTTATGTCCGCTTCGTACCCAGTAGACATCGTGCAGACAAAAGCTAATATGGAAAGCTTGGATTGATTTTATTTTACACTAAACAATTCCCTCATTGTTTTTTACAGCACGCGCTAGAATGCTATGCTATAAAACCTTAAAGAATTAGAAACTATGCAACATATTCAGACTAGCGCAGGACCGAGACAGAAAGTCTGACAAGTGTGATCAACACGATATTGTCATCCAGTCAGTATACAGTCAAAAAAATGTCCATCAGTTGATGAAACACAAGTGTTTTGATTTTTAGTAGATAATCAAACTGAAGAATTTGGATATATGCCACGGTTACGAGATTAAAACAAACAAAAGAAATAAACGCCAGGTTTTTTTCTTTTTTGCCCAACTACAAAAGCTTTTAGGTGAGAGTGCTTTGTTAACTAGTAATAAATAAAAATAATACAAAAAGGGGGTTTTTAATTGACTATTCAGGGACTTCACCTAGCCTTTAGAGGCACTCCCTGATATCGACAATATATATTACTTGTCTTCGTTCTTCCGACTTTAAATCGATTTTCTTTTATATTGTTTTTTGAAGTTGGCAAATCTAAAAGCATACACTCCATAATTTGAATAACTATCGTCATTGATTTAACCACATACGAAGATGACATGTTAAAGCCAGGCTGTGTGTTGGCTTTAACCTACTTTGGGGTTTTCATTATCGTTTTAGGTGTCAAGCGAGAGCCAGTACTCGAGCCTTTTTATGATGTACTCCTAAAAAAAGACATGCATATAAATTTAGATACCGGAAGCTGAAGCGACGTTAGGAGTCTTTCAGAAGTTCTAAACAGCCAAAGAACTTTTAATATTGAAAAGTTAAAGCCGTGAAGGTGTTGTATTCGTTGTGCTAGAGCTACGTGTGAATGATACAAGGACGCGAATGCATTTCAATTGCTTTATTAGGCTTTTTTATATACCAAAAGATCTTTTGTCTGGGTTGTTTTTGTGCGCACTTTTGAACAGCTTTATATTTCTACCAGTACTGTATTGCGGAAAACTATTAGTTTGGCCTCTAGACAAAGTTGAAATAAGGTATGTTTGGCTCAAGGAAACCCATGTCAGAGAACTAAGTGTAGGTAAACAACTCGAAAGAAAAAGCATATAAACACCAATTAGAGATGCCTCGTGAAATAATTAAACTACTACTTAAACTACCCTCTGTCAAAGAGGATTGAATGTGGTTTCAGGCGAACTTTGGAAATTGTAAAAGCGAACTTTGGCCGGAGATCTAAACAAATCTTATTATTGATTTACAAACTTTGGGAAGAGGCATTGTTTCATCTTTTTTTTTTTTTTGCTTTTAACTATTGCAATATGCCGTCAAATACGCCTATGCAGTCTATCTCCAGCATAATCACAAAAACTCACAGCACTTTCGGCGAAGTACCACCACCATTAGTTGGGGCATCTGTTAATGTTGTTGGAGATAAAATTTTTGTATTTGGAGGTCGCCTAGCATCTTCTCGAAGGATGACCAACTTTTTATATATTCTCGATCTCGGTACATTCGAGTGGGTTCGACATATTCCTCCTCCCGATTCTGATCCTCCCCCAGATGCACGTTACTTTCATTCAGCTAGCATTTACGAGAATCAACTGGTTATTTTTGGAGGCATGGGGCATGCAGTTAGCGATCTCTGTGTGATGGACGATATTGCAATATTAGATATTGAAACATTATGTTGGAGGCAAATTAAAACCCAGCCATCTCTTTATTCCCCTCAAGCGAGATATGCCCATACTTCGACAGTTGTCGGCGACCAATTGATTGTATTGGGAGGCCAGGATCTTGATAGCAATTACCTGGACGAAATGAATGTCTTGAACCTCAAAACATGGGAGTGGGTGATGATAAAAGCATTGGAAAAGCATGTTGGAGCCTACCGCTCCTCTGTAGTTTCTGTTAACCAGAAAGGCTCTATTGATCAGAAAGACGATTTGTCTAGAGTGTACCTCTATACCAATTCGAACTTTGCTGAGGTAAAAAGGGATCTTCAAATAATTCAACCCAATTTGGTAATGAAGGATTGTTCTGAATCCATGACAGGAAACCTACCTCCAGGGCTTCGGTTCCCAAAAACTTACGTTTTAGGTCAACACATGATTCTTTCTGGAACTTATTTGGTACCTGGAATACAAACATACGCCATTTGGGCTTTAGAGTTACCTAGACTAACTTGGTCGCGAGTCGATACTGGCCATGTCTTTCACAGTGGTTCCTGGAATCGTGGCATACTCTACAAAAATCAGTATCTTGTACTTGGTAGTCCATACCGTAACTTGTTAGAAGACTACGGTCACAGACAAAGCAACTTTGACTATGTTGCAGTTGTGAATCTTGAAGCATTTGGAATCTACGATCTCCCAGAAACAACCTGTTCTTCGCTTGCACGGGAGATGGGCTTACGTTTGTTGGGCGAGCCTGCTGTAAGTGACTTCAACATAATTACGCAAGACCACCAAACAATTCCCGTCAATTCTGCTGTTCTTCGTCAAAGGTGGCCATATTTTGATCAATTGATTCGGGACCAGAAGAGTACCAGTCTTACGTTTCCTTACCCACAATCCGTTGTCTCGGCCCTACTCCAATTTATATATACCGACCATCTACTAACCACACAACAATGCCAACCTCAGGTTCTTTCCCAGCTCTTGATCTTTTCCGATATGTATCGTTTACCCCGCTTAACACAACTGGCTACACATGCATTGCATCAAATGCTAAATATGTCGAATGCTCCTCTTATTTTTGAAACTGCTACCCTTGCTCATCAAACGAGCCTTCAGCTCCGCGCGCTCAAGTTGATGATTGCGGCTAAAAAAATGATTCAGCAACAACAGCAACCCCGATCTTCTACTCAAAGTATTGCTTCAGCTTCTTCTTCAATTCATGAGACTCCTCGAAAACAATCCATAGCTAGTATACAGCTCACACCCGAACCTAGCGAATCGTCTGAAGAAAAAAAGACAACCAAAAAAAAAAAAGGCATATTACGTAGTATCTGGTAGAGAGATGAAAAAAAGAAGAGCAAATCATTCGCATTTTCTGTACATAGACATTATTCTTATTATAATTATATATATTTTTTTCTCTAAAAAAAAAATTTGACATATTTTTATTGGTTTTTTTTTCTTAAAACGAAAACAAAATGTCAACACAAGATTCACCTTCTTTTTCAGATGCTATAAAGGTTTTTTTTTCTTGTTTTCTTAAAATTGGCTTTAATCAAATTAAGGAATTGACAATGCAATAGACTATCAAACTCGAAGACTTTAAGGATATTAACAAGATTCCCTGTTCCCGAAACGCTTTGCTATATGGCATGGGTAATGATAGCCTTCACAAAATCTCAACTAACGATCGTTAGCTGCTGGTGTTGCTATGGGTGCTATCCGATTTGCTTCTAAACGTAGGTTGAAGGAAAACGTCTTCCAGCTCGCCTAATCATTTTATTTTTTTCTTTAGGTGTCGTAAAAACCTCAGCTAATTGGGCTGTTGCCACTTTCTGTGGTGTTTCTGCCATCAGCTTCGAACTGTGCACTATTGAAAGAAAAGCCAAACTGGAGAAATTGCGCATGATTGTAAAGACAACAGATAGCAAAGAAAAGTTGAAAATAACTGAAAGAGGAAGAAATGGCGCCTTCGATGTTGTGATCGAGACACCTGTAGATAAATAAAGTCACGCATTGTTACTATTATCAGTATTTTTCTTCTTTTTTTAAACCAAAAGAAAACACCATTGATTATGCAAGGACGAAGATGTATTACAGAGACCTATACTAATTTAAGCTGTAGATAATGGCTCTTATACGGATATAGGGGACGACAGCAACCCAAAATTCCATACATTGGTTTAGCGTTCGGAAACAACAGGGACAACGTAAAGTAGATACTTATGGCAATAAATACTAAAGGACTTACCTTCTTAAAAATAAGGTGGAACATCTAGAACCGATTAATTAGTGATTCCGCATGAGATGGTATCTCGGATGAATTTGGTTTTAAGTCAAAACAGATATTATGTATACATACAATGTATATATTTATTAGCGCCATCGCAGCCAGAAAGGCAAAAATGGATTTGTGTACCCTTTTGAAAATGCAAGTAATTAAAGATGAGAATTATGAGTTTGTTGTGAGTGAAAGAGGGTTTTAGCTATGCTTATGCACTTTTTCTTCATTGTGTACAAAATGTTATGATACTGGTGCTATTTATATTGAATCCATTGCGGCTGCTAAAGCCTTCATTTCTTTAATAGCCTTTTCTAGCTCAGGGTTGAAGGGTATGGAGTATTTTTGCAAATCTATTATTCTGTATTGGTATCTTCTGTTCTTTGATACATGCTTTTTTTTTTTTTTTTTGAAAAAAAATAAAGAAGCAACGGTAACATAAATAATCTAAAAATTACCTTGCATTAATAGACAGTATCTTGTAACTCGCTGAATGGGAGCAATAAAATAATCAAACATGCCTAGACGTTTGGTGTCTCTTTTTGATAGGTTTTGCTACATTATTTGAGTAATGGAATATTGATGAATTTTCTTCTTACTTGGTCAATTTTGATAAACAGAACGTTGTTACAAGCTTTTCTGATTTCTTTTTCGTTATATTTGTAATGCATGGTATATTTTATAAACACAAAAAATTTAGACTGGGCCTGCTGAAATACACTTTCTAGTTCATTAGACTTGTCTTTCATTTGAGTTAATATGTCATTTGATAACTCCAATAGCTCTGGCAAGTGTTCGAATAATAAAGGAATATATGAGGCTTTGATAAGTGGTCTTGATTTAGTGCCTTCTGCAATCATGGGCTGCATATATTTCTACCAAAAAAAAAAAAAAATTATGTCTTTATCCGAAAAAAAGAAAACAACGAGTTACAGTAAATATGAGGGTCAATAGTTGATTATATGACTTTTCTGTATCTATAATCTCGTTCAAAACAAACTTTCTCATCGTTTCCTCTCTTGTTGAGGGCTTTCTGACAAATCTTTGTTTTTCTAATATCGGTCGTTCCTTCTATAACAGCGCAAAAAAAAAAAAAAAAAAAATTAATTTATAGGCAGGTCCAAAAATTGAAAAGACTCACAAATAAATTTGGATCCAAAAAAAATTCATACACACAATCTTTGTCGTCGCAAAGGCAAGGTTTGTCCATTTCGGTGAGAGTATCCCTCCAAATGGACATGGGCCGCATTTCTTCTTTTGGTGCTCCCCACTCAGAGCGTGTAACAATGGCTGACATTCTTTTTTGAATTTTGACGGGTGTTCGTAAGGAATAAGACGTGGTGTTCGAAAGATGTGTAAGGTCAAAAGTATCACTATCATATGAATCCTCTCGTGGTAAAAAAAACTGAGATACAGGTCGAGGCTTTCTAGAGTTCTCTGATGAGCGAGACGTTTTACTGCTGATACTGTTTGTGGCGGATAAAAACGAAGGCATTCTAACAGACTGTCTACTGAATTTTCTTTTTAAAAAATCAAAAGGCTTTCTTTTGCTATTTCGCGAAACCGTGTCTAAAGACATTGTATGCTATCCAGATAAACAATAAAAAAAGGGGGTGAAAGAAGAAAAGAAAAAGGCAAAAGGCAATTGAGCAAAAAATAAAAAATAAAAGAATATGATGGAGTTGATAGTGGTAAAGAACAAATACTGAACGTAGTGTAACACTAACGGATGTTGATCGAATATTTTTATTGGTTACTGTCGTTTAAACGTAATTTTGTCTAATGGCCTAACTTTAAACAGTGTTCGGCAATGGAGATCAGACAAAGTCGGACAAAGCAAAATAAAGCGGGTCCTCAGTTTGTTTCTCTCTTGAATTTGAACAAAAGGCACTAACATGTATCAGCTGAATCATTATTCCGTTTGGGTTTTCAGTAAAGGCCTTTGCGCGTTTATTCTGTTGTAGATTTGCAAAATTTTAATTAGCTCAAAAAATACAAGGGCATTTTGTTTTGTTTTGTTATTTGTAATGCAAGATAGCTCTTCAACAGAACACAAATACAAGTCTTGAGCTCAAAAGCACGCAACATTAATCATTACAAAGCCTTTTTGTGTTTTGATCTTTACCTCTCACCCTGCAAATGCTATTTTTGTTGATTTTTTACGTTTTTTTTTATCGACTTATGTTAATAACAAAAATCTTTTTGAATAAAAGTACCTCAAAAAAAAAAAAAAAGGGACTACTGTAAAACAAACGATTGTAGGCGGAATTTTCTACAATCGGGTGGTATATTCAAAAAGGCAAATTGTATTGCTTTCTATTTCATTCAATATCTATTAGTCGTAAAGCAAAAAAGTGAAACTAAAGAGCACACACAATCATTAAAGTCAAATTTTTCTTTGAAAACATTGCTAAACTGAGATATATACATGTATATCAGCTTCGTTTTCTAACTGCAATGCACATGTCATCCTCAAAATCTTGTACCCAGCTTGTTATTCCATTTGAAAAAACAAACAGGAGGCTTACAACTAAGAGCTTTTCTCAGCCAGCCATTTGGTTTGTTCTTTACCATATTTTTCTTATCAACAGGAGAAAGGGTTTTTTTAGTAGGGGCAGTATAGGTCGTAAATCTATGACCGAACTTTTCCTTTTTTTTATTCCTCTATTTGGTGCACAGAAATTTTTGGATACATAGATTATGACTTCTATGGTACCACATGCTTTTTTTCATGAATATTTAAGCTACCTAGTGCAATTCATCCAGAGTTGTTGTTGAATCTATTAGCCAGTTTACTACCCAACTCAATCACAGCAGGTATATGGCTTTAATTTTCTTTTTCATTTACTCCTGTCTAGCTCTAAATACAAACACACACACACACACACAAAATACAATAAAAAATTCTTTACTATTGTCCCTATTCATTTAACGCTTGTTATTGACTGTTGGGACAGGCGGCTGAGGACTCACCAAGTTTTTTTTTTGTCCAACTACTTGTAAAAATAAAAAAGATTCACAGTGATGAATGTAAATAACGCTCTATCGACAGATACGTTTGCATTTAATGATGCCATTAGGACAGTTTCACTAATTTTATAGCACTAAGTTTTGTTTTATTCAAATACATGTACTGCGCAGTAAGCTTTCTTTAGGATGTATAATAAAATACATTTTTTTATTTAAAAATTTGAAAACTTCGTATGGTAGGAACGTCTATTGTTTAAAAGGCTCGAAAAAAAAAAAATCTATCTCGGCTAGTTTTAATCGGCTCAATGAAAAAACAAAGTTTATAGACAAAGAGCCTAGCGTTGTGTAAGCTTGTTACTAAATACGACAACATTGAAACATTACATCGCGTCCGTTGAACATACTAATTGTTTGTACTTTTGATAGGTCTTTATATTGATTCACTTAATATACGTATACAACTTATTTACAAGCAGACAAAGTAAAGATACTTTAGGGAGTCATTCAAGCCGGCACCAGGAAGCCACAGAGCCGTACAATTTTTGGCAAATAACACCGAAAAGAAAAAAATCTTTACTGTTGTTTTTTTGGTGTTACCTGTTTTTTTTTTTTTTTTTTTTTTTTTCAATTGTCTGAGAATCATTTTTGAATCCCGTTCCTCCATGATTTTTCCATCAAAGGGAATCTTTATTGTGGTCTTTTTTTTGGTTTGCCTTTGTTATCTGAAATGAGCTCTATGCGTGGATTGACAGTGTTCATTGGTAATTCGGTCGGGCTGCTTTAATTTCTGTTTGTTTTTAACTCTTATTTTTCTTCATTTTTGTTTTGCTCAAATCATAGCCGACATTCGAAAATGTAAATGCCAAACAATTTTGTTTTCATTTCATTCATCTAACACAAGTACCTAGGTCGAGTAAGGGAATTAGAAGAAAAGCGCATCAATAAAGAAATGGCCAACATTCGCTCAAAATTTAAAGGTAAAATGAGCCTATCCAAAGTTAGTGAACAAAGGCCGGAATAAAAGCTAACCTAAACTAGAGGGCAATTTGAATGGATATCAGAAGAAAAAGTATGTCTGTAAATTATTGTACATGTACATTCTTGGTTGGGACATTGATTTTGGTCACCTTGAGGCGGTCAACTTAATATCAAGTCAAAAGTACAGCGAGAAGCAGATTGTAAATATCTTTTGGGAGAAAAAAGAGAAAAAGAAGCACTTATGTTTTCAATAGGGCTATTTGGCAGTAACGCTCTTGTTTCACGAGAACAGCGACTTGGTTCGATTAGTTGTAAATTCAATTAAAAAAGATTTGGAGGATATGAATGAAATCAACAACTGTTTAGCTTTACATGCTATTGCTAATATTGGTGGAAGAGAAATGGCAGAGAGTCTAGCAACAGATGTACACCGCTTGTTAATTTCGCCGTAATTATCAAAGAAAAAAAAAAGACCTTAGCACAAAAGTAGATTCACCTCTTTATAGGACATCAAAGAGCTTTGTAAAGAAAAAGGCAGCGTTAACCCTGCTACGTTTGTTTCGAAAGCATCCCGACGTGATACCTGTGACTGATTGGGCAGATAGAATTATCCTTTTAATGGACGAGCAAGATTTGGTACAAAAAAAAATTGGAAAAAGAGATAGTTAATAGTTTCTGACATCGATTAAGGGTGTTGCTCTAAGTGCTGTCACATTGATATTGGCATTAGCACAAACTTTTCCTGTAGAGTATAGCGGATGTTATGAGAAAGCAGTTCAGCGTTTAAAGAGAGTAAGTAAGGGATAAACCAGTGCTTTTTTTTTTTTTTTTAACGAGAAACCCGCCCCTTTTTTTTTTTTTTTTTTTTTTTTTTAGATTTTGATAGACAGAGAATACAGCCTAGACTATATTTATTATAAGGTTCCTATCCCTTGGTTACAGGTTAAATGCCTCCGTCTTTTACAATATTATCCTCCTCCTGGTAAGTGTAACTATTCATTCACTGGGTATTGATTACTTCTTGCAGAAGATAGCAAACTGCGTAGCGATATTAGTGAATTGTTACAGATTATTATCACCGATTCTCAAGAGACACCAAAGAATGTTCAACACAGCAACGCACAAAACGCCGTTTTGTTTGAAGCTATCAACTTGGCCATTCATTTGGACAGTAACTCGACCATTTGTGCCCAAGCTGCCTCTCTTTTGGGTCGATTTATCTCAAGCAAAGAGACCAATGTACGTTATCTTGGCTTAGAGACTATGGCACACTTGGCTGCCTGCGTAGATTCTTTAGAGCCTGTTAAAAGGCATCAAGAAACAATTTTATTGTCTTTACGCGATAAAGATATCAGCGTCAGACGTCGTGGTCTTGATTTGTTATACTCTATGTGTGACACATCTAATGCTAAAGTTGTGGTCTCCGAGCTGTTAAGATATTTACAGGTTGCTGACTATGCTATGCGCGAAGAAATGGTACTCAAGATTGCAATTTTAGCAGAAAAGTTTGCATCGAGCTATTCTTGGTATGTGGACATTATTTTACAATTGATTTCTACAGCTGGTGAGCAAGTAGGAGAAGAAGTTTGGTTTCGCGTGGTTCAAATTGTGACCAATAACGAAGAGCTGCAAGAGTATGCGGCCAAGACAGTCCTAAACTATCTAGGATCGCCCCAGTACAATGAAACAATGGTAAAAGTAGGCGGCTATATACTTGGTGAATACGGCCACCTGATTGCCAATTTGAATGGATGTAGTCCTATAGAGCAGTTCACTGCAGTTCATAACAAGTTCAATTTATGCTCTTTGCAGACACGCGCTCTTCTGCTCACTACTTATGCCAAGTTTATCAACCTTTTCCCGGAAATTAAGGGCCAGATTTTGCCTGTCTTGAATCAATATCGACATGTATTGGACGCTGAGCTACAGCAACGTGCATGCGAGTATTTCGCCGTCTCCACCTTACCTACAGACGACCTTCTTCAAACGGTATGTGAAGAGATGCCGCCCTACCCTCAACGTCAGTCCACACTCTTGCTCAAATTGAATCAAAAACATGGAGACACAGAAGATAAAAGAGTCTGGGTGATTGGAGGTAAAGAGGCCAATGCAGAACGTCGAGATACTCTGAAGCGCATAGTTTCAGTTCGTTCGAGCTCTGTCGACCATCTACATACTGCTCCTACGGTGAACGCAGCCCCGGTTCGATCGGCTACGATGCCTGCCAACCTGGCACATCATGAGCTGGATCTTCTTCATTTTGATGACCTTAGTTTGAGTACACAGCCAGCTCCGTTCCTATCACCCGAAACACCTTTGGTACCTGACTATAGATTGGGATACGATGTACTTGTGAAGCACCCAGAAGGTGTTTTGTATGAGAATGCTCAAATTCAAGTCTCGGTTAATACAGAATACCATGGATGCCACGGCCGTATGGCTCTATGTTTGACTAACAAGATGCCTCAAGGATGGAGCCAGCTTAACGTGAGCGTTCATGGTACGGAAGCTATTAAGACTGAATTGGCTTCTTCAAATGAGGTGATTTCAGCTGGTACACAGATACAACGTATGATTACTTTTGAATGCAATGACCTGTTTGCTGAATCCCCCGACCTTTACATTCAATACGATCACACAACACTTCACCTCAAGCTGCCTGTAGTTATCAGCAAATTCCAAGAGCCTATTACCAATATGGACGAAGCCAACTTTTTCAGACGTTGGAATCAGATGGGGGCTTCGCGTGAAAGTCAGGTGATTTTTAAGAGCGAGGTGCCTATTCAGCTGTCTTCTGCTGCAGCTACCTTACAGGCTTTTGGAATAGGGCTTTTATCCCAAGTAGATCCAAACCCAAACAACTTTGTAGGTGCTAGTATCGTAGATACCGGTAAGCAAGGAAAGATTGGGGTGCTGCTCAGACTGGAGCCCAACTTGGAGCAAAACGTAAGTTGTAGCAAAATTTTCAGCGATCAAAACTAAAAACTCGCGTCTATAGATGTACCGTCTGACAATCAGAACGCCCACGGAAGGGGCCTCTGCGGTATTGAAAGAGTTATTAGAAAGACCTCTGGCTTTCGGATCTTAAAAACAAACAAAAGCAAACATACATACCCCATTCCTTGTAATAAACAATTTTTATTATCGAAACAAAAAGCAACCCTTGTATCAGGCAAGTTCCAATGTACCTTTGTATCAAAAGGCGTATGTGATTTCTTTAATATAATTCTTTTGGAGTGTTCAGTAACAAATACTGAACAGGTGCACTATGTATTTGAGGCCTCATAATATACAAAGTAGATACTGGGGAGGTGTTTAAAAAAGCTCAGAGCGCTAGTTGTGCCGGTATCGAAAGGGAGCTGTAGTGAAGGACGTGCTTTTGCAAAGACGATAAAAGATCGATATAGGACCATCCATAGAGAACAGAGTATGGAAAGTCCAAATATGAAAGGTTAGTTTTGTATATAAATTAGATGCTCAGCTCATAGAAACAGGTACTTTCTATGTTACTGTTTTGCATCAAACGTCATATCTATGGCAGCTACCATGAGTTAGGAGGGGACTGGGTATGAGATATGTACTGACCCTTTTCTCTGCAGATTACTCTATTGGGACAACAACAATAACAAAAAAAAAAAAAAAAAAAAAAAAAAAAAAAACATGGATTTAGGAGGAAAAAACACTCGAATATCTACAGTTGGTTAGAATTGACTCAATATTTTCACGTTGATACGCATTGTACCAAAGCCCCTATATGAAGAGCTTGGTTGCGCTAACAAAAAGTTTTTTTTTTTTTTTCCTTTTTGCCTCAAGCAAGTTTCAAACAAGCTGACACTTCAGAACAATCTAGGTCCATTACCAAGATAGTAAAGGGAAAACAAGTGTTTGACAAATATACGCCTGCGACTACTATTGTTAAGACTGTTTTTTTTTTTAAAGGATTTACTCCTTGTTATGTGTAGTGCTTTTAGGATTGTCTGGTTAGGTTCTCAATTTAATTAATCAGTGACAATCATTTTCTTAGGATTATGGCAAACTTTAGTCTTTTTTAATGCGACACCGCTTGGTAAAAGGTGTGTATATATGTGTTTACTAAAAGGTATATATTACAGATGTTACAAAAAAAAAAAAAAAAAAAAATAGAGTGCAGGTGAATGTTTGAGCAGCGATGGAGGATAATGTGTGTCTCTCTTTTCTAGAGAGTCTAATGGATAGAGGGAGAGCTGTCAGAAGTGCCCATCACATCATCTAGCAGAGCGGGAGCAACCAAAGTGGTGGCTAGATAGCCTTCACTCCTTGAAGGAGTGGCTTCGTTTTTGGGCACCAGCGGTTGGTCTTCTTCCTCTTCTGTCACGGTTTCAATGGCCTCTTTTTTCATGGCCAAGACCTCTTCTACCTCTATAGCCACACTGGCTTCCAAATCAAAATAGTTGCGACACAATGGACATGAAAACCCTGGATAGTTTTGAAAAACAAGAGGTTTCAAACATTTAAAATGAAACACATGTGAGCAGGGGGCCACAAAAAGTGCTTGAAAAGGTGCAATGGCATAAAGACATATGCAGCATTCTTGCACATGCTCGTCTGTTGTTGTTGTTGTTGTTGTTGTTGTTGTAGCGGCAGCTGTAGAAGTGGCAGCTTTTGTTGCTATGCTGGTAGCGGTGATTTCACGTGAGAGTTCATGGTTTGCTGGTTGCAAAAGCTGCGTGCGTAGTTGTTGAAAAGCCGCACGAGCAAAGGGCGTATCCTGAAGCTCTGCACGGTTGATCTCAAAACGAATACGCACTGCACGATAGATGGATTCTAAGCCCCCTTGGTAGTCTACACCAAGCTGGACAAGGTCACCGTCTTTGATATGTTGTGGTTGGCTTTCGTGATTGGGCGGGCTGAGTCTGAGGCGGTTGACGAATGTACCGCTGGAGGATCCAATGTCACGAATAAATATCTAAAACACAAGGATTGTATTTAGCCAAAGTCTTTATATAGAAAAAAGCCAACCCTACCTTTCCTTGTTCTGTCCAAAGCTCAGCATGACTCCGACTGACCACCTTGCTTTTGAAGGAAAGGCGATGGTCTATGGAATTTCTATCAGAGAACCGACCAATGCGATAGATCACACCTGGCTCTATCTCTTTATCAATAATGTCAAACACAAAGCTACGACTGGATACGCCCACATTAGGCACAAGGCGTATATGTTGAGACGCATCGAGCTCTTGGGTGGTGTTTTCTGTAATAGGCGGTGCTGGGTTTGAAGTGGAAAGTCGTCTATGAGCTCTGCGGATACTTGCAAACCCCCGAGATATTAAGGCGGGTGAGGAAGTGTTGGATGCTGATAAGCTGCGATTGCGAGGCATAATAGTTAAATCGTTCAGTGCTATTAAATCACGAATAGACATTCATCAAAAGAAGAAGAAGAGAAAATCAAAAAAAAAAAAAAAAAAAAAGAAAAAGATGAAAATAAAATATAAAAAAAAAAAAAAAAAAAAAGAAAAACCCTTCTCTGTCCAGTGCAAGAAAGGAAACAGAGTGTATGGTGAAGCGGAGATGCAATTCTTTTCTACCTTTACCCGCAAGAGTTCCTAATCTAGTTTTGAAAGGCCAATGGTTGCTTCTTGTGCAAAGCCAAGGTAAAGAGAGGCATTGCTTTCGATTCGGATAAAGACAGATTCATCTATATTTATATCTTGAGAACGTCGTTGACTGAGAAGTGCTCGGAGTATTTACAAATGATAGGCTAATGTGATGATCATAGCTATCATTGTACAAGTCATGTATTACATAATAGAGTAAATCACCACAAGTTGGGAAGAAGGGCAACAGCGACAAGCCAACATATTTAATGTTGGAGCTGGTAAGAGCGTATAAAGCGGTAACTACAGTCTATCATCAGACGATGTTGGATGGCAAGGCAGGCTGTTGTGTAACTTGAGCAATCAAGTGTCTCTTGTTTGGAAAGTTTGGTGGCATAATTTCTTTTGGAAGAAGGCGTTTTAAAACAAGAAAGTGCCAATACATTAGGACGAACCCCATTAGAGCTTTAGAAAACGAAAAGAAAGAGAGTTGCAGACAACAGAACCCTATTTTTTTTTTTTTTTTTTCGAAATAAAACGAGTATACATACTCGTGGTTGTTGGCATAATCAAGCTCTTTGACGATCAAGCTATCTACTCGCATATTCTGGCTGTAGATGAGTAAAATATTTGTTGGGCTTTATTGCGATTTGATTAAAGCAACGGAAGATTTAATACCACCACCACCAGGTTAAAGAATGTGTATCTTTGCTCATCAGCCTACAAGCGTCAGCCTTGTAACATTTCTTCTGTCTTACTTTCTAACGGCTGTACTTTGGTTTTGTCTTTTTCAAGGCCATGTTTCTTTTCTAAAAGAAAAAAAAAACCCCCTCCACAAGCGCTTTATGTCCTCAAAAGTGTTGCATTTTGCTACAAATAAAGAGCACCCACCAGCCAGAGCGCTGCTTTTCAACGGAGCATATTGTCTGAATGCCCACCAAACGCCTCGTTCTCTACGCCCACCTATTCTTTTTTGCATAGATGATATCATCATTCGCCTACAGCATGTGCAAACTATACAATACATCACGTGATCATGAGTGGTATAAAACCAAGCGTTGTTTTTTAGCTGTGGCTTCAAGGCAACTGGCATCGAAACAAAAAAGGTGATATAAGCACAAAGCCAGCTTTTCTTGCGATAGGGCATTCATCCAACCTGCGAATGACTCAAGCCACCTTTCGACTGCCGTCTGCTTCTTCCCTCTTTTTTGTTGTTGTTGTTGTCAAGGAATTCTATTGGTTTCAACTTTCTCTGGTGTAACTAAGGACCGCTTCCCTTTCAGAGAGCACTGTCGGTGGTTTGAACTGTAAGCTGCACGAGTAGAGTTTTGCTTGTATGACATGTGTTTTTTATTGTCTTTTGGCCTTTACACATCAATGGACTTTTAAATTTTAATAAAAATAGAAAAAAAAGAATCCGGCCAATGCTTATATCCACACACACACATACACACACACACACTCCTCTTTTTTCATTTGTTTGCTTTTCTTTCCTTTTTTTTTTTTTTTTTTTGGGAACCTCGGCAATTGATTCAATGGGGTTTTTTCGCGGAGAGACGGAGAGTGTGCAGTACATAGACGCTATACCTCAGAACTACAGAACAGCACAGCAGAAGAAAAGATGGAGATACATTGCGCTGGGAGTAGCTGCGATTGTAGTGATTATTGTGGTGGTTGCGGTTGCTGTGGTAGTCAGTGAGAGTAAAAAGAAGCAGAGCGACGAAGCGTACGGAGTATCGCCGTATGCCAATATGACGCCTATCATCACACGCAACGACACAGAACTGCAACAGAAACAGCGTATCTTTGTTGTGGGAGATGTTCATGGCTGTATAGACGAGTTCAACAGGCTTCTGGACACCTTGGCTTTCAATGCCACTACAGACCAGCTTATCCTGGCGGGCGACTTGACTTCCAAAGGCCCGGACAGTCTTGGCGTCATCCGCCGTGCCAAAAGCCTTGGCCTACTTTGTGTAAGAGGTAACCACGATGACAAGCTGGTACGGTTCAAGACGTTTGAAAACCAAAGAGGCCAAAATGCCATGCATCCGCTCAATGCTGTCATGCCTGAAGGCAATGTACCAGACCCGCTCAAGTTCAAAAACTACCACGAGCCACTGGCACTGTAAGTTCAGAGAGCGATGCTAGCGTACACTCACCGCCTATAGGAGTATGACTGCGGACGATTACAACTATCTGGCCTCCTGTCCTGTGATTCTCCATATGCCTTTCTTGAATAACGCGGTCATTGTCCACGCTGGGCTTGACCCTGCCGTACCAGCGCTGAAAGATCAAGTTCCCTATCAGGTCATGACGATGCGTGATATCGACAGCCATAACAAACCGACCTCTGAAAGCGGCGTAGGCATTCAATGGGCCAAGACATGGAACACGTACGAGCAAAGTCTGACAGTCAACAACACCAGGATTTACTATGGCCATGACGCTGGACGTGGACTGAATCTGCAGCAGACCACCTTTGGCCTTGACACCGGCTGCGTTTACGGCGGAAAGTTAACCGCAATCAATATCAAAACACACGAACTAACACAAGTCAATTGCGCCACACATGTTGCCAAAAACGACGATGACGACTAAAGAAAACCGTCTATTCAGATTTACTTTATTTTTTTTTTTTTATCTCAATGTATAAACCACAGTCATCTTTAAAAACATGCCAATAAAAACGAATGGCAACAGAAACAGTCTTTACAAACAAGGTGTGTTGATAGCATTCAACAAACATCTCGCCCAGCGATAGAAAATCCCTTTTTGGATTGTACGGTGCTTTGCCAGCGTTGATCGCGATAGAACCGTGGCTGGTGTGATACCTCCACTGTTTGTTTCTAACTTGAATAGGAATATCCAAAATAGTAAACTAACGCCTTTTTTGGCCCTTGGATGGAAGCGCAACGGTCAAGGGATAGCTCCCGAAAGCCGGATATGCCTTGGAAATTCACCATCGGCTGCAGTCATGGTGTTATATTGACTCTCCGCCCTTTGTCGTCATAGGTGGTATGAAACTGTCCTTTTTCTTTTTTTTTTTTTTTTATTATTCTTTCTCTTGAACATGTCTGGGCCTATTCATTTACCTGAAGAGAGGCCGAATTGGATCCAACGGCTGTTTTCTAACTCAGATGAGCATCGCCCAGAACTGGAAGGGCGCAAGAAAACGACACGGGCCATGGTGAAGGTCGTGCTCTCTTTATTACTTTTGGGTGCCATGATTGGCTACTGGTTTTATCCCACTGACAGTAAATGAAAAAAAAAAAAATAAAGAAAATCAAGACTGAAACCTTAGGTAGGCCACCCTTCCATCCCGGATTTAACAGCGAGAGAGCAGACTTTTCTCAGCCTACAGAACAAGAGCCAGCTACGTGACTATCTTTATCACTATACTTCTGAAGCCCATGTAGCGGGTACGGACAGTGATAAGCGTCAAGCAGAATGGACACGTGACCAGCTGACACAGTTTGGCATCAACACCAGCATCGCCACCTACTGGCCACTGCTGAACTATCCTATTTCCCACCGCCTGGCGCTTGTTTCCGGGCCGGAACATCTCAGGTACGAAGCCAAATTGACAGAAGATCCAGTCCAAGAGGATCCTACGAGTCACGATCCCAACGTGGTGCCTACTTTCCACGGGTATTCTAAAAACGGCACGGCACAAGGACGGGTGGTGTATGCCAACTATGGCCGTCTAGAAGATTTTGAGTTTCTTAAATCACAAGGGATCCAGCTGGAAGGCACGATCGCTCTTGTGCGTTATGGCGGCTCTTTTCGAGGCTTGAAGGTCAGAGCGGCCGAAGTCTATGGCTGTGCAGGTGTTTTGATTTATTCCGACCCTTCAGACGATGGTCCTTGGGGCAAAGACGCGCCGTCCTACCCTGAAGGACCTTGGCGGTCTCCGAGCTCGACGCAGCGAGGTTCTGTTCTCTACCTTTCGCTTTTATCCGGCGATCCATTGACGCCAGGCTATCCAGCCTTAGAAAACGCTACCCGCCTCACCTCTTCCCCCGCACTACCCAAAATCCCTTCCCTGCCTCTCTCATGGGAAGACGCTCTCCCGCTGCTCAAAGCCATGCAGGGCCATGGCGTAAGGGCAGGACAGGGTTGGACAGGTGGACTGCCGGTGGACTATTTCAGTGGCCCGACCGAAGGCGAAGCGATTCTGGTAAACCATGTCGAAAACAAGACAACACCGATCTGGAACGTCATCGGTCGTATTGAAGGCACAGAAGAACCTGAGAAGGTCATCCTCTTGGGTAACCATCGTGATGCTTGGGTCTATGGCGCGGTGGATCCCTCGTCTGGCTCGGCAGCACTGCTGGAGCTGGGTCGTAACCTGGGTCAGCTCTTGGCTCAGGGGTGGCGGCCGAAGCGTACGATCCTTCTGGCTTCTTGGGACGCTGAAGAATACGGGCTTGTGGGCTCGACAGAATGGGTGGAGGAGAACAGAGACTGGCTGGATCAACAGGCTGTGGTCTATATCAATGTTGATACCGCAGTGAGTGGACCTCACTTTAACGCGGCCGCTTCTCCCTCTTTGAACCGTCTGATTTATGATGTGGCTGCAAAAGTAGACGATCCTCGTTCGGGTCTCTCTGTTTACGATGCTTGGTGTCAAGATCAGGCGTTGCCAGCGAAAACCCGTCCTTGGGTGGATCGACTGGGATCTGGCTCTGACTTTGTACCTTTCTTGGACCACGTAGGTATCGCCAGTATGAATCTGGCCTTTGCAGGGGACTATGGCGTCTACCACAGTAACTATGATAGTTTCCATTGGATGGAGAAATTTGGCGATCCTGAATTCAAATACCACAAGACGTTAGTCCAAATCTGGGGCCTTGTTGCCCTGCGTCTCGCAGACAGCCCCATCCTGCCTCTCTCGCCTGTAGATTATGCTGCTGAACTTTCTCTCTATACGCAAGAATTGGAAGCTTATACTGCCAACTACACATTCCATGGGCTAGCTTCTTCCGTCAGTACCTTACAAGCCGCCGCCCAAAAATTTGAGCAACGTGTGGCCCGTCTCTCGCAACGTCTAAGTGAATACAGCACGTTGGAACACGTCCCTCAATCGATACTCGATAGCGTCAAGAAGGTCAACGACCGTTTGACCTATTTCGAACGAAGTCTGACGGACGCCAAAGGTATTCCAGGACGTACTTGGTTTAAGCATGTGGTCTATGCTCCCGGCTTATGGACAGGCTACTCATCTCAAGTCTTTCCTGCTATTATCGATGGCGTGGATGCCAGAAACGATGCGTGGGTGGCTCATGCAGAAAAAAGGGCTACCGAAAGTATCCAACATGCAGCTGATTCATTATAAAAAAAAAAAAAAAAAAAAAAAAAAAAAACACTTTAACCGGTTTCTTCTTGTTATTTTTTTATTGAATGTGTGGAAGGTTCTGAAAGTGTATCCAACGTATGTCCGTTTGGACGCAACTGAAAGACAACACGTCTTTTTTCGTTTTTGGGATCCAACATGGAACCAAAGATGAGCGAGAGTTCTGTTTTATGTCCATTGTTTAAACACGTCATCTGTTTTCCAGACAGAATCTGTTCAATCGTACCCGTAAACACGTTCCTTACTTCGATAAACGTAGCATGAAAAGCCACTACAAATGGGTATGAAAATGCAAATGAATCTGGAACGCCTTCCCACTCGATAAGGAATTTTTTGAACAGTCGATTTCCTTTACTGTCGATATAAAAAGCATACTCTATTAGTAGAAAAAAAAAAAAAAATGTTGGCAAGATCTTTTGCTGTATGTACGATTACCATCATAACATAGAAAGTAATGATTTCTGGGTGTTCTAAAGATGGCGATATGTTTCATGGGCTGTCGAAGCTGAATAGGTTCTTTTTCTCTTTCGACGATAAAACTGAGGTTTTTATCGGAAGGATTTAGTAACTCTAAAAAACCAACCAGATTCGATTACTACTACCCAAGAGGTTCAAGAAGGCTACTTACGTTGGGGTTGATCTGTTTTCATATCAATCATGATCACCCCTCTGGAAGTGGTGATCAACATCATGGTCGCAGACAATTCGACAGCGTAGGCTTCGCATGGCACATAGCAGTCTTTGAGTTTACGTAGATTGATCAAGTTGGAAGGCTTCAAGAACTTGGGAATCAAACTACCGCGTTTACTGGACGTGATCTGGACTAGGTTGGTATCCACTGGTTCAAAGGTGGAGATGACCGAATGAAATGCGGATACTTTGGGTACACAGATCATCGTTTTCTGTAGACAGTAACCGACATAAAAGAAAGGAACCTGGGTCTGGATCAGATGGCCCATAGGTTGATTCTCGGGTTTTCCGTTCACGACATCTAAAGGGTATTGCCATAGATGACGATCCATCAAGACCAACAGGATCTGCGTGCTTTCAATGGCCTGGATATGCGTCACCCCTTGCAAAGACAGTACCTTGTGTGGACATGACTTGTAATTGTGATGTCCCACATAAATACCGTCCTCAGCTGCCATCAGGTATTGCTGTCCGCCATCTAAACAAAAAACAAAAAACAAAAAAAAAAAAAGCGGTTTCAGAGCCGTTTGGGATCTTTTGTAACTTACTAAAAGTAATAAAGTGATAAAGTCGGTTGGACTCCAAAAACTCTTGCTTTGGAAAGACCGAGATGGGTTCAAAGATTTGCTTTTTTTGATGATATTCCTCTTGATGTCGCTTGATCTTTTCGATCCATGCTTTTCTTACCGCGGCAGAGCTGGCATATAACGTGAATTGGAGTTCGGATCGACCGAGATGTTTGAACGTGAGTGGATAACAGGAATCTTCCGAGAGATACGCACTCAAGTCGGTCGAGGCTCTGACATGAATCCCTGCCCCTCCAGAAGAAGCAATCATCATTGTGTTGTTTGGGTTGTTGTTGGTTAAATAGGGCAAGATCAACGAACTCGAGAGTTTGCTATGAATCGATGGGTCATAACGAGGTACATATGCTGACAAGAGCTCGATAGGAATAGGCTATGAATGCCTACATCAGTTGACTTGTAAAAAAAAAAAATGGGAGGATTTACTCGTTTCTGAATCACATATTTTTCTGTTGGGCCCTGAGCTACCTTAAGCTTAGTGACAATCAAACAATGATCTAGAAGAAGAACGAGATAATCTACTGATTCAGGTTGAGCTGATTTTTTAAGTGTGCCCTGTTTGATAATCAAGCGCTTTTTGTCCAATAGATCGAGATTCTTTATAGAAAACAGCAAGTAAAAGAGAAAGAGAGTTTGTCTTTCGATGCAAGGATACCCCAAAAAAAAAAAAAAAAAAAAAAAAAAAAATACTTACTGCTTCGTCCGCTTTATATTTAAATGACAAGTTATAGTGAATTCTTTCAAGGTCAAAGC
Source organism: Sporodiniella umbellata (assembly GCA_025677835.1). Classification (NCBI taxonomy): domain Eukaryota; kingdom Fungi; phylum Mucoromycota; class Mucoromycetes; order Mucorales; family Rhizopodaceae; genus Sporodiniella; species Sporodiniella umbellata. The sequence goes on along the minus strand of JAIXMR010000002.1, from coordinate 3,923 downwards.
GAGTCTTTGCCTTTCCGGTTTCATAGTTGACAAGGGATAGGCACTGTTTGAGGATCTGTAGAGCCTTTGGCAAGAAGATTTGGTCTGGATGTCCTTCTGGCGTATGTTTCAGTATTTCGGTCAATAAAAGGGTATATCTTCCGAGTCGAGTGGTCGGCTTAGTGAGGTACCCGTTAAGTTCGAGCTTTAGAGAGCTTGGGTGTCTTTCTGTAGACTGAAAAGAAAGCGGAATAAGAGGGGTATGGTTTTATAAGGCAAGGCTCTCTACCTGAACAAAAGCATCAAAAGCTGGATTGGCATGGATTTCGTTTTCTAGAATGAACTTTGCCTCATGTTGCTTGGATCCATAGTGGATATAAGGTTCAAATTGACCGACATGATCCAACAAAACATCCCCAATCTGATCAATCACAGGGCTAACCTTCTGGCGGGTTTTGAGAGCCTTGAGAAGTTGTGAGTTGATCTTGATGAGAGTAGAGATATTTCTAAAGATTTTTTTGACCAGAGACTCTCTTTTGGAGGTTGGTAAGATCGTGCTTGTTTTCAGAGGTTCTATCCACATCTACTAAGATGAATGGTGGTTAAAAGGGTCAACGCAAAAAAAAAAAAAAAAAAAGGAAAGCTTACTGTTTCCAAATAGTTCAAACTTTCAACATAGTCTTGTTCAGTGTAGATCAATTCAAATATGTTTTCTTGTCTTTTACGTTCGATTTTTGGTATTGAAAGGTAAAGCTCTTTATTAATTCTATTTGCCCATAATCGGTCATGATGGGATGACCTATTTTCTGATCTGTGATAGCCTTGTACCTCATTTTTAAGGGAGAAAGAGAGGGGGAGGGGAGAGAGAAAATGATTATTTAAACTTAACAACCGTTTCTGAAATCAAAGTGGGTTTACCTGTGTTAATCTTTTTGGGCAAGTGGGGCTATAGCAGGGTTTATTACCCCAACATGTGGGTGAGTAACAATAGGTAAGTTCTGTGAGCACACTATTGGGTAAGTCCAGAGGCTCATTATTGACTGATTCTATTTCACTCAGGCTATCGTTTGTATTGAGTTGGTAGACTGCGTTTGAAAACTCATAAAGATGTTCACTAGAGTCTTCAAGCTGAGTTTCGTAACATACATCGTGAAAGATTCTTTGAGAGGCTAAGCTACGCCCAACTTTGATAGCTAAATTTCTATCTTTTGTGTAAAGAATCGTGGTGATCTTATCCTACAGTCTGTAAATAAATATCTCTACTCAAAAACACATCTATATGCACACACACACACACACACACACACACGTATATATATATATATATATAGAATGAATGTGAAAGGGGAAAAGGGAGAGAAAGAAAGAGGGGGAGAGGGGAATGATAGTCTCAGGTTACTTTACCACAACCTCTTTACCGTCAAAGGTGTTTTTATAATCAATACCGTTCTTGACATGGTCGGTTATCGATATCAGCTTTCTCAGTTCTTGAGCTACTCTAGACACTAAGGCTGGATAGACCACAGGTGCGATATCTGAATTTATTATCGACCTTGTTCCATATGCAAAGCTATTCGAACGTTGTGTCATCTTTTATATATCAAAGCCCCCAAAAAAGAAAAAAAAAAAGAGAAAAAAAAGAAAGAAAATAGACAAAAAAAGAGAATAAAGAAAAAAAAAAAAAAAAGAAAAACTGTGCCCCTTTGTTGTGCCTTTTTTTATATGTAAATTTTATTTATAAACTTTTAACCAAAAAAGAATAATAAAAAAAAAAAAAAAAAAAAAAAAAAAAAGGGGGGGGGACAGCCACAAAAGTCTGTTGAAAAAAGAGAATGGATTGGTGCTACCGATGGCATTTGGGCCAAACGAATGTTATGAGTTTTAAATTACCCAAATGGCCCGCACCTTATCTCTAACAAACATTTAAAAAAAAAAAAAAAAAAAAAAAAAATGGCAACGGCAGTAAAAGTGATTGATAGAATCGATCCTTTCAATAAGAGAGTTTATTGGACAAGCCAAAGCACAGAGTGAGCCAAAGTAGTAACACACGTCATTCTTATTCTGTGGGAGAGAGGCAGCCGAGAGACTGCCTTTTTTGTTCAGCTCAACATGTGTGTTACATGAGATGTAACTCTGTTTTAGATAAAACCATGGCCAATCTTGAGTGTAGTCAATCCAAAGAGAGAGAGAGAGAGTACAAAGTGAAATTGTATGTTTCATTTCTTTGAAATCTTCTAATTCTCTGAGATGACGATGGTTGTTACTACGATTGTTACGATTCTTATTATTTTTGGACTGAGGTTCCACATAACAAAAGATTGCTTGAAAACAAAAGCAAAGAGGGGAGGTCGCTTGGTGACAGACTAGCTGACAAGAAATTAAAATTAAAAAAGATTTTCTGTACTTTCTTCTCGTCAAGAGATCTTCCAGACATTCTCTTTCTTTTAAGATTCCGAATATAATTGAAAGTTCAATATTTTTTTTTGTGTTATTTCTTTTCTTTTTTTTTCTTTTGTTCAAAGCCAATGAAGTAAGACGAGAACAAGTTATGAATTGAAACGCCTTTGGGGTCAAAAGAAAGAAAATTAACTCTATTAGTTTTCTTTTAGGGAAAAGGTCCGCCCCATTGTTCTCTTCAGAAACGCATGATAGCACTTTCAACACAGTTCATATTCTAGCGGCTGTTGTGGGCGTGGTGGGCGCTCTGGTGGTCGGTTGGAGCATTTTCTTTCTCTGCCAACGAAAGAAAAAGAAACAGAAATGTAGTGAGCAGGACCCCAAGGGCGAAAAGACCGTACTTTACCAGTTTGCACTGGATATGGAAAGCCCGCCCGTGGCTCATTTGACAGAAAGTCCAATGATGCAACAACATCAACTTCAATTGAGATTACAAAGCCAAATACCCAATGCATCCTCATTACCTCATCCTCCGCCACCTTATCACCCATAACTCTATTTATTCTTTCATACCCTCCCCTCCTTCCTTCTTTTTAATAAACTAGTTTTTAGTATGTGGGATTTGACAGTTCTCTTTTGGATGCATCCAAGTGCCCAGTTTGCATTGAAATGTAGAGGCAAAATGAGCCGAGTTCATTAAAGGAATATTGACTCGATAGCTATTGGGTGAGGTTTCTGTCCACTAAAAAAAAAAAGAAAAAAAAAAAAAAAAAAAAAAAGGGTGAGTGTTTGTTTAAGCGGTTTTGTAGGTGAAGGGTTACGTTGTAGTGGGGAAGGGTTTTGGTGCATTGCGAACGAGCAAATTGAATATAAAATAACTGAGCGGGAGTCCAGGCAGCCAAGCCAGGCAAGGAAACGTTCGAAACGGCATGAAAGATCAAAGCGGTATTATCGATCTTGTCCCGCTCGAGTGTGGTATGGGCAATGTCCAATCCAAAGCGGCTGTACTGACGGATGAGACAGTGCGGATCGACAGGCAACGGACGGTCCAGAGCAGGCTATGGGGTAGGTGAGAAGCGGTATCTCTGTGATTAGAGAGACTTACCATGATGGCTTGAGCTATCATCCAGCCCAGGACACCGGTGTAGAGGTAGTCGGGCTGGTCAAGCGTGATGCGTGAGAGAAGGCCGGCAGGCAAGATAAGCTGCTTGTACTCTTTGCGGTAGGTGATCTCGGTCGAGGCCGGGTTAAAGACAGGCGGCTGGGGTGTGGCGTGGGCCTGTTCGTTACGTGACTGACGGTAGGCGAGATGGGCAAGCCGGAGGCTGTTGACGGTCAGGCTGGGATGGGTCATGTTGAGTTCGCCAAAGGCCTGAGTGAGAGAGAGTAAATCGAGCAGATCGAGCCGGGACAAGGTAGAGTAGCCGACCTCGATATGGATCCTACCCAGGGCAAGGAGAGGCTCCAGCTGACGAAGGGCGTGTTCAGCCGCTTGATGTAGGCGGGACCTATCCTGTGGGGAACGATCGAGAAGATAGTAGCGGCCG
>JAIXMR010000198.1:0-10508 GCA_025677835.1 Sporodiniella umbellata | reverse complement strand
AGACATGTAATGACTTTATACTAACATTCTTTTACTATCGTTGTCCAATGTTTATTGCATTACTCTGTTACTGCATTCAATCTTGGATATTTGATTTGTTTGAACATTACTTTACTTCCTCAAAGAGTACAGATACTCTTTGTTAATTCATTCAATAAACAGCAGCAAATCATTACATATCCCTTTTACTATTCAAGTGTTCCTTCTTAGACTGCACGTCTATTCTGTTTCCTTTTATTTAATTTTTTGCCTCGCTCTTGTAGATCCGCTTCGTCTGTAAGCTCTATTGTCCCAAAGTTCCGCTACAAGTCCCTAACACCACCCTTCTCCTTTCCGGCTCTTCCCTTTCCCTGTTTGAAGACACAGCTCTTAAAAGACACTCCAAAAACCATAAAAGTAGGGTTTTATTTATACTTTTTTTGATCGTCTATTGCATCCATCAATTATAGCTATCAAATACACATTTTATGTTTAACAAGTGATTCTCTATCTTATTCAAATAATAACTTTATCACTAAAGCTAGAATTGAGTTGAGAAGGCTTAGTTTACCGCACTTAATTCGTAAAAATGGCTGATTTTACAACTTAAAATCATCCATGAATTAAAAGTAATATTCGTCTGCTTTTTCATAGCACTGTTTTTGAACAAGAAGAGTAAAGAAGTAGGCTTTAAATAGTCGCCTATACTTTTGTATGCAAATTAATTTTAAGAGATTGAATGAGATAATAGAGCCAGTACAAAATATTTAGAGAAGGTGGTTAGTAATCGTAGTGTCTATACAAGTGATGTTTGTGTAATTGTTAAAACCGCGCACCGTTCTTCTTAGTTGACTAAGAAGATATGCATTGCCGGTAAAATACAGAAATACCCAAGGATCCACAGCCGTACATTGTGTTTTGGGATTTTTTTTTTAAATGCAATAAAAAGAGAAGTAGAAAAATAATAATAAAAGGGATTGTCAAGTGGACGCCAGTGTTTTCAAAATTGGTGTCGGATATTTGTACATGATTTGTCTTAAAAAATGCGACATTACTCTGGAAACATTATAGATCAAACTAAAGTAAATTAAAAGTAAAAAGGGCTATAGAAAAGGTGATGATCGACCTTAAGGATCAACTGTAACATTCAATTCAACCCAATGCAACACTCTATATTAAAATGAATATAAGCCCCATCCATACTGTTACTTTTGCGAAGCTTTTGTCACAAGGTGTCCAAAAATATGGTATTTATTTAAAGAGTACTTTGAATTTAATATATAATGTTTTAGCATGCATGTATACAACTACAATCTTTACACTATTTAATACATTAAGCCACTTTAAATTGAAATACAGATCTTTACTATAAGCTTTGTCATCGCAATACTTGTTGGATTTTGACAATCGTCTTAAGATCAAATGCATCTTAGCCTGACATCTTATTAAAAACAGTGATGAGGTTTTGATATGGCAACTTGGAATATCTGCAAGTTAGACAAGTGCATACTTTTAATATTATATACATGATAATGATATATCTTGCTACTTTGAAGCGGTATCGTACTCTTCATAAAAAAGAAAAGGAAAAAGAGTGGGATTAATAGCTATAAGCGGACTGAGTTATTTTGTTTTTTTTTCGAAATTTACAACCAGAGTATACAAAAATTAAAATTCTTATCGTTAATTCATAACACGTAAGTTCTCTAAGGGCTCAAATATTGATAAATGTTTAACAAAAAAAAAGACCAAAAGCCTTATGATTTTTAATATATGTGTATTTAATTCCTATATGCCATAGAAATGTGTAGCTGTTGGAATAGATCAAGCTGGTACTGGCAAATTATAGTATCCCATGATCTGCCTTACTACCGATCTGATGTTTTCAACTTCATGCTCCTCTGCACCATTTTTGATTGCTCCTAAACAATGACCTATATATTGCGAGGGAGCGTTCTGAGCCATTGTAGAAGAGATAATGACAAATGAAGTTTCTTTAGGACCCAAAACAGACCAGTCACTAAATATAGGCCCATACATATGATTCACTAGTATACCCATGAATGCTGGATTAAATAACTTGTGTGGAGTAAAAGAGTCAGGGAACTTTGCGTCGTATATTTTCTTCATTAATTCTACTCCCCTTTCTCTATAATTTAAAATATTATCGTAGCTTTCATCAATCCTAGATAAAGTATAGTGTTTAGTAAAACATTTCTGTGTGCTTACGGCTTGTATCTAACCCTTCAGGATTATCGGGAATAAGAGATTTGATATTGTCAGGCACAGCTTTTGTCAAGAAATAGACAATGTTCATCGACTGTTTTTTAAAAAGGGAGGGTTAAGCAATTGACATGGATATATATCGCATTCTTTTTTACCTTGGGGAAACCAAGTAAAGGATAGCTCTTGTTAGTTGCTTCTCTCAGTCTCACTAATACGTCAACTAGTATTTGATCCTTTTCTTTCTGAGATTTGTCTGGTAGCTGATTTACGTGCTCTGATATGACATTATATAAAGATTCTGCATCATCAGGACGGTTGGATGAGGATATAGAGCATAGCTAGTTTATTTTGGTTAATAGTAGACTTATTATATATTGATCTTACGGCAGCTAAATACCAAGATTCTGTTCTAATATCTTTTTCTCTGTTTATGAATTTTCTGAGAAGGTTTTCAATAGGCATTTTGTTTTCTTTTTTTCTCATACGAAAGAAAATGAGATACTTTATATAATGTTACTTAGCTCTTAAACAACCAAGGGCTATCGATACGCATTAAGTTGTAAACTATCAAGAGCCAAAGACTTTTTTTTTTTGCGTAATGCTTTATCTGAAGCCTCTTAAATAAGTATAGTTTAAATCACAATGGCTTGCTAAATTATATTTCTTAGTCAATTAAAAGTATAGTGATGTTTTAAGACAAAGCGTTTTTCTGTGCAAGTACTTTTCGTCTGTTTACCATTAATTTTGGATAAAGTAATGTGATGCTATAACATATAAATAAACGGCAGTAAGTTTTTTATTGTCTATTTGCGGCAGACAAAGTGACTAGAAGATATAATATATGATCCTTTCTTAAATTAACGTGTGTAAAAGGACCATAAAGAAACTCACTTATGTCAACTTTTTTTTTAAGACTGTATAGCTAAGGAATCGCAGATACAAGAATCTTGCAGTCACATAATGCTCAGATGCATTTTTGATTCTTTTTCCTAGCAATGTTTTGTAACGTTTATTCTGTTATACAATATCAATACAGCTACAGCAAATAGTATTTGTACTGCTTTGTATGCTATAAAATTCGTTCAATTCTACATCACTTGCAATGTTAACTCCCAACGTATTACGGTATGTTTACAACATATACAAGCGCTGGGTCTTTGATGTGATGTAGACTACATGTTTTATTATGTTACAAAGAAAGTTTGGAAAGTCACTCAAAAAACATGACCGCTTTTAGGTGTCCAGTTCTGACTCAACATCTTCGTTGCTAAAAATACCAAAGTCGTCTTTATCCGTGTTTTCTTCATATTCTGGGGCAATTCATTCTATTGATATAATGGGTGTGTGATTTTCAGATGCTTTTTTGATCTGATGGTATAATATATCAAGCTCATTCGCATTTCGACAATAAAACCCAAGCATCATAGAAGGGTCAATACTGGAAAGATGTATTTTTCTAGGAGTTGAACAATGGTAAGTCGAAAACTCTTCTTTTGTATACTGTGACAAAGGTTTTGTTTCTAATGCTGGTCTAGAAAAGTGAGGATCCAAATAAATCAAGTCATCACCCAAAAGACCAATAAAATAAAGAGACGAGTTGGGCCGTCCACCTACTATACCAACAAACGAGGAAATTTTAAAGCACGCTTTAAGACTTTCATGGTAAGTCGTATGAAGCGAGTCAATTCCTAGTCTTAATGGTACTAGAATTAGCACAGGCTTAAATGGGCCTATATTGTTGGTCTCCAGCTCAAGCGTACTTTTGTCGTAAAGTTCTTTTGCTTCCTCTGTTTCTTTATAATCCTTTGAAGGTGCCGACTTAGACATATATAACCCATGCTTTTTTCCAGCAGCTACTTTTTTTACATCTTCTTTGTAAATTATACCGTCTGGTGCGATGTATACGGATAGGTTAGCAGGCGAAAAATCAGAAACCAAAGCCCTATAAAACGGGGTTTTGTTAGCTGGCCATTTTAGCTACTGTTGCTATCTTACTGTAAAACCAGACTGATTGTGCTTGGCCCAAACCATTCTCCAATATTTTTTCCAAGCTGCTTCCCTAAAAGGGCTATCCGATGAATTGAAAAAGGAGCTCTTGGGGATAGTTCGTCTAAAAACCAATGTACGATCTATTAACGGCAAAGGTAAATTGACCTTCAGCTCTGTTTTTTCTTCTTTTTTGAAGTACCTTATTGTATTCTTTCCGGGATCTTTGGCTTTGTGTTTGACGTCTCCAGTCTATGTATATTTTTATATATAAGGTTTATATAGAAAAGAGAGAAAAGTACTTGCCTCTTCCTAAAAAATGAATGGTTAATGTGTTGGCCAACAAACTCTGCCCGCTTCTCAACATACAGCCCCACCCAATATCTGTCTTTAGATTCGATGGCCTGATCGGAGGGAAGTTATGACGATAGGTCATCCACAGTCTTGAGGTAAAATCATCATAAAAGTCAGGTGGCCAGAGCATATTGCCAGTCTCTTCTATTTCTTCATCAAGAGTTCTAAACATAATGTCTCTTTGTGCTTCAATCAATGCTTGCTGAATGGGATCCTCCGAGTTGATTGAATATGATCGGTTAAATACCCATATAGTCGGATTCTCGTGAGTCGTTTGTTGCATAAACAGTGTACCAGAAAATTCGGTACTTGAAGTCCACAAATTGGACACAAAATGCCCTAGCTTCAGTGGTATTTCTGCTGCCAAATAAGAGGAGCTTGTTATCAATTTATCTTTAAACGGCGCAGTACTATGGTGATTGCTGTTTTGCGGCTGAGGTAGCTCTTTGTCAGGAGATTCGTCATTGTGCTTTGAGCTACTCATCTTGTCCTTTGAAACGAGCTCTCTGAAAAGTTGCAATTAGCAGAAAAAAGGCAAGTAAAAGAAAAACAAAAACAAAACAGAGAGATTTGTGTGTTGAGATATACAACCAATCAGAGTATATCGGTTACACAAAAGGTGTACACAAAAAGCAAGTGGCAATTGGTTAGAGCTGATATAAAGTATGTCACAGAGACTACGGGTTGTGTTTGTTCGCGAATTTTCTTGCTCTTTAGTACCTTCAATACAATCTGAGTAGGTTTTTTGCAACCATTGATTTTTTGTTATTTATAAGCTGATATATTTATAGAGTTAGTAATTTGTTGTTCTAAAGACTTTCTACCCGGCCTACGAATCAGTAAGCCATATAGTGCTTGCCTTGAATCAAAATGAGGCCCAGTAGCTGTCGATTGATTGTAACAAAGCTTTTAATGTAGAAAGTTTGAATATAGCGAGCCGCAGCTCTAAAGTGTGGCCTGAAGTGTTCTAATTGCAATGAAGGTTAAAGAGGCTAATTTATCAAAGAAAAAAAAAAGCCGGAGCCTGTTTTGTAAAGCAATTTGATACAAAAAAAAAAAGAAAGAAAGAGAAAATAGCGAATTATAGAGATCTTTTTTTGATCTTGAGAATTTATTTACATGGTTTTGCTTTCCTTTTTTTGTTTTTAAGAGGGGCCCTTTGTCTCGTAGTTTCTTCCTCTTTCTATTTCAAGCGTTACTTCTCTTTTACCAGTTCAGCCAAGTTTTAAAATATTCACAATTCAAAGGGGAAATAGCTGCGCCTTCCACACAAAAATTGAATACTGGGCATTTTCCGCAAGGAGTTTCGGTCAAAGTTTCTGTGGGCAATCGACTCACGGTTTTTCTAAGTGCTTTATAAGACCATTGAGCCGAGGCATCTTGAACATCGTCTTCGTCGTCACTGAAATCTTCCATACCAGCCATAAAGGGTAGTTTTTTTTCTACATCGCCGTCATACACCAGAATATCCAAAATACTGGTAATATCTTGAACAGACAAATCAATAGATGAGATACGAGATTCTGTAATGAAACGTCTCACTTCGCCAGCTGTGGCATAGTGTTCGTGATCTGCACCAAAAACCGCATCAGGAACGCCTTCGACACGTGGAAAACTCTATTCTAAAGTGTTAATCTTTCTGTATCTCTTTGAAATTAATAAGCCTACTCTAGAAGCAATATATTTCAGACAGGCAGCCTTCAAACTGTCTATGAATTCAGTGTCTAATTCCTGATCGGTATACCAAGCACCACCTGTCACTTCGCTCGATGGAGTCAAGTTGAACAGCATGTATATTTTACGTGTAGGGTATTTGACATGCTTCACAGACTTGATTTCTTGTTTTTGCTCCAGCTGTTTGAGCGTTCGGTTGAGTACAATTGTGTGAAGATTGGTTGCTTTTTTTAGATCTTTTGTCCAGATACCCGTGTTTCCTGCTGAGCGAATGGTGTTATAGATCAAACGAGCGTCGTCATTCAATTTGCTTGCCCTTTTTTTTTTTTGTAGAAAGGGTGATTAATAAAGAAGACAATCTAAATCAAACAATCTTACTTTTCAGCATCTTTCAAATCAATGGCTTTTAACATGTTTTCGTTATTCAAACTGAAAATTTCCAAGGCATTCTGTTTTACAGTTAGTTACTGAGCAGAGCGTGTGTGTTCTTGTACTTTACTTTCTTTAATAGCGAGTTCATAGCAGTATAAGCGTCTTGGATGTCCATAGATTCAGGACGATCAGTAAACTTGACGCCTTTTTCCGATTTATAAACATATTGGTAGAACTTCCATTCGTTTACGGACAAGCCAAAAGGAGGAACTTCACCGGTTTCTGGATCAGCCATTGGTCAAAGAGATTGTTAATTTAAGTAAAAAAAAAAAAAATTTTCTACCAACAGAGGATTAAGGCGTCTTTAAAAATCAGCATCATCAAATTATAGTTGTGATATTTTTTTTTAAAAAAATACGCTTGTTGACAATCTTAAACTCAAGGCCTTTCGGTCACATACTTAATTAAACAAAGATCTTCCTGGGCTGTTTAGACTTTAACTCAAAGCTTATAAGCCGTTTTTGACAAATCGATAGAACTTTTAAAGAGCTCTTTTTTATGCCATATTGAATGTATTTATTAAAATGTATTGATAAAATAGAAAATTGTGTTCATTTAGGATTTATTCCATTGGGTTTGTTTTTCCGTCCTGTGGTTTCTTTTCACAGTCTTGCCCATGATGATGGTCCCTTTGTAAAGTTTCTTTGACGTTTTGCTTGATATCATGAAAGGTATCTTTGATATCTTGAATTACGTTATGCCCGTTAGAAGAGTTATCAGGAGGTGTTTGGGTATCTCTACCATGTGCTGCTGCACTAATAGGATCTGTGTTTCCGCTAGTGTAAGCGTTTTCAGAAACAGTGTTATATCCAGGAGCTAAGTTTGTATTCATAGTTTTTCTTTTGGCTTGAGATTGTTTTTTTTTTCTTGAAAAAAAATATTTACAACATAAAAGTTGATAGGAGGATCATCCTCTTTTATATTTTTGAAGTTTTAGAATGATATCATCATCTATATAAAGAAGCTATGACATCACTATAGGGGATTATCTTTACGCCAGGAAACAAAACCAGGCAAAGTGCTTTATTTTATAGTGTGGCAATCCTATGTTGGCCTTTTCTCTTCTTTTTTGTGCTTGTAGTCGCGCTGAATGCATATTTGGCATACAAAAGCCCTTCTACCGTACCAATGGCGAACGCTCCACCCAGACCTATTAATATTTGCTATGGAAACCATTAGTTTATGATGTCAGACTTCTGACAACTTACCAATCCATAATCGTTCACCATAGTCTGGGCTGTCTTATAAGCGGCGGCAAAAACAGCAGCCATAGAAAAACCGATATTGAAAATGGTGACAATATGGCTTTTAATTTCCTTGATTTCATTTGGTTGAATACCCAAGTTGAATTTTTGGTCTTTAGAAGTGATAGCTGACGCTATCATCTCATTGTATTCTTTTTCTTTTTGTTGAGCTCGCAGCTTTTCGAGATACGCTTCAAATTCTGGGTTCTAACAATATACGTCCAGTGGTTAGCAGGCTGTATTTTTTCTTTTGTTTTTTTCAACATAAAGTTACCTTAGGTTTTATAGGCTTCGGTTCAATGTAGATCCCGCTTCCTTTCATAATCTCATGGATATGTTTATTTTCTATAGGTTTTTTTTAAAAAAAAAGTGAGAAGAGGAACATCTGAGGCGTTAAGAAAATATACCTATTTTGCATGTGAATTTCAGTAGGTCGAAGGAAATGGGGTGTTCTTGCGCTTCTAAAAAGTCGTGCTTAATGATTCGATCTGCCTCATTTCGGCATTCAACTGAAATCTTGTTGTTTTTTGTAGCTGATTGAACACATTCCTGCATTTGCTTAGTGAGTATTAGATTCATTTCTTAAGCGGCTCCAAAAATAAAACAGAAAAAATAAAACAAAAGGAATAGCGAACAGTTTGTGAAAACGCTACTTTAAAGTATGATGTTGCATATTCAAATCGGTTTTATTGTATACATATTATACATACAAAGAGCTGTTGACAAAAAAAGCCTTTGAGTTTATCTGTCACATCTAACACTAAGTACAAAGGTTGCTTAATGTGCATATGCATTATTGTTTGTACTAAAGCCAAAAAAAAAAGTCACTGCTTTATTTTTTTTTTAGAAAAAGGTCTTTTGAATCGTTTTCTTTTTGCATCTCATACACCCAATCCAAGACATGTCACAAGTCTTACCTCACGACAAGAAGCAGCTAAGAGCATGTTTGTTGTGCTCGCTTACAAAGGTTGGACACATCCTTGATTAAAACACTATAACTACACATGCAAATATAGAGCATATCAACCTTTTCTAACAAAATACAAAAAATACGTAGAATGCATCCCAGTTTAGAGCCAACGGATGCGAAAACTGCGAAGAAATATTACAGATGAGAGGAAGCATGGATCGTGTACTTGAATGTACAAGCTCAAAGTTTGAAGGGTAACTTTTTTCTTGGGAAAAAAGGCATGAAGAGATTGCTAATTTAAAGTATATAGATGTATAGCCATGATGAGCCCAAAGGAAAGCTGGGTAGGTCGGTGGCAACGAATAGGTAATGTTTCTTTGAGAAACCATAAAAGAGTATGGAAAATAAAGGAGAATGTGCTGACGTTGTATTAGACAAGTTTACTAGAGGGGTTTATGCTATTCGAGTTTATGGAAGAATACCTGAGGATGTAGAGGATGATTTAGCAAGACGTGGTATTCCATACCGACCTAGAGATGGAACCGTCACTGATTAAAAAGAAATACTGATAATAAATTTTTATAAAAGAGATAGACAAATAGATAGATAGAAATGGAACAAAGATGATGGTTTTATTATCTAAAAAAACGAGAATGTAGAGAAGGAGTTTAACAATGAACGGATTCAGTGGTGGTAGTGGTAGTGGTTGTAGTAGTGGTATGATGATGATGCGGATGGTGAAGATGGTGGTGATGATGGGAAGTAGTATCACCAGGATGCTGCCAATTAAAATTAGATAGTTTTGAATTATCCTCACGAATAAAGTCTGCCAAAACAAAGGGTTCTGGGTGAATGAGGTGGGGGACCTCTTCATATTTGGAGACTCTTCGCTCATGAGTCTTTTTATGCTGTGTTAGATTGTCTGATCTCGAAAATGTTTTGAAGCAGCCAGGGACATTACATTTAAATGGTTGTTCGTTTGTATGGATTCTTGAGTGTCTTTTGAGATGTTCTAGACGTCTAAATCGCTTCTCGCAATTAGGGTAACTACATGCGTGAGGTTTTCTGGCTTCTTGATCTTCCTGCTTTATTGTTGCTTTTTGGTCGTTGATCGATGTGTGTTCATGTTCGTAAAGAAAACTGATTGTGTTGGGGGAGGGTGTAGGAAGCAAAGGATATGAGCCAAAATAACTAGCTCGTTTCCCCTCAGTATTTCTAGGTAGATTTTTCATTTCATTATGTGGCGATTTGGATTCGTTATCAATTTTTATTGAAACCTCTAGTTTTTTGGCTGTTTTCTTTTCGTGTGTGCGAAAGTGAGCATGGTAGTTATCCGATCGACTGAACCTTTTACCACAGCCAATATGAGAACAGGAATAAGGTCGTTCGCCTGTATGAACAAGCATGTGCCTTTTAAGGTGCTCATAGCGTTTGAAACTCCAATTGCAGTCTGGATGATTACACATATGTTTGTTAGTCTTTGTAGGTTCCTTTCGAATTACAGGCTTGCTTTGGTGGGATTGAGGCTGCGAATGCATCACATTCTGTTGGTGCATAGAGGGATGACTCATCCAATGATGATAATCCATGGAATATCTGTAAGGATAACCGAGGTCAGTAGAATGTCTCTTGTCAAAAGGATGCTGCTGAGGAAGAGCAGGTGTTAGGGGAGGCGATAAAACAGATTCTGAGTGTGGGTTATG
>JAIXMR010000197.1:0-11224 GCA_025677835.1 Sporodiniella umbellata | reverse complement strand
ATTACACCCGCAAGGAAGGACTCAGTACACCCTTTAAGAAGACGATGCCTTCCAAAGGGCCTCAAACACTGACGAAAAATAGCTTAACATCAAAAGCCTATCAATCTAGGCAAGAGTGTGATGAAACTGATCCAAGCCCAGAGCATTACGCCCGCAAGGAAGGACTCAGTACACTCTTTAAGAAGACGATGCCTTCTAAAGAGCCTCATCACGGAAAAACTATAAGTCATCACCAACTATCCATCACTTGGGATTAAAAAGTGTTGAAACTGATCCAAGCCCAGAGCATTACACCCGCAAGGAAGGACTCAGTACACCCTTTAAGAAGGCGATGCCTTCCAAAGGGCCTCAAACACTGGTAATTTATAACTGGATGTCGAATATAATTGACAACAGTTACATGACCGTCCCTATATTACACTGTACAAACACAAATACACTTATCTTAAATGACTTGCTTGCTCGAATCAAATAGAGAATTATGAATATGTGAAAAAAATAAAAGAACTCCTTGGCAGCAACGACGTCAACAGTAATAAAAGCAGCCATTTTAATTTGGTGACGTCGAAACGTATTGATTGATTTGCGCAGTTTTATTTTTTATCTAAGTCTTCCATATAAAATGAATTCTAAATTTTATAAGGGACAAAAAGGTGAAAAATAATACTCATTTACTATCCTACATTTTTTAAACTTTTCTTTAGAACTTTCCGAATATATTGCTAGATCGAAGTCGCCTTGTTTACGCGGATTCCTTCTACAGCATAAAGATTCTTTTGAGAAATGGCACGAGGATCCCTTACAAGCGGATAAGTTTCTTGAAGTTTGGTCCAACCGATTCTGTGAGATTTTTAGGGTTATTAAAGCCAGAGAAATTAAGGTAATAAAAAACAGTATATTTATATAGCTTGCGGCATGTTAGCCTACGTACACGAAATAACGCACTAAACTATCTTTTTATGAAAAGGGACCAAAAAAAAGTAATTCAGATATCAAAGAAATATGTACAGAACTGTGTGATAGATTTCGTTTGGATAAGGAAAGAGTAAGTTCAGCAAGAGCTACGTCTATTTACTTGATCTCTCATTCTTTATTTATTTTTCGTTGCCACAGAATAAATTGAAGAGACATATGGAACACGAAATTATACAGACGCAAACTGTCATGACAACCCGCTTAAACAAACGCTTGCGTCAAGAAGCTGAGGAAGATGCTATTAATAAAGACGAAAACTCCCAGTCTTCCCAACTATCACAGTCTACAGAATCATCACAAGAAAGCCAATCAAGTCAGACACTCTATGTTTCTGAATCGGATTCATCTCACGATAACAATGACCTTTTGGAGCCCGTGGTATGTAAATCAAACGAAATAAACTCTGATGTTTCTTGTTTAATTTCGCTGGCTGCATGTAGTGGATCATAGATGGCAATAACTTGAGTAGACTTTTAATTGAGTTCAGATCACAATGTTACAGAAAGAGCTTGTTTGAAGAAACACTGGCTGTCACAGAGAAAATGGCTTTAAATCATGTTTATTTATTGAATCAAAGTAATGATTGCTTCGCTTATTGCAGTGATCTGAATAATATGAAAAGCAAATTGATTGAATACTTTGAGATAAACAAGTTTTACAGAAAAGCTTCCGATGAAGAAACCAAGCTCGTAAATGATATAGCATATGTAACTGTATTTGATAGATCATTAAAACATCATCAAACTAATTATGATCTCCTTTCAATATAAAGTAAAGCAAATGGCACAGCGATAGAAGCTAAAAACTTGGCGATCAGACAGTTGACAAATGTGGAACTAGAAGTATATGCAACAGCTTTATTTAATTTGTAAGTGATTGGATTGCCACACTTTGAAAAAATAAATAATAGAGCCTTTCTTTTTTTTTTTCTCTATTAGGACAACAAATCACGACAACTCATTTGATCTTGGTACTGTTGACGAGTCACTTTTCATTGATTTAGCCTTGAATCCTTTCATCAAAGCTGTATTACCTATAGGCCATAAATTACAGAGATCAGGGTAAATGCGTTTTAATAGAAGGAATTATCAAACCCAAAACAATAGACTCACTATACGAATTATTTGACTATCTTTTTAAAGGCATTTTACACCCTTAGAAGGCGATTCAGATCTTAGACCCGATATGAAATTTTATTCTGCGATTGACGGGGTTCGATTCGATTGCTTGTTACTTGAGGTTAAATGCCCAAGAAGTACCTGTAAAGATGATTTATATAAGTTGTCGGTAGAAATGCAGCTCATTTTGAATCGATTTATTGAAAATGGCGCCAACAGTCCTGCTGTTTATGGTGTGTTAGTGTATGGTAAGTTGCCAGCTGATTCTTGTTTATACTCAGAAAAGAAAAATTAAATATTTACATTGAATAGGCTTCAGTTGCTCGATCTACAAAATGAATTTAGTTGCACCAAAAGCATATACAATGGTGAAGATAAGAACGTGCTTTCTTCCTCGCTGTTCTGAAGATTTCCATGTAGTAGTTAACACTTTGTCTTCCTTCTTACAGCTACGAGATCTTGTTTGTGAGCAAATTCAATTGATAGCTGAAAACAAGCATAAAATAAGTGATATTCTCGGTTGGGTCTGTAATCCAATTATGGATATCAAGCAGTAGTACTGCGCTTCCATTGGTTAAAGTTTTTAGAGTAATTACACATATATTTTACTGGCATATTTTGGTATGATTTTTATTAGCCGCCTCATCCTCGCTACGCTCGGGGCGTCGTCGCCCTGCGGGTTCGGTATCATTCAACTTGTGTATGAGACGTCGCCATTAAGCATTGCCCTTAAAATAAGCTGTTTACTACTTTGTGTTGGTTCATGTAAATTGATTTCATGGTCTAATGTATGGATGAGCAATTTGATCCAACCTGCATACACTGACTATAGTCACTATGTTTCAACATAGCACAGTCCTAATATTTTAGTGCATGTCTTTTGAATAAAAAGTTTAGTTAGACATTGAATTTTTTTCATTGTGCCAAGTTGCGATCATTTGAATCAGCACAGAAAGCCACTTATTAATATGTATGCGATACATGAACAATAGACTGCTTCCTAATCCAATATTTATCAAACGTATTTTAGATCTCAAAGTGTGTTAAAAGCTTTTCTGTTTTATATTGTAAATCGTTACATCTATTGAAGATAAGAGTAAAAGTAGACAAGCCAAGTATTATGGAAACTCTTACTTTTAGGGCTGTGAAAGGAAGCAAAGATGTTCCAATTGAGCACTTGTAAAATTTCATTCAGTATTATATTGATGTTTTCCCCAAATGCCTTAATAAAAACCTTCATAACCACTTAGAGATTTGACCAGGAATTGGTCAACTTGATTGAAAAAGGTGGTGAATTTATTCTCAAAAAGCTAGACAAACTGGCTTCAAACACCTGATCAAATTAGTCCACACAAATGTCAAAAAAGTAGGCGGACTTTTCAAAAATTCAGTAAATTGAGAATGGAAGCACAGTGTTCAACATGGAAATCAATTAAGCTTTCGAGAGCCTGATATAGGAGTTAGAAACACCACAAGTATATGTAACAAATTCTGTAAAATATGTGTATGCCTTCTTGTCGTTGTCTGACATACCGAGAGAGAATAAAGAACAGTTGCAGATCTAGATTTTTAATTTTTTTTCGGTTTTACTACTATTATATATATATAAGGTTCCGGCTTACAGCAGTACTCCAGAAGTTGGGAATCGGTTTGACAATTTCACGGCGTTTTTCATAGATAGGGGCCGTCACTTTGCGTTGATGAAGCTGAACTTGCTCAAAGGCTTTGAAAGATTCTTCTTGAATTATTTGGAATTGATCTTCAATATAATCTTCGTCGGTGGACATTTTGTTTAAAAGTAAGGCAAAAGAATTATCAATTTTTTTTTTTTTGTATCAGGACAAAGACCGGGAATTTATTTTGTCACCAAACAGTGACTAATGTTTGTTTTAGAGTCTTTTCTTTTCTTTCTTTCTTTATAACGCTTGAAATGTATGGATGTGATTTCTTTTCTAAGAGAGACAATGCTTAGCTAAGGTTATTTCCTGGGCCGTTAAGAGTACGAATTTGGGTATCTGTTTAGTTTTTAACACCCTTTTTCGACATTTCCTCAGCTTCTGTAGAGTCACTGTCACTTAATTTGTAATCTAAAATAAAAGCCAGTAACCTACTTTTGTAGTTTAGCTACTTAATTTTTTATACGTCCCTCTCAATAACAGTATCAATAAAAAGTTCAAGGGCCACAGGTTGAGTTCAAAAGGAGAGTATAAAGTTGCCAAAAAGAAACGGTTATACTCGAGCGACTCATCAATAACGGGCAGTGATTAAACTTCCAAAGAAAGAGGAACAAAAAAGACTCCAGAAAAAGACTTCAGAAAAAAAGACTGGCGTGGGGTAACTCTGTACATAAAGGGAAAGCGCGTTAATTTACTGGCGATCTTTCCGACTGTTGAGTTTAATCCATTTGCTCGCTAGCTAGTACAAGCAGCCGAAGCCTAATTTTTGCTATTCTCTACTCAAAAAGGGAGACTACAGCAATCGAAAGCTCGGAACGATACATATTGATTGACACTTTCTATCGCTGCACCTGATAGCTTACGATTAAAAAAAAAACAATAATAAAGAGCCGGAGCAAAAAAACTGTCTAATGCCTGTAAAGATTTAAAATGTTGAAGACATATAATAGTGCCACCGTTTATCCACTTTGAAATCCGATATTCGAAGCCGATACGTCCTTAAAATGGTTGTTCTTGCTGCTAGCTCTGATCAGTCGACAAGGTGCTGTCTTCAAGCACAGCTACGCTTTTTGAATTTCAGAAGTGCGGTACTTCAAAGTCTCTTTCATATAAAGATCAGTGTTGGTGTGCCATCACACTTTGTGTATTTGTGTAATTTCCAACCCGCTAAAGCACAATCTATCAGCATAAAGATAGCTGAGCTTCTTGTTACCAAAAATAAAATAGGATAGTATTTGCTTGGCTAAAAAAAAAAGAGCGCCAGTATGTCTTTACTTTACACTGAACTGACTTGATTGTTGTTTTCAAGTTGATAAATAGATTCGTCTTTGTTCGTGCTCTTGTGTTTTGATTACAAGATTCATAGCTTCGTACTAGCCCTGGTAGATTTTTGATGCCGCCTATTAAGTGATATGTATCGCTATTTTCAGTTTTATTGTTATTGAAGTCTGAAACTGACGAGTTTTTTGTTTGCTCCCACCGAGTTTGGAGAAAAGCGCTCAGTTAGGTTTCACTAAACCTTAATTCAGGTTGTGGTAGTAATTGTCATTAATCTAAATTGCTACAAGAGTAATTGACGATTGGTTTGTAAGCACATGACGTATTCAATTAAAGTAATGCTTCAAGAGAAAAAGAAAGAATCAGGAATTGTATCATAAGCTGAGTATCTTACATGCACTTTTTTTTAAAAGGTATACTCTAGCCTAAAGCTAAGGTCAACGACAGGCAGTACATAAAAGCTCAGTTCCTGCCATTTTATTGGTCAATTATTTTTACTGGGCCTTTTTTTCTTTTACAGCTTGTCACTGAGTTTTTCCAATACGTCTACTAAACGGTTCAAGAGAGCTCTTGTTTCTACACGTTCCAAATTTTCTCTATCTTTCTCTTCTTTCAATAGCTCTATCTTTCGTCGCTTCAACCTCAAAATTTCTGATTTGAATTGTTGCTCTGAGTTTTCTAGTTGAAAACCTGTTTGAACATTTATTCTTTCTAAAACGCGAGGGATAGCCTTTTCAACAACCGTTGAGACTGTCACTTTCTCTTCACTCTCGCGCTCTTTAGACGTTAAGCGGGTACTATTTGAGGGTTTCTGAGTTATTGGTACAGTCTCTTGTAACTCTACAGGGGGACTTTCTGTATGTGATTGTGAAGCAGAGCTTTGGATGAACTGAGCTTCAGAGTTTTTGGTTCCATCTGTACGATAGGCGACGTCGTGAGGGTTAAACTGAGGCTGTTTTTTGTTTTTAGAAGCATTATCTGATTTCATGGTATCCAGCATTTTTCTGCGTGTAGTTTCGATTTCTTGCCATTTGATTTTCATTTTCTCGAGGTCAAGCGTTTTCAAAAAATCGGCGGATATATTTTTTTTTTCAAGACCACAGACTAGCGTCTCAAACGCCTTTTGGTAGTAGTAGTCCTCCAACTGATGTTTGGTCTCTTTTCTCACTGAATCTATACAGCTGCTTGCCATAACATCCATCAATACAAACGTGGCAGTGTCTGGCCATGATATATCCTCAACTGAAGGAGGCGGCTGAACAACCACTTGTTTTTGTTTCTTATCAAAAGAAACCATCTTGATACCTCTGAACCCAGGCATAGACTTCGTGTTACTAGAAAGGAAAAAAAAGGGGGAGAAGAAAAAAAGAGAAAACAAAGCAGTGAATTTTCTAGTAAGCAATTATCAAAAGGACAAGATTGTTTAAAAATGGAATATGATTGTGGCTTGCTAGTCCCCATATAGAAAGTTTAGGAGTTGGTTTTTTGCTTTTTATTGGATATATCTTTTTTAGGGACCGAATGGATGCATAGAGAATCATTTTACTCAAAAAATTTACACCAGGTGTGTGCTCGTTAGCGTTTTTCAAGATTGATTTTTAAAAACTTTAGGTTAAATAAAGTAAAAAAAATTGACAAAAACTGCAACTCCCCTATTTAGAACAAGAATCCGTATGATGTCTTCTAAGATACCAAAAAAAAATAAAATAAAAGGTGTTTATACTACACTATATATAGGTGCGATTTTCAAACATGATGATAGGGAGATATGAATATGTGTCATTATAACCTTCGCGAGAAATAATCGTGTATATCTTTCTGATAAATACCTTTTTTTCTTAAAAAGAACAGAATCACCAGGTAAAGCATCTCGTTCACCTGATTTTCCACGAAATACATGTTCAAAAGAAAAGAAATTTTCTAATCCATCTAGGCTGTAGTTATAAGACGGTTACATGAAGGCTGTTTTTTGACCTAGGGGATATCAGGCTATCTTTAAGCTTATTCGCGGGTTCTGTACAGACTGCTACAAATCTATTAGTGCTTTATATTCAGTTGTTAATGAAACAATGGAAAAAGAAAAAAAAACGACAGGGGATTTTCTCTACTTTGTTTTATTGGCCTTACTCAGTTACGATCCATGCTTCGTCTGTATATATTTTTCTTTGGAGGTACAAGTGGTCTCTACATTAAAAGGTTAAAGGGACATACAATCTTCGTTTTAAGGCTGTGTTTAAACTTGTGACTCTCTCAAAGTAAATGGCCTGTTCTGGTGGAGGGGCCCAACTATTCTTTCTTTACAAATGACATTTTTAGCTTGCCGTTTTCGACCTACACTCTTTTCAAATATCACACAACGTAGGCTTTTTGCATCCAGAACTGTTGTTGTAGAACGAGAGTTGCCTGGACCACCACCACCTTCAAGAAAGCGTTGGATTTGGGCAGGTGCTGGTGTAGGTGCAGTTGTATGGGCTGTTGGCCTTGGTGCAGCACTCAACCATCAGAGACTCTCTAGTAGTGTTGTTCAAGGAACTCTATTTACTGTCCGTTATGACCCTCGGGTAATTGAGCTTGTGGGAGACAAAGTTAACTATGCTGATGAATGGCCCTGGATTAGTGGAAGTGTCAATCATTTAAAAGGCCAAATCGACATCTCATTTGACGTGAAGGGCGCACGAGGTAAGACTGTTTTGGGCTGTTTCATGCATTAAACATTACAGGTGAGCGGGCAGAGGTTCACTTTGTATCGAGGCGTACTGGACACGAATGGAAAACAATTCAATTCTCAGTTGTCCGTCAATCAGATAAAGAAGCAATTGATATTGGTCACCAGCCACTAAAGGTATCAGGAAAGGAAATCGTCGTAGAGCAATAATAAATTGGACAAAAAAAAAGGCTGTATTTATTTGTTATTGTTGGTCAAAACTGTTGCATAGCCCGTTCATAAATATTTGATTTTCGATATCTACCATATCAGCAGGCACATGGTTGGAGGGACAGTTCACAGCTTCCAGCTTTTCCTCCCAGGTTCTTGCTTCGCCCAGCGCTTTTGTGTCCCAGACCGTAGCATTTAACTCTCTTACAAACTTTGTTTTGACTTCAATATCAAACAAGTCTAGCCGAGGGCCACTCACCTGTCTCACACGAGAGGAGCGGTCTATACGACAGCAATAATATTGAGGTGTACGATATATGATTCGCGTTTTTCTCAAGTCGTAATGACTTTTGATTTGCTGAATAAGACGATCTACATCTTTAAGGTAGGGCTCCAGCTCTAGAAAGGCTGCATCCCAATTGCCGATTGAGAAAACGGCCACGTCAGTTGCTACTGTGTTTCCAGCAACCGCGGTATCCCACGAGGGATTGTTTAAATAGGTCAATCCGTCCCATTTATAGGAACTGATTTTATAAGAATCCATGGGGTTGGTTTTTCTGATGTCTGTGTTGTCCCATTCAGTATCGCCCAAAGAGTTTGATTCTTTCAGAGTGTTGTTCATACTCACATTCACTCTTCTCTGAACTGGGTCGAACCACTCTGGTTTCCAGTAAGCCTCAGAGTAATCTTCGCAGTAGCAGTTTCGTGTTTGCTCGGACACCAAGTGTTTATATTGTTTTGGTGAGCTATAGCCTGGATCAACAAGCGGGGTATTTTGAGCTGGAGGAGGAGTATTTGCCTGTCGTTTGTCAATGGTCTTGTCAGTAGCGGGCTCTATAAAAGCTTGCCAATCCTTGCACCATTGGCCGTGACTGATGAACTTTTTAAGCGAACGTCGGATGTTGGAATCTCCATACATGTCCATACCACGGCTGTATTTGTGAGAGACACATCGGTTGAACTCTTCGTAACTTACATAACGATAGCGGCAATCGTATGGTGCCCAGTACTTCTGGGCATGGCTTAGACTTAGGACGTTGTTGCTTTTTCTGTAGGCTTTTGGCCAAGGAAGCCATCTTCCAGAATGGTCAGATCCTTTACAGAGAGGCAACTCTAAATGTTCTTGGAATAAAGTTTCCGCTAAACGCTCTTCGTTCTCTTCTCTATTGTCGCCTACAACAATGATGTCAGATCCTGAGGGAAGGATAGGTAACTCAGTTGGGTTATAGGGCGTTACAGGACCAAACTCAAAATTGTATTTGGCTTCCGTAAATTCTAAAAGCGCCGACAGTTTATATTTTCCTGCTCGGGGTAAAACAAGTTGGGCTTCGTATATATGAATTCTAGTTCGCTCATACAACTCGTCTTCTCTCAAGCGCGCCCATTCAGGAAGATTTGTATTAATATTATTAAGTCTTCTGGAGTTCATTCGAAGTAAACGGTGGCCATACCAAGGCTGCATTAGAAAAGGAATAGTTGTATTTGTTTGAACTTCCTGCAGCCAAGCCATCGTTGTATCCCACCATGGGTAGGTTATATCCCGACTGTTTTTCGGATAGGGTCTGTACATGTTGTTGTGCGGATCGTCTTCGTTTGAAGCGCGATAAGGTACAACGATCCGGATACAGAGCTTATCGCCTTCGCTGAATATGGGTGGCTCTGCATATGGTAGCAGAACAAAAGGCTTGGTCATATTTATACTCGAATCCTCAAAAAAGCTGTCAGTGTCGTTCAATGGGGTATATTGATCGGTTATTTCACGCAAAATAGGGTACGGTATGGTTTGCACTGGACAGGCATATGTGTCTGCATCGGGTATAGTCTTTTGGTCCAGGTATTGTTCTGTCCATGGTATGTTTTTTTGAAGTAATTTATTTATTGTGACCGCTTTAATTACTTTTTCTGTACCAGAAAATAAAGCTAGCATATTGTCTTCTA
The DNA here is from genome assembly GCA_025677835.1 of Sporodiniella umbellata. Classification (NCBI taxonomy): domain Eukaryota; kingdom Fungi; phylum Mucoromycota; class Mucoromycetes; order Mucorales; family Rhizopodaceae; genus Sporodiniella; species Sporodiniella umbellata. Next base: position 1,364 of record JAIXMR010000197.1, on the reverse strand, counting down.
CTGGGTATTTGTCTAAATCAATATAGTACAAATCTTTCTGCGTAGGCACATGGAAGCTTATGTTTCTCGAAGAAGTATTTTCGTATACATCCGCTTGTTTTGATTCTAGTTTCAAGTTGTTAAAGTGGGTAAAATATACCAAATAAAATGTGACTGTAATGGTGCCAAAAGCTATGAACGCAAGATACCACTTCCGATGGAAGTGTCGTTTGTAAGGCAATTGTTCCAGTATGGATTGAAAAGTTGCCATAGGTTTTTTAGACTAAAAAAATTGTTGGAAGAAAAAGAAAATACAGAAGCCTGGCTGAACAGGGTTATTTGTTAGGTTGCGGGGATTGTTTGCACGCATACTGCGTTTGACCCGGAATTGGGACAATTTTCAAATAAAGTTAGACGGGTAAAAATTAATTTGGAGTAATTTTGCCTAACCAATTTTGATGAGTGTGGCTGTATGAAGCTTTCATGAAACACTTTAAAAAAGGCTGCTTTTTTTATCCCGCAAATAATAGTCAAAATTGTCCATAAAACATGGCCGCCTTGAAGTGTTTGGTGTTTAAATATCCTGCTGAAAAACAAAAAAATGATTGTTGATACTCCAAAAAAAAAAAGTTGATATCTCTGCCTATGAATAAGATACTTTCTTTGCTGTAACAGTGTATCTTCTCTCAAGGACAATAGAACCCACTTTTTTGGTAAATATCATGATAGATAGAGGCTGCAAAATGCGCCGTTGTCAATTTAAAGACAACAGCAAGTGTCATTCCAGTCTGATAACATCAGATTTTGATACGTAATTGCTTAAAACTATTGTTATAAACCTTGATTTTTTCAAATGGTCAAAGAGTAGAATACAATCTGGATTGTACTTTCTCATTCAATTTTTTTGTTTGTATATGTGTGTGTTTAGAGGTTATAACAATAATGATATCCGTTTTATGAGCGCTTTATTTCATTGACTTCAAACAAAAGGTATACCTTGCGTTGTCAGTAAAGGAAATCAATACGATAAAGGGTTAGATATCTATATTGTTTTTGCTAGGATCTGAAAACCATCATTTCAAAGTGAATTGCGACCTGTAAGGTGTTTGTGTTTGGTTTACTTTCATTCTGTAACGCATGTGTTTTTGTGCTCCAAAAACTTTTTATCTGATAACTTTAGTATCTCTTTCAAGACTTCATCGTACGAGCTCTCAGGTCTGATCTACACCATTTTGTCTCTCCTAGAGTCGACTCTAAAACCGGAGACATACCAGGTATCTTTTTTTTTGTATGTAAGCGTTTACTGATACTGTATATTTTCAAGCTTTGTAGTTACCTTCAGGTCCCATCCTCTTCATCATATACTTTTCCTGCATAAACTGAAG